>OU862925.1:43527941-43995441 GCA_917880885.1 Limnephilus marmoratus | reverse complement strand
AAAATATGTACGATGAAATGCCTGAAAGTATGAAGAATGAATGCATTTTAAAAGGAATGTTATGCTTAAGAGCGTTTAACCAGCCAGCGGACGAAAATCCACATTTCGTCGAAAGTTGTTCTTACGATCGAGCAGGGCGGTTACAACGAGAAAGATTAATTATTCTCCGTACCAGCTTTTTTAAATTTTAACTCAATATCGAATTTATTTCAAGTCAAATTAGCTTTAATTTATACCTTCATCCAAAAATGCTGAAAGGCGTGATGATAAAACTATTAAAATAATGTACTTTTTGTAGTTATTTTTTGATTATAAGTATTTATCATTTTTCAATAATGTCTAAATTTAATAAGAATGTTAAAAAAATCTGTAATATATTAGTTTGTAAGTGCGCAAATAAATACACAAATGGACCAATTTTCGTCAAGAAACACATGTACGTACATATTTTTTAATGATTTTATTGAAACCAAAATTAAAATTCTAAAACATTCGTTTGCTAGATAATGTATTGATTTATTTTACTGCATGATTATATTATTTGAATTGGGTGCGGTATAATACAAAATCTTTTTTGAAAATTTAACAAATCTGCCAACGACCTATGGAATAACCTTATTATACTAAAAATTAAAAAAAAATCTAAATTTATTACATGCGAATGCTAGATAAAAGAACAATCTTTCGAAATCCATCTATATTTTTTTGTGGAAAAGAGTCAATACGTCTAAAATCTGATTTGAAAATGACATATTTCTGGTTTTCTCTGGTAATGCCCTCTTAATGTAAAAATATTTATATTTGTCAAATGAAATTTTACATTGTACTTATTATATATTCATGTAGACTAAACTAACTCAATAAATAATAAAATATATAACTATAAGTACTATTCAACCCGATATGCGTCACCATAATATGAGTAATTTAATTAAATTTAATTTAATTTAGTGAAAACTTCTTAAGCACCTTTGTGATTTAAAACTCGATGAAACCAAAAAGCTACACTTAAAAGAGACATATACCTACTGTTGCGGCGGGGGGCAAGTGATACCTCTCAATGGATCGAGGGATCAAATGCTGCGTGGACTGTATGCGTATGCGGTTCTTATCTATTTTATAATATTATGTTTTAATCGCACTTACCCAGACTGCTTCCCTCTTCGTTCAGTGTTCACTGGAAAGGTAGGTTTGTTAGTTTGGAGAGATTTTGGAAGGGAATGGCGATTGGGAATGAACGTTTGATCGCGAAATAATAAGCGAGAATAGGTGACGCGTGGCGATGGTACGTGCGAATAGCTGCGGTTTGATTATTACAACTGTAAAAGCGGTGCGGTTTTTTGGACTTGTGTCCTTTGCGGCGAGGTGAATTCAACTGAACTAATTATGGCAGAGGGCATACAATGGGTATTTTAGAAAGAACCCCATGTAACAATAAAGGCGTGAACACCTACAACTATAGGATTTTCGCCTGCGAGAGAAGGAGATAAAATAATCGGTCTCCTGTTTGTGCGGTGCTTCCCCACTCTTGTCTACTTTAGTTTTCTAAAGATTTCACTTCTACCGCATGTAAACTGCACACTTGCAATTTTTATATTAATTCCTAAGGGCCTAAGTCACCTTTAAAGATGCTGTGTAGATGGTATTTTTGAGGAGGAAGAAGTAAACATGGGTCTTCAAGAAACCCATGTTATAGGAGGAAGGAAACGCAGAGGCCGGCAAATCGTTCTAGAGCCGAGCTGTTGAACTCAAAAACGAGTCGTAGAAGCGGCCCGTTATCATGTGATAAATATCAACCGTGTACATATGTTGGGCGCGCGATTGGCGTTTTTCCCGATCATGCACCGGTGCCGAGGGGATCAAAGATGCTAGTTGCCATTGTTGGACTGGCAGAATAAGGACCGCATTCCACCCGACGCGCGACGCCTGCGCTCTAAAGATTGCAATCCGTTTTTTTAAGATAGGAGAATCTATTAAACAGACCGCCCGTTCCTGCACAGAGTCGAAGGCTTTTTATGTATTTTGGTGCTCTAGACCAGAGTTGGCTGCCAAATTCAACCATGGGTGCCCTTGCGATTTTTCCAAAAATGTACTTACCAATTCTCAAATAACCTGTATTAAGTATTAAGTACCTGGGGCGGTTCTAGACTTGTCGTGACCTGAGATTGAAAAATACGACATTATTGATGTTGATGTCGGCGAAAAAATTATTATTTTTAATTTTCAATTTTTTTAAGAAGATTTTTCAGAGGCATGATGAACCTCCCCAAAATAAATCAATCTTCATACAAAAAATTGAAATTTTGAAAAAAAAAACTTTTAGGTACAATAACATTATTAATGTCATATTTTTTCAATCTTCAGCTCACTGAAAAGTCACGAACCGCCACTGGTAGGTGCTGGTCGACACTGCATGCAGGCCTGCAGGGACTTCTGCTGCAGAGAGTCCCTGCATGCGTCTCGTTCTAGCGGCCCTTTAACAAATGAGGCAGCGCTAGTTCGCTCAAACCCACGCTCTCTGCAGGCACTGCCTGCATGCCAGCAGGCAGTGTCGTGTGGAGGGCCTGTTCACTGATAACAGTCTATTATGTTCATACTATCTGGTTCCCGGCATGCGTTGCCGTGCCATTTAATAAAGAAATTGTTTCTCCCTGCGTGTCCTTTCCCATTCTTCTCGTTCCCCTTCCGCCTCCCCTTCTTCTCCCGCGTCCCTTTCCCCTCTCGGATTCCCACTCCGATTCCTCCACCTTTCCCATCCCCACTCCCCCCTTCCCCCGTCACACGAACCCTTCTCCCGAGTTCCCCTTCCCCCCTCCCACGTTCCCCTCCCCCTCCCGCATTTCATTCATTCATTCTCGGTACATTCAATTTTCAAACAGCTCGCGTGCCACCTATTGCAATTTTTTATACAAATTTCATAATGACAGAACTCGCATATGTTATTCTGATGTATGAGCTATATTATTGTAAAGTTTCGTTAAATTCCATTAAGTGGTTTTTGCGTGAAAGAGTAACAAATATACTTCCATATAAACATTCGCCCCTATAATATTAAGTAAGATAGTTTTCTTATTGTTAACAGTTTTGTTCTCGTGTTTCACTTTACAAAATAATCAAAGCGAGATTCCTTGAAACCAAGCACACAAGATTTAAAGTTATATGTACATTATTGTAGATACAAAGCAACTTTAAATAATACAATGTTTGTGACAAGAACAAGGAAGTATTAGTTTTGAGCATTATGAACATAGACAGTTTGCAGTTGTTAAATCTTCTAGTTCGTAGGATCTTGGAAACAATAGTTTGATTACCGTTGCGTCGACTGGAAGAAAATCTCTTTGTCATTCTTTGGTAGTTTCATATTGTTTCAGATGTCACAAAACGCCGGAGGAAAGTTGCATTTTCTTCCGATACTTTGGAAAGAAAATAACGAGCAGGATTATTTCTGACAATATGATGGCATTGTTCCGCTGATAATAAAATATTACGTACTTTCAAGGGTATTTTGGGAATAAGTAGAGTAAATAAATTGTCCAAATTTATTAGAGTTTACTTTTGTATTCATATTTGTACTTATTTATTATTTTAAAATGAAATACAAACAAAAACCTAGCATAAAAAGCACATGCTTATTTTCTAAACGATTTCGTTATTTTTGCTCTGTTTAATACGTATCTACTATCCGAACTTATTTTCTAGATTTTAGACCATTCTCTTAATTTTTCAAGGGTCCTTTATTCTTCAATAATAATATACCAACTATGTTATAAACACTATAAAAATGTAAAAATAAGATCACGACGTAGCTGCGGAAAATAATTTAGAAAGCTCTTGTACAAATTGATGCTTTTCAAAGTGTTCCGTCGAAAATCATACATTGATTAAATATATATAAATAGTGAGTTCCCGGCTTGCGTTGCTATGCCACTTAATAAAGAAATTGTTTCTCCCTGCTTGTCCTTTCACTTCGACCCGCTCCCGCATTCCTTTCCCCTCACACGTTCCCATTCCGCCTTCCCTCTCTGCTCTCCCTCTTCCCCCGCGCCGCGAACCCTCCTCTCGAGTTACCCTCCTCCCTCTTAAGCTCCCCTCCCCCCTCTTGAGTTCCCCTCCCCCTCCCGTAGTCCATACATTCGGTCCCGGTATATTCAGTTTTAAAGCAGCTCGCGTGCCACCTATTGCATTTTTTTTATACAAATTTCATTATGCCAGAGCTCACCGCTTGTTTTGTACAAACCTTGTCCTGACAATAACGAACCAAACAAAAGAATTATCCAATTTGGCACAGTCGTTCGGAAGTTATGCGCGTCCATACATTTCGGCGATTCATTTTTATTTATATAGATAGATAGATACGTTTGTTAAAAAATAAATAATTTCTATTGACCCTAAATCATAATGATGAACGATTTTATTAACTCTCTCTAGGATACCTCTGTATATTAGCTTTTTTTATAAAGGATCATATTTTTAGATATTTCTTTCTTCTCCCCATCAGATAGATGAAAGTAATTGAAGATATTTAAATTTCTACAACACCAGGGATAAACAAATTTGAAATATCTTATTTTGTGGACTAGTAGTGAGTTTATATTTTGAAGACAAAATTTAATGAAATGCTTTAAATTTAAATCCATGTCTTCATTCGCAGTATTTGAATTCAACAAGCTAATAACCAAATGTAACTACTCGTCAATATCAATATGTTCCAAAATCAGTTCCGCTGAAAGCTGGTTTGTTCTGTTTGAAGAGATTCCTTCTGACGGCCTCTTGGAACATGGCCACGACGGAGTCCACCACCTCTTCGCAGTTGGGGATGATCTGTTTGGCCGGCAGCAGGAAGCCGTACTTCCCCTGGTCGCGTAGCTCGTAAGTGAAGGCCACCGGCACCTGGAACTTATTCTTCACCCAGTCCATGCTGCTTCCGCTGGCTTTGTCTAAAATTACATCAGAATAAGATAAAACTAGGAGAAACAACTCCAGAAGCTGTGTGAGGATAGGCCGGCCTTACGATGGACGGAGGCCGCGCAAATGGGGCTGGTTAGAGACCTCTTGTCGAGATGATAGGATGGGAAAAGTGGAAGGAATGGATTCCTACGTTCGTCACTCCTGGACACACCGGCATTCAGATTCATATCCATCCCTCATACCTTTTTTTCTTTCCAGAACTTTCTCTCCTTACTTTCTTAAAAAGACCCTCCATCAACATCCGCAAAGATGGACTAATAATTATTATTTCAAAAAGGGAATTATTTTCCCTAGGGCCTCCTTGGCTAATGTAAGAAGGGAGAAGATTAGATGAGATTGTGTAACGTCAAATAAATACTGGAGGTACAATAGAATCTTGAAAGATACAGATGATGTATCTGGAAACAAAACAAGACAGGGAATTATTTTCCCTGGGGCCTGCTCAGCTACTGTAAAGAAGGGAGAAGATTAGATGAGATTGTGTAACGTCAAATACATACTGGAGATACAATAGAATCTTGAAATATACAGATGTCGTATCTGGGAACAAAACAAGACGGGAATTATTTTTCCTAGGGCCTGCTCAGCTAATGTAAAAAATGGAGAAGATGAGATTGTGTAACGTCAAATACATACTGGAGGTACAATAGAATCTTGAAAGATACAGATGACGTATCTGGGAACTAAACAAGACTGGGAATTATTTTCCCTAGGGCCTGCTCAGTTAATGTAAAAAAGGGAGAAGATTAAATTAGATTGTATTATGTCGAATACATACGGAGGGTACAATGGAATTTTGAAGGATACGGACGACGTGTCTCGGAACAAAACAAGACAGTACGAAATCTAATACTTCCTATGTTAAAGTAAGCGAACGTCGTAAAAGAGTCCAATCAACAGAAACAAATTAATAACATCTGGTGCCTGCTTTAGGGATTTATTTGTGTAAAGAAATCACCGGTAACCATCATCTTCACTGCGTATTTTTGGCGTCGGAAGTTCATATCGTGACTTGACAGTAGTAAAACTCATATCTTAGTCTGATCATTCAAGCTCAATAATTTGTCATTTGAGATGTATTTAAATGCATCAACACGTTGAAGTACACATTTAGTTACATTATCATATTTAAAATACTTACAAATGGTTTCTGCAATGTTTCCAACTTTGTACGATGTTCCGTATTTCTTAGCCAGAGCTTGAGCTGCCACATTTCCAATGGCGAACTAGAAACAATGAAAAGGTATATTTCCTCTACAAACAATAATCAACTTCAGTTCAGCAAGACTGGTGGTAGGTATTCAAGGAAAGGAGAGGTAAGAGATGAAAATGGTAGATAAAATCTGACACAGTCTTTGTTGACGCAACTATGTATACCTATCTATATACCTTGTTCCATTTATCTACCCATCCTTTGTTTACCACAATTACCTGTCCCTACTGACAATATTACCTACCGTTCAACAATAAAATCAATATGTCAGTCAGTCTGTTAAAATAAGCTGTGCAACGAACATCATTATTCTCTCAGTTTTATATAACATCGACCAGTTTATGGAAGCTTGTGCAGTGAGTGATTTAGTGCTCCCTCAGATCCATAATATTGAGCAGAACATCAACCATAAGGGGTAAGTCAGTTTCCTTCTCCATTCATCTGTCTACCATTCCCCTTAGTTGTGTCAAAGTATTCACAAACATAACATTTTTTTAATATATTGATACAGTCCACTCCACGTGTCGCCTTTGCGATACCATTATTTGGTCCATTACGAGCCTGGATTAATCTAGAAAACATTAAATTCATTACATTCTATAATTATTGTCGCCGTATACATTGGCTGTTTTCTGTGTTAAATACATAATATTTCACTAAACAAGAATTAATTTAAGATGGCAGATAAGAAGATTGCCGTATTAAAAACTCGAAGGGATCGTTTTTTAGCTAGGATACAAATAACGCATCAATTAATACCTTTTATAAACACGGATGAAAAAAAAAGGGAAACGTTTTTAAGCCGGTATGAAAAGGTTTTGGAATGGCTCGGAGAGGTAGAGTCATTACATAATGAAATGGAAAATTTATTAATTGAATCGGACAAGGCAAGTGATTGTAAGGAGATAGCAACAATCTCTGAACAATTAGATGTAATGGTCTTTGAAATTTCATCTGCAAAAAGACAGCAAAATTCAAGCATTAAATCAGAACCAATTTCTGCAAATAGTATTGGCAACTTAAAATTACCCGCGATTCAAATAACACCATTTGATTCCAATGTAAAAAATTGGCATACCTTCCATGCATTGTTCGAAAATCTAGTACATAATAATAATATGTATACAGATATAGAGAAATTTCATCATTTAATTTCGTTACTGAAGGGAACTGCATTGAATTTGGTTAAATCGTTACCATTAATTGCTGAGAATTACCCAATAGCTTGGAATATTCTGCTGCAAAAGTATGAAGATAGTAGATTATTATTTACTTTTTATGTAGATGAAATGATGAATTTTAAACCATTACCTAATGAATCGATAAATGGATTAACACATATCTTAAACACTTTTCAAGAAAATTTATCTGCTTTGAATGCAATGAAACATGAAAATATATTTAGTAAGTTTGTTGCCCACATAATCTTACGATGTTTGGATCAAGACACCAGACGACAATTCGAAACGTCACTTACACGAACACAATTACCGGAGACATCTCAATTATTTGAATTTTTACACAATCAGATTAGAATTCTCGAAGCGTCTAACCCACTTACTGCAAACATACCTAAACCAAAGACGGCGGTTGCGCGAAAATCTTTATTGGCGGCGAATTCTAGCTCTGAAATGTGCGCCATATGCAAGGAAGCTCACTTAATTTATAAATGTGAAAAATTTCTTGAAATGTCTCCCCTTGAAAGGAAAAATCGCATAAAACATTTAAATCGATGTTTTAATTGTTTAAAGTTTCATCGATTTGGAGATTGTCAATCACAATCTAGTTGTAAAATTTGTAACAAGCGGCACCATTCTATGTTGCATTTTGAAACACCCTCTACGGGTGAAAAGGTGACCACGTCATTGACTGCCGTCACAAGGTCAAACGAAAATGTGAGCAACGCACCAAATGTGCTCTTGGGTACAGCGATTGTTCACATGCAAAATAAATTTGGCGCCTACGTTCCTGTACGTATCATCGTAGATAATGGAAGTCAAGTCTCCATTATCACGCAGAGCTGTGCCAAGAGGCTAGGCTTATCTATAAGGAAATATAAGACTCCGTTAAATGGATTAGGACATACGGCTGTTAACTCATGCACAGGTATAACCTCATGTGTTATCAAACCTGTCAAACAGCGAGCACCTATGTTATCTGCGACACCCATAGTAATTCAGGAAATTACTTCATGGATGCCATCTGTCACACTTGATAAAGATGTTAAATCGCGATTTTTCAATTTATCGTTAGCAGATCCAAGTTTTGATCAGCCGGATCAAATAGATTTTCTACTCGGCGCCGATTTATATCCCAACATTTTGGATGATCAATCACATATCGTTCGTGGAAACCCTAGTGCTTTAAATACAGTCTTTGGATATATTATTCTTGGGAAGGTTGGATGTCAATCGATCGATTCATCGCTAACGTCACTTTTGACACTGTCCGACATGTCATTAAATGATACAATGAAAAATTTCTGGGAAATTGAAGAGGCTCCCGTCGTTTTTGATTTAAACCCCGACAACACCAAGGCGGAAGAAATGTTTCAGAAGGAGCATTACAGACAGACGGATGGGAGATATGTGGTTCCGATTCTGTTAAAATCGGACAGTCCTCCACAGCAAAATACTTACAACTTGGCCGAATCGCGAATGCGCAAGCTGGAAAAGCGTTTTGATAGGGATGCGACGTTGGCGACTAGTTATAGGGATTTTCTTCATGAATATGAAAGTCTTAGTCACATGAAACGCGTAGCACCCAACTCTGGGGCAAATTATCTTCCCCATCATGCGGTAATCAATGGAAAAGGTAAAATTCGCGTTGTCTTTGATGGGTCTGCGAAGGCCTCCAATATGTCATTAAATGACATGCTATATAGCGGTCCAAAACTACAAACAGAAATACCATACATGATATTAAATTTTAGATTTCATAAATTTGTATTTACTGCTGACATTTGTAAAATGTACCGGCAAATTTTAATTATTCCCAATCATCGTAAATATCAGCACATCCTTTGGCGCGACTCCCCGAGTGAACCAATGAAAGATTACGAACTTCAAACCATAACCTACGGTTTAACGTCCTCCCCATTTTTGGCCATTTCGACTTTACGTCAATTGGCTAGGGATGAGAGGGAAAGCTATCCTGCCGCTTCAAGGGCGCTGTTAGAGAATTTTTATGTTGATGACTTGGCGACTGGGGCAGATTCCATTGAATCTGCTCGACACCTCAAGGAAGTAATTGTAGCCGTTTTAAAATCGGCCAAACTGGAACTCAGCAAGTGGGCAAGCAATTGTTCAGAATTACTCGAGCATGATTCTGAATGTCAACAACAACAGTTGAATTTTAACAAAACTCAATCGAATGTTAAAATATTAGATGTTTTTTGGAATCCCGAAGAGGATTATTTTTCTTATCACATTTCGATACCCAATTCGGCAGTATGTTCGAAGCGGAATATATTATCAACCCTTGCTCGGATATACGATCCGCTAGGGTGGTTGTCTCCTGTGATCTTCACTGCAAAACGGATTATCCAAGAACTTTGGAAATTGAACGTGGACTGGGACACTGAAGTACCACTCCACATCATGTCTACGTGGAACAACTTTGTGGAACAACTTCCATTGCTACAACAGTTACGAATTCCACGATATTACCATACGAATCTAGATAGTCATTGTATCCTCGTAGGATTTTGCGATGCATCACAACTGGGTTATGCAGCCGTGACATATTTAGTTGTTCAAAACCATAATTCTAGCTACTTGCTGATGGCCAAATCCAAGGTTGCACCTTTAAAGTCATTAAAAATCCCTAGATTAGAGTTGTGTGCAGCCGTGCTGCTTTCAAAACTTATAAAATATATATTGTCGTCAGTACATTTTGCCGCGCAAATTGAAAAGGTTATCCTCTTCACTGACTCGACAATTGTCTTATCTTGGCTTCAAACGCCGCCACATTTATTAAAATCTTTCGTCGCAAACCGTGTTGTTCAGATCCTTGATAACACGCCAAAAGCAATTTGGAAGCATGTTATTTCAGAGGATAACAGTGCTGACTATGGGTCCCGAGGTACCCTTCCTGCTCATTTTGTAGAACATCTATCATGGCTTTCGGGTCCATCGTGGCTCCGTAATCCAGTTGAGGATTGGCCTTCGGCGAGGCTACCGTTTATTCCAGCAAGCGAATTGCCAGAAATTCAACCCCCTAAACCTACAGTTTTTAATGTCGAATTAAAATCATCTTCCATCATAGCGAAGTATTCTTCATTATCAAAATTAAAGAAAGTCATTGCATGGATCCTTAGGTTCAAAACAAATTGTCTTTCTAATGTTTCCAAAATGGCGAAACAGAGCATCAATCATGCGGCACTCACTCTTCAAGAACTGGACAACGCATTCATGAAGATTATAAAACTCGAACAGCAGGCTTGTTTTCACAATGATATTATTCTGTTAAGCTCTGACGAAATGTGTTCTTCCGGCCTTCAAAAACTGAAACCTTTTATTGACCCTCACGGTATCCTGAGGGTGGGCGGTCGGCTAACAAATTCTGCACTCCCATCCGATAGTAAGCATCCCATTTTACTTCCTAAGTCTAGTCATTTGACCGGGTTGTTAATTGATTACTATCACCGTGCTTATCTTCACGTCGGACCGCGTACTCTCCAATTTCTTATTCAACGCAAATACTGGATTATGTCCGGTCGTACCGTCATTCGATCTCAGTTATCAAAATGTGTCACATGCCACAAGTTTCGGGCCACTGCACATTCACCTATGATGGCGGATCTGCCGTCCTCTCGTGTTCAACCTAGTCGTCCCTTTTCTCGTGTAGGGGTCGATTTTGGTGGACCTTTTATGCTGAAGGATCATAAACGTCGCGGAGCAAAAACCACTAAGGCTTATTTATGTCTTTTTGTGTGCATGGCCACCAAAGCCTTGCACCTTGAGGTCGTGTCAGACCTCTCCACGGATGCCTTTATCGCATCCCTAACCCGATTCATAAATCGAAGGGGTTTGTGTTCCGAAGTCTTCAGTGACCGCGGCACAAATTTTGTAGGAACAAAACGATACCTAACTGGAGTATTTAAATATTTCTATTCTTCACCACAACGTGAAGTAATTTCGGACTATCTTGCCCAAAAGGAAATCCTGTGGACATTTAATCCTCCCGCCAGTCCACACTTTGGTGGACTGTGGGAATCCGGAATTAAATCCGTCAAGCATCATTTGGTTCGAGTAGTGGGTGATACTTCCCTAACATTTGAGGAGTTTGCCACACTTCTTACTACCATTGAAGCTATTCTAAATTCACACCCCCTTTGCCCCTTGTCGGTTGATCCAGACAACGTCGACGCCCTTACACCCGGCCATTTTCTGATAGGAGGATTCCTCTTAGGACTTCCCGAATATGACCTGTCCGCTACTGGATCAAACCGTTTAAGTCGTTGGCAACACATACAAAAGATGTCTCAACACTTTTGGTGATGTTGGAATGTGGAGTATCTTAATACTCTACAACAACGTGCAAAATGGTTGAGAGACAGACCCAATTTAGAGATCGGTCAACTCGTGCTAGTAAAGGATGAACGTCTTCCCCCCATGCGCTGGGCTTTAGGGCGAATTGTTGCCGTACATCCGGGTAAAGATAATATCGTTCGCGTTGCAACTATTAAAACCACTAAAGGTATATTTGTCCTCCCAGCGATTAAGCTTTGCCCTTTGCCCATAGAATAAGTCATCTGTTAATTCAATACTCAGCATTTTTTTATTTTTTTTATCATAGAGCTATCTATTACGTATATTTTATGTTTTTTGTTTTCCTTTTGTTTCCTTTGATAAATACACAGAAGACAGCTGGTGTGCTTACGTCTCACAATAATTTTTTTTAATAATTTTCCTTATAATTTTTGTTTAATAACATAGTATTCAAGCTACTTTTTGTTATTATTGGTATTATTTTTTTATTTTTTTTTATTGTTAATTTTATTCCAAAATTAGGTGGGCGGAAAATGTTGACGCAACTATGTATACCTATCTATATACCTTGTTCCATTTATCTACCCATCCTTTGTTTACCACAATTACCTGTCCCTACTGACAATATTACCTACCGTTCAACAATAAAATCAATATGTCAGTCAGTCTGGTAAAATAAGCTGTGCAACGAACATCATTATTCTCTCAGTTTTATATAACATCGACCAGTTTATGGAAGCTTGTGCAGTGAGTGATTTAGTGCTCCCTCAGATCCATAATATTGAGCAGAACATCAACCATAAGGGGTAAGTCAGTTTCCTTCTCCATTCATCTGTCTACCATTCCCCTTAGTTGTGTCAAAGTATTCACAAACATAACATTTTTTTAATATATTGATACAGTCCACTCCACGTGTCGCCTTTGCGATACCAGTCTTTCTGTGAACTATGTCTAAGCGAATCCATTTTAATTCTTGAGAAAGTCTTCTATTTGTAAGTTTGTTTGAAATACCCCCCTTCTACAGATTTTCTATAAGTCATTATTAATAAATTATAATAAAACCACAATGTTTTTATACAAATGTAAAAGTTCTAAATGGGTCTAACATGCGTAGTTGGATTGATAATATTTTATAAAATTGATTTCTCTTCAAACATCAATTTACATAATTAACAATTTTAGAAACGTTTCAAACACAGCTACTATATAAAATGAAGGAAACCAATTTCGCAATTACGCAGTATTAAAATATTAGCAGAAAATTTCCACTGGCGCAGCCCGTCAAAATTCAAAGCAACTTATTGATATCTTAGGATTTGTGAAACTGAAACTATTTATAATATATTTTATAATGTATTTAAAATGACTGATTTTTGCATTTTTATATATAAATTCTTTGCCAAATCTATTAATTATACTATATTGTTATTTTTATTTATAGTAAAATTGTTATTTCTTGTTGACAAATTTACCCTTAGTAAATAATGCTATCTTGAAAATGGACTAATCGCAGTCCTTTGAAAAATCACGAAATCTGACTTTACTTGTCAAGATGTACCCCTAAGAAATTTAAACAAGAGAAAGACACATTTACACAGTTAAAATAATTTTCTTGTATAAATAATCTACAAGGTAGGATGAATTCTTCCCACAATTAGTTTCAATTTTGAAAACGACGTCCAAATTCAAAGTAAATTTGAATTCATTAAACCAGATTTCTTGCATGCCATTGGACAGACAACCAAAATTAGAATTTTTGATAAATAAACGGGGTACACATATACCAGGAATCAGTTTTTTAACAGAAAAAACAAATGATAGGGCTTTGACTAAACAAACTGGACTCAAAAAGGCTGAGGAAGGAAAAGATATTATATTAAGTGTGGCACTTACGACATCATCATAGTTGTCCAGATGCTCCTTGGTGTGTCCATACGGCATCAGCAGGAGCTGTGAGTAGGAATGGAAGGCCAGATACATATCAATTTGGTTTCCAATGGAACTGATGAAATGGGCTAGCGTGCGAGTTTCCTGCTCAGAGAAGGCATTTGGTCCTCCATATGTATCCGAACAGGCATTGTGGCTGGTTCCTTCCTCTGCAGACCAAAGTACAAATCAGTCACAACTATTTAAATTTGAAATTCAACTGATTTTTCAATTAAATCCTTAACAGGTTGTGAACACGATTGCCTTACCTCCCCAGTGGAAATCCCAATTCCTGTTAGGATCAGCTCCTTTGCAGAAGAAGGAATGGTCACTCCTTGTCTTTCTCCATAGTCTCAACTATAAAAAGAATTCAATATAATATAATTATTTTTTAAAGTCGTAAAAATATAAATCAAACAAACTACAAGCCCATAACTCAAAATGTCAACAACAAATCATTTTCGATTTCGTAAATGTGGTGAACGTATGTCTTGCGGTATAAAAGAGACATGCGTGTATGAGTGAGACAACATTCACAACCTTTTAATACTAGTGTAAATTTGGGAGGCGGGTATGTGTACCGCCGCCCCGCGAACCATTTATTGTCAACCAACACCCCTGCCGCAGGTCATCCCAAGTGGTTCGCTACGTTTGGTGACTTAGCAGGGGTGCCCGGGTTCATGGGATGAGGTTCGTCTAGGTCTTGGTGGCGGATACGTTTGCCTAACCACTGCGTAATGGGCTGGATCGGAAGAGACTGATTGAGGAAGGCCTTTTGACCTCTTCAGCTGGATTCTCCCGACCCTTAGCCTTGCATCGCAGAGTGAAGAATAGATTCATACATCCGTCACTCCTGGCCACACCGACCCCCAGATTTCTACCTACCCCTCATACCTTTTTCCTTCCCATATCTTCTTCTCCTTTCTTTCCCTTAAAAAACCTTCCACACAGCATCCTCAAAGATAACATAGGCCCCTAGGGAAATTGTTTTCCTCGGTGCCTCCTGTGTGGACCTAATGTAAAAAATAAAAAAAAACATCGAAGAAGAATGTTTTATCAATTCCCCGAAGGCACATTTATGCTGAACCAAGTGACTCTCGATGCCGTCGACTGATTGAATCATCTCGTATTTCCCATTTTGACCTTCACCAACTATCCCAGCCATATGAAGAAGAAATACAAGACCAAATAACATTGATTTAACCATAATTGATTTAAGAGCAACGTATAATATGAAGAAGTCTAACTTACGCCAAGGTGTGTGACGTAATAACCATCTGGATTTGCTACTGGTACGGCATACCAATCAAAGCTTTCAGCCATCTGCCTGAACGCTGGGTCTTGACTGGTCAGCAGCTCATTGATTAAGTAAGTTACAGTGGCTGGAGAAACCCATTCTCTCGCATGCATACCCCCTTCGAGGAACACTGCCCTTCGACCTTCTCCAAAGGATATCTTCACAGCCTTGATGTCTCGCCCTTGGAATGTGGACCCCGCGCTCATTACTGTAATCTTTCCGGGATATTTGTTTGGGAGAGAGTCCATCCAGGTGTAGATGTCATTCAAGTTGTAATAACCGGACCACGAGAAGCCTGCTCTTGAAAGTTTTTGGACACTCTCAGCATCGATTTTACTGTAAAAAGGAAAAGAAAATGTGATTAAACGCAGTTAATTGTTTAATTTTTTTTTATCACCACCAGCGGCTGCTCATGACTTTTTTAATGTGCTAGTGCTAGAGTGCATTATTGATGTTGTTGTAACCAAAAAGGCATGGTAGAGCAAATCTAAGCGGGACACCAGAATGGTACTGAAACGGACAGGTTGTTTCGATTAGGCAGCATACTACGTCGATGCAGCCGTCTAGTTTTAGCCATAGTCACCTATCGTGCTTCTGCGTCTACAGAATGTATGAGTCGGTTGTGCATTTGCCCACAAATTCGAACAAATACTATCAAATATTGACAGTTATTTCTAACAGACTTAAACAAAACTACGTGCACAAGAGTTTCAATCACTTCCGATGAGAAACAAGCAAAGATATTCAAGAAACAAGCGACAAATAATCCGTTCAGTTTGTTTAGGTCGTACTATAGGTACTAATAGTTATGTGAACAGAATTACATACCCAATTTTCTCTTATTTTATAAGTAAAAACCAAAATTTTCTCTAAAATCAATTACACGTAATTAATACCTACCTACATAATTATACCCAATTTGCTTGTTTTAAAATTTCAAATAAGGAAATTTGTCAAATTGCCGAAAGAAATGTCACCATCTCAAAAACAATTATTTTTTAAAACATTCTTCATACAGGTATGTAACCACAAAATTGAAAAAATGCAAATAACAAAGTCCAAATAAAAACGATGATTTCACATTTGAAAAAAAAACCATTAAAACATGTAACGTCTTTGATTAAAACTGCATCCATATTGAAACAGAAACGGATTTGTAGAGAAACGAAATGCAAGACGGTTGATTTTAATTACATCATGGTAGCGTGCAGTTAGCTAGCGACCCTACATGGAGGAAAATTTTATTTGACCAACACTAATATAAAAATGGTAAATATGCAGTTAGTCCACCTCACGGATAATACGGAACGTTCGTGTTGTCGAAGTTTGATGCACAGATAATACGGAATATTCCTTTTTTAACAAATAGATAATCAAATGTGACATTTGCCGAAAGTACCACCATGACCATCATAAAATAAATTCTTGTATATTCTTCATTCAACTAGTTATATTTTCCTAGCCAGGAATTAATGGCGTACAGTACCTACTTACTCACTGGTTGAGCTAAAATACGGTAAATTTTTGAGATCGCTGGCAATGGTTAATACGCACTTTTTTTTTTAAAAAATCTTTTGATTCACCTTACATTAAAAGACAACTATTATTTGCATTGGGGGAAGTGGAAAATATTTCATTCTAAATTTCGATTACGTAAAATTAAAATTAGCTTTCATTCTGTGAAACGAGACCGTCCATTTTCAAACATTGTTTTCAAATGTCATTTTGTTATGTTGGTATAAGTTTGTGTGATATGGTTTATGATACAAAAGAAAGTGCCCCTTTTATACCGCCTGCTCGCGTCAAGGCAAGAAAAACATCCCAGTTTTCAAGTAGTTTAGCGGCTACGCTAGGTTTGTGTAACATGGTTTGTGATACAAAAGAAAGTGCCCCTTTATAACGCCTACTCGCGTCAAGGCAAGAAAAACATCCCAGTTTTCAAGTAGTTTAGCGGCTACGCTAGGTTTGTGTAACATGGTTTGTGATACAAAAGAAAGAGCCCCTTTATAACGCCTACTCGCGTCAAGGCATACAAACTCCACAATACTAGTTGGTGTACCTTCCTAAAATATTTGAGAATCAATTTTTCCGCTATGGCAATCTTTTTTAATATTCTAGCTATTGGTACCTTGGAAAACGTGAAGGATTGATTGTCTATGAACATATAAGTTATTGATATAAATAGAATATGGCGAAGAATTTGTAATCGCGTAAGTGAAATTATTTAAACAATATTAAAATGTTAAATGCATATTTTTTGCATGTTTTTTGGTCTCCCCCGACTTAAATACTCATTTTTCGTGATAATAAAGTTAAATACAACAGTTTGAATAAAATAAAATCCGTATTAACGAGTAAGCGGTTTAATGCATAAATAATATAAAAATTTTTGGTCTTACTCTTGAACATCCTCAATGAACACTTCCACATTCAGTCCCATCTCCTCCATCTTCTTCATGAAGTCGTTCTGTTGCTGTGGAGGCACCATCACGTCCACAGGGATTCCCGTCGGGTTGGGTTCCGCCCAGAAGTCCAGGGTACTATCTTTGTTTACCAGGTCCTCCAGGAAGCTGTTCTGGACATCGGTGGTGGGCAGCATCCTGAAGACCTTGAACCCCTGGTAGGATCCTTGGGGGGCACTGTTGCCACAGTAAAACAGGGCGAACAGGATCAGGACCCTCATCTGAAAGAAACAAGTAGTCATTACGCGGCAATGGAAATAGTATGCAATTCATAAATGTCCTAGTTGGCTTATTTCTGACGCGATGAAATGAATGCCAGATTTTGCTCTCGTTTTACCATTCAACATAAAAACAATTATAATTGAGATCTTGTCCGAAATAATTTTGTATCCATCAAAACTATCAATTTTGAGCAGATGATAGAATACTTTTTGGTACGTATGTTATTTTGCATCTTTTAAGATAGGGATCATGGTAATAGAAAATATTTAGGCCGTGGTAGCAGTTTAAAAATATTGGTTTACAGAAGAAAATTTGATAATATTGTTTGTGAAAATCACGGAGCGTGGTCTTTCATTGAAATACCGTGTTCCGAGAAAATAATGTGGTAACAACACAGTTTTATCCCAGGACAATATCTCTAATATAGTTGTTTGATTTATTCATAATGCTATTTGCTGGTAAGTTCAAATACCTCAATGGTGTGAATTTACGTTATTTCTTTAGTTCATCACAAATAATCTAATTAATTCTATATTTTGAATGTAGCTATAACTTTGTGGTTATCCATTATAGAAAAATGAAACAAATTCAACTTTGTATAAACCACTTATACAGGGTGTTAAGGGACGTACTTGACTTACTTTAACCAGCGATTCCTGACATTATTTGGAGCAAAAAATGTAAATGAAATTTTGGTCTCCGGTGACTTTTTTTCATACTTTTTTTTTTCAAAATTTTTTTCTTCAAAATCAAACAAAAAAAAATTCTTTCTCATGTCGTCACTGGTCACTCAGCCGGGTGTCCGACGAACCCCTTGCCTCCAACTGTTCAACAACTACCATTTTTTATGTTTTTGTAGAAAAAAAAAAAAAAACATCAAAAATGTCATTGGAGACCAAAATATAATTTACATTTTTTACTCCAAATAATGTCAGGAATCACTGGTTAAAGTAAGTCAAGTACGTCCCTTAACACCCTGTATAATGCGTAAATCCGGCCGGTTTCGTAAGAAACGTTCCTTCTTCAGGGAAAGCTTATACTAATTTGACAGTTTCGAACAATGTTTTATTATGGTAGGGGTGGAGCCGTTGCTAGTTAATAATGTAGATTGGGTGGGAAGGTATTAAAGTAAGCTTTCCCTGAAGAAGGAACGTTTGTTCCGAAACCGGTTGGATTTACGCATTATATAAGTGGTTTATACAAAGTTGAATTTTTCTATAATAAATTCTAGTTTAATTACCTTTCTTCACCATTTTTAATTTAAAACTCTGATGAATTATTGTATTTACCCTTTTTAAATAAAAAAAAAATAATGAAACATAACTGGTTTGGCTTTTTTCCAGTTTTCTCAATACAAGAATATGGTTTTAGGAACGCTCTTCATCATGAAGTAATTATTTTGAGAAAGAATAATAAAATTATTAAATTTTTGGAACAACATAATATTCTGTAGATATGTCTTTTTGTATTTTTACCGTTTACTAACGTTATTCCATAAATCAGAAAGTTTTTCAGACAGTTATCAGTTATCACTAATTTATCGGTGTCTATTTACTAAACTCAAATTCTCGTATTTTTCGTAAATCTCAATATCTAACCAAAGCATTTATTCAGATATTTTTCTAAGACAATGCTTAGCTTCATGAAGTGCTCACGGTTGACTTTCCGAAATACTCGTACTTCATTTTCTCTTTTTTCTTTGCTAACATTAGCTCCAAAAGGAGGCCCTGAAGAAAATAATTCCCCTCCGGGCCAATTCAATCTTTAGGGAATCTGTGTGGAGTAGCGATGTGTCAGTTCAGCTGAAATGGGCTCATGCGATCCGCTCCTTTGCGGGAAGCGGTTCCTACTCCCACTCCTTTTTCAAATCGACTACTCCCAGAGAACCCGGCCCAGTCCCAGTACTCTCCGCATCCAAATAAATCCGGCGGTAATCCGGCGGTCCGAGCAACTCAACGCCGAAGCGCGAAAACCGCACTCGAATACAAGTCCCGGGTTCCTTTAAACCCAAGCGCCTTGTTCCAAGCTACGTGAATCGCGACACAATCCATTCATTCCGCCCACTCCCGGACTCGCGCGAACGCCGCGAACTACTACATTCCTGACTCACCCCGTGGCCGCCGGCTTGCTCCGCAATCCACGGTCCGGCGTCACTCACCATTCCACTCATGAGTCGCGGGTCTCGGTGAGTTCCCGACACTCCCCGCTACCCGCGGCCGGCCAACTATGACACTTCCCCTTGAGTCACGAGGCGCTGGGCGTTCATTCGATCGCTGTTCGTTGATCGACACACGCGTGCGTGACCGCTTCACGGAGTAGTTTTTAATTAGAGCGTCTTATCTGGTATCGTTAATCAACGGGTGACGTGCATTATAAAATAATAGTTTATAGTAAAGCATTACAGCTTATTAATTTACTTATTTAAATTCTCAATAAAAGTCCGTGCAGTGTAGATACATTGAATGTACCTACATTGCACGGGTGACGGGTCCTTGTTCTCGTACGGGTCTTGTCCGACTCCGGGGTTCTGAGTTCTCGTGTGGGTTCTACGAGTAGGTCCTGGTTCCGAGTTCTTTGAACCCGTGCGTCCCGTTTCGGTGCGCCGCAACAATACCCAGTGCCCAGTCCGCACCTAAGAACTCGGACCCGGGACCTGCTCCTAGAACTCGTGTACTTTTAAAAGGAAGCAAGTCTCGGAGGCTTCCGGAAAAATGCAGAACTTACCCACCTCTAGTGTGGAGGGCCTTTGTAGGAAAGGAAGGAGAGAAAGTTCTGGGAAGGAAAAGGGTATGGTGTCCAGGAGTGACGGACGAATGAATTCATCCCTCCCGCTGCGGTACAAGGCGATGTTCCGAGAGAGACCTACAGATCTCCCCGATCCAGTCTACCACGCGTAGATGGGCAGACGCATCCGCTGCCAAGATCCGAACCATCTTTATCCCATGAACTCCGCTTAATCACCAAACATAGCCAATCACTTGGGGTGAACATAGCAGAGGTGTTAAATTTAAAATAAATTCCCACAATTTAAATAGGTTCCCGGAGATACTCATATTCTCCTCTTAAACTAACATAAATTTTCTTATTTAAGCACTTCTAAAAGTTTTTTATTGTGGTTAGCTTAAATGTCGTGCGCCATTAACAATAAGAAGCAGAATTTTTGTTTGTACCTACCCATTAGGAAATTAAACCACTCTCTAACGCTAAACACGAAATAACTTTGCCCACCTATAATAATAACCTTCAACTAAATAAAAAGAAAACGAAATATAAAACTACACGTTTGTGAAGTAAACCTAGACTAATTTATTTCCAAACAATTTTAAAAAAGGTCAGAAAAACACAAAGCAAACTAAGAACTTGTTACACGACGAAACTACACGCAATAATGGACACTGATAGAATTCACTTGTCGTATATTTTTTGCTGTACGTAAACCACAAAATCACCAACTTACCTTGTTCCTAATATTTGGCGAATGTGACTTTTTAACAAACTGAACCGTATTTATACGTTTGTTATTGCACAGATATTTTTGCAACAAATGGGATAAATATAATCTACATTGTAACAGAAGCATGCGGGCTTATTCGATGTCATTGCCATATACATCGGTAAAAAAATAACATGGCTAATTACGGTAATATCGAAAGGGTTTTCTGAAATGACGGAAATTTCTAAGTTGTGCTAATAGCCCAGTCATTCCGTAGTTAAAAAGGCCTTTAGCTTGCAAAAGGTCATGTAGTAGCGATTTTGATATATGTTGTTAAGATTGGGACTCTAAAGAAAAAAAAAGTTTTCGACCTCGGGAGGGTCGAGCTCGATCCGCCATCTTGGATTGAAGGTCCCAAAATTCGGTTTTTTCTAAATAATTATGAAATGGTTGATTTTACAACCAAGTTGTTCAAGGTGAACTTGAAGAAAACTAAATTACGTACATTTTATGTTTACGGTTTTTTTTTTGTAAGTCTAATAGGTAACGAGTTACGGTGGCGGAAATGTGAATATTTTTCTAAAAAATGATGAAATTCCCAATTTGTGTTATTTTTCGGGTTATTCATTACATAACTAGCTGTTAAAAACCCGCTCCGTAGGGTTTTACTGCTAGGCCCTGTAGGCAGCTTTTGGTTTGGCTTCGTCCAGTTAGTGTTGGTGACCATTTTATACATAATTATATTATCTAATATATTTTTTATCATATAATTATAATAATTTTGTTAACTCATTTCCACACTACCATGAGGTAGAGAACATGGCGCATTTTTTATTGTGGTATCCCCTGTAGGTCTACTCCACAGATATACCAGCGATGGTAGATTTCGAAATTATTTTATATATTGGCTATTGCGTAATGATATTTTTTTGTTGATGCCGGTTGGTTGATATTGACATCTTAATAACACTCTTCATCAATGTCATCTTCTAATTCATTGCCTGTGGTACTGAGATTCTGGGCTTCCATTGATAAAATCTCTTCATCTTCTTCCTCGACATCGATATGAACCTCTGGCGAATTTCGGCATGTTTGACCATTACAGCACCCACACACAATAGAACAATTCAATCCAGCTTTCCTGCAGACACATGCACGCCGCATCCTTTTTTACAATTACATGAAATAAATTTCAATAAAGTCTCGGGTGCTGGTTTCTTTGTTCTTACTGGAACAAGCCCGTTGGTGCCACGTTTCCAGCCCCAGTTTTCTTGATTTTTTTGGATTCCATACCATTTTTGGACTTGGTGGTACGTCCTAAATGCATGGTACCGTGCAGCGTCGTTCGTTGGTGGCAAAGAGGCAAGACTGAATTTGCTTTTTGTTGTTGACTTTGCGAAACGTTGGTAGCGGACTTCTTCCAAGGTTTCCTTATCCATGTCACCCCCGTACAAAGCAACAAGAAAGCGTGTTCCTGCATCTGCTATGTCTTCTGGTTTTGCATCATGTTGTTTGAAGATTTCTATCATGGCATTGAGTCTTGTGTCGTTCTGTACAAGTGAACAAAATTTTGTTTTTCCTTGGTTGAAGAAGGACGATGTTGTATCGCAGCCACTAAAGGCATGGAGAAATAGAATATTCTCAGCCGCTTCTTTGTATTTCACACTATTCGCGGAATACAGTCTTTCAAAAGTTTTGCCTCTCCTGGGTTTGCGAAGATATATACTACTTTCGGGTGGTGCCAATGCTGTTAGCAGAACTAGGAGATCAACGTCTTCGCCAATAACGAATACAGCGTCAAATGATGAACACAAGGGAATCGCAGTATTGACAATCAACTCATCAGCATCTTCTTCAGCCTGCTTAACTGTAAAATCAGCCTGTATAAATTGCTTTGTAAGCATCGAAATCAGACGGACTTTGTTATTTTCATTGGCTAAAAAACGTTCTTGTGAAACTTGAACTGGCATTGTTTCATCGAAAAGAACATCTGCAGACATATGCTTCTTCGATCGGCGAAGTCTTTCTGCGGTTTTTGTATTTTTTTTTCACCATCATCTAGCGGATATCCATCGAAAACAATAACTGCATGTGATCCATAGTGATGTCTTACATAGTGAACGTACTTCTCGCAAATTGACCCAAAAAATCATTACCATTCCATACAACTTTATGTAAAAGGTATCCTCCATCCACAACATTAATTTTGCTGCCTTCAAGTTGCACGCCTTCTGGAAGTTGTTCAAAAACACCATAAAATGATGATTTCGTACCTTTGCGCATTCCTTCTTCAGAGAAAAGCGACAAAGGAAATGGGGCGAGTTCGAATTTAAGGTAATCCTTCAATTCTTCGTCGGATTTCTTCAAAATACACAATCTCTGGAACAACATTAGTGGGTTGATGGAAATAGTTGTTTCGCCGATCTTGATGCTGCTGTTGACTGCTACTAATGGAATAACTTTGTCCTTACGTTTGAATTTAATAGATTCAAAATTTGTATACCTGGTAACTGGTAACCATGTTCGACATCCTCCGACGTCCGATAGACCGAGCGTCCAGGCATCTTCCAGTAACCAGGACTCAATCAGTGTTGCCAAATCAGCTATAGACTAGGAGCCCACTATAACAACGTCAATCAACGTAATCGAGCACACGGATGATGCTATATAAGTATATTGTTTGTGGTAATACGTTAAAATGATATTTTGTAATATGTTCTTACAAAAATTTATCAAGAAAACTTGAGTTTTACAATTTTTTGTCAAAATTGTCTTCTTTCTTCCGCTGTAACTCGTTACCTATTAGACTTACAAAAAAAAAATATTTGACATAAAATGTACGTAATTTAGTTTTCTTCAAGTTTGCTTTGAACAACTTGGTTGTAAAATCAACCATTTCATAATTATTTTGAAAAAAACAAATTTTGGGACCTTCAATCCAAGATGGCGGATCGAGCTCGACCCTCCCGAGGTCGAAAACTTTTTTTTTTCTTTAGAGTCCCAATCTTAACAACATATATCAAAATCGCTACTACATGACCTTTTGCAAGGTAAAACTACGGAATGACTGGGCTATAAATCGATAAACTAAACTAACTTTTTTTTCAGTTTTTTTTCAGTTTTTTATAACTTAACTAGCTGGGTTACCCGCTTCGCTCAGAACAACATTCTCGGTGTTCTAGAATGTTTCACTATGATGTTCCCGAAACATTCCACGACATACTCCGCCAGTCCTTCCAGAACTTTGTAGAGCTCTATCGAACCTTCTAGAACTTTCCGGAAGACTCTTCTGGAAATTTCATATGATGTCGAAACTTCCAGCCCTTATGACTTCAAAAGCACGCCCTCTAGGTAAAAAACGGGAACCGTCATCCTGGAGGGGGGATAGAGATCTACCACAGCATATAACTCCCTTGATCGTACCGGGACCCGTTTCTGAGATTTTGCGGGACCTACGTTTTTTTGAACTTCATATAAATGAAAAAAATGAAACAATTCAACTTTGTATAAACCACTTATATAATGCGCAAATCCGACCGGTTTCGGAACAAACGTTCCTTCTTCAGGGAAAGCTTATACTAATTTGACAGTTTCGAACAATGTTTTATTATGGTTAGGGTGGAGCCGTTGCTAGATATTAATGTAGGTTGGTTGGGTAGGTATTAATGTAGAGTGAATGGGTAGGGGAACAAATCCATGATTGGGCTATAAGATAATATTTTTTGTTTGTTAATAATAGATTTATTATTTTTAAGGGATTTTTTAATTTCTATCAAATTAGTATAAGCTTTCCCTGAAGAAGGAACGTTTGTTCCGAAACCGGTCGGATTTGCGCATTATATAAGTGGTTTATACAAAGTTGAATTGTTTCATTTTTCTATAATGGATAACTACAAAGTTGTAGCTACATTCAAAAATATTCATATTAATGCTTCGTGTATAATATACTCGAATATTGATAATATGTGATGGAGACACTTTCTAACAAAATGATAAAATTACTTTAAATGTTGATATGAATTTTTGCAATAGTTTGTAGATTTTTGGTTCCCGAGAAAAGAGTGCTTCGGAAAGCTGTTGGTATACCTAAAGACACAGATAGGTACTTAACATATTTTTTAATTGAAATAGTGTTTTTCAATTTGATAAAAGGTTCAAATAATTGCTGACTAAAGAATAAGAAATTGCGAATTAGGTACAAAAACCTCTAATTTCAGTTCCGGTGAGAAATTACCTTTTTTGATTCCACAAACACAATACAAAATGGTCATTTGGCTATAATAACTAATACTTCTGTGAACAGTAGGCCCCTCATCCAAAAAGGTAGGTTTCAATTTTTCTCTTATTTAATTACTCAGGTTGTTTTTTTTGCTTTTGAGAACAGCTCACATCGGTCTCAAGAAATCGTTGTATCTTCCTTAATGTGATGGTGAAAAAGGTCATCTAAACGGTGTAAAAAAGAGAAAATACACTTTACATTCTAGTATGCAAGTCAACCGTAGAAAAATTTAAATGTGCACCTCTATGAAACCAAAGTTTCCGATCGCAATTTGAGAAAAAGTTATAAAACCTCGTGAATATTTTATTAATTATTTTTTTTATAAAACTACAAAAAAGGGAGGTGAAAAAAATGTTTATAATAAATTTTTATTTAATAAATTTTTTTTTCCGTTATCACTAGTTTTAGCTAGAAATGGTGAGCTATCTACTTTTTAAAACTTTTTTATTTTTGCATTCGAAAATTTGATATCTAAAAAATAAAATTTTAAAATGTATTTCATCACCTTTCGAAAACAGTTTTTAGAAATATTTTTCAGAAATATTCCATTTATTTGGATTTTTTTGGAAAGCGGAAATAATCTGATCATATTACAAAATTTACTAGAAACCTGAGGGTTTGTAACACATATTTATCATTCATAATCTTTTCGAATAGCTCAATTTGACTGCAATGTTTCGATAGCTATTGGAAGTTGTTATTTTCTTCCGTGGAGTCTGAAATCTCTACCTACCACTATTGGAACGAAAAGGATGAAGAGGAAAAAATGGGATGTTGACCGAAAACAAGATGATCCCACCTTGCTGGTGATATCCCGGGGTCCCACACTCATACACTAAAGAAAACTCCACGGTTGAAAACACGTATCTTGCGCGGATCCGGGTTTCGAATATAAGGCGACGAGACCAAAGTACTTGGCTGTCAGTACCTGCCAAATTGACTGCCAAAATCAAGCAACAATATAGGGAAAAAAACAAATAGGTGCCTACCTTGCCATACACAAAAGATACCAAATAAACAACAAAAAAAACAAATTTAAATTACGTTTCCATAACTTTAATGTAAATATGAGGGCAATCCAAAAGTAAGGTCACCTATTTTGTTAATAAATTCAAAGATTCAATTATTTTTAATAATTTTACATCTTTTAAGGCTTGAACATTTATCTATTTTTCAACGTAATCGATATTTCAGTAGTTTTGAGTTTTGTAAGCGCTGCGCTGTGACAATTTTTGTGTACTCATGTCATACCAGCTCGCCGACATGTTGTAGAGGTAGCGTTGAACTTCACCTTCACCTCGTCGTGGTTGACCTCTAGCACGGTCGATAGAAAGGATTGTATTGATAATTTTTGTTAACTAGTACGAAATTTGTATTCTGTCGGTTGGGACGACAATAGACCCCTGCATCCCATCATAGTTCCTTGATTCTTAAAAATTCACATCTTGTCTTATCTTATTTCAAATAAGTCAAATGATATTTTTTTCTAAGGGAACACCCTAGCAAGACTGCAGATCGCAAACGAATAAATAACAGTTCACAATGAGTAAGTATTCTTAATAATTTGTTGTTTGTACCTTAGCGATCTGCAGTTGTCCTAGAAAACGATGAGAAGTCACCGATACAATCCTTTTCGTTCGACCGTGCTAGCTCCTCAACAGGGACCGATCTTGAGCGATTTTTTTTTCTTTGCCGGAATAACCATTGCCTACTCTAATCAAGATACAATGTGGTCAAGCTGAGTCTGTTCTATAGATATTTTAATGGAGCCTCCTCTAGGCTAGCATCATTGATCTCCGGTTTACAGTTGATGTTGCCTTCATGAGAACGGGTCGTTCCTTCGACTCGTTTTCATGTAAGTCGACTCGTATGTGGAACGAGTTATCAGCAACCGGTTTTCCTTCTTCATGTAATTCGGGCCTTTTCAAGACCCGCATTAATAAATCCCTTAACCCACCTCACACTGCCCAACCGAGTGGCGACAAACACAAATAAGTCATAGTAAATACAAATAAGTCATAGTAAAATTTATATCAGAAAGAAGAACAGCAAATTTAATTAAACCAACTACATAGCTCTTCACTATTTCACCTATTTTAGCTATTTCACCTATGTATTGTACTTTTCCCACTTTACTGTTTTTTTCCGCCTTGCATAATGGAGTATTTAGTTTTTATTTGAATTAGTTTTGATTGTGAATTTTGTTTTAGATTTTATTTTGTTTTTAATTTTGTTATGCTCATTTAGATGTTCTTTGTGAAAAAAAATAACGTGTGAAAAAAAGCCCAGCCGGGCGTGGAATTCAAAATAAGTAATGAAATAAATTACTTACTAAAAATAAATGATTTTTTTAAGATGTGGGCGAGATTAGTCATGTGAATACTAGTTTTTTTTTATGTTAAGAAGTTATTTATTTTTATTTCTAAAAAAAAGGAGTCCTTACTTTTGGAATTACCCTCGTGCCTAACTGGGTTTCTGCTATCACCACTTATTACCTATTCCTTCACATGTAACGGTTCCGAATTATGCAACCATTTATTCCAAGCTACGAACGATTACGTAGGTACAGTGTCCTAAAGTTAACTTTTGACGTGCGGAACTAGACGTCTTATTTGCAAAATAATACGTGTCCTAAAATTATGTATGCAATTCGTACAAAACAATCAAAACACTCATACTAAATAGTCAATTTTACTAAAAAGGTGTTACGAAAGATTTTCTCTCACATTTGGCCAACCAATATAAGTTTCTGAATAATTTGAAAGGAGGCAATCTGATATTTGTGAGAAAAAATAGTTATGATTGTGGACACAGTGGTAATATCTGTCTGGCTGTCTGTTCGCGACAAAGTCAAAAACTCTTGAACGGATATTCATGCGGGTTTCACCAATAGATAGAGTGATTCATGAGTAAGGTTTAGGTATGTAATTTGTCAAGGTTTTGTGTAAATTGGTTGAAATATATAATATGTAAAGGGAGCCGGCTGACAAGCGGGTAGTGTGGATTAGATTTGTATGCAAATTAACAGATGGCATTGGTTATAAAGGTTGGGTAATGGCGTTGTCAGTAGATGGCTTTTGTTTCGTTACGCGTGGCCGGGTCAGCTAATTTATAATAATTAAAAATTAACAAAAAACTTTTATTTTTTTATTAATCATAAAGCACAAATATAAAGTTGTGATTTTCTCGTGTCATAGGTACCTATGCCCTTTTGATAATTTAGCACTTTCATTTTTAAATATTTTTACATCGTCTTTTTTGCGCCGTTATTTTTATTTCTTTTCCTACTAATTTAATACTACTTTTACATATGTTTTTCAATTTTAGTTCAAAGTATATAATCACTGTATTATTATGTAAGTCACATGACATGCCTTCGTGGTCGAGGGGTAAGGCTCTTGACTAGCAATCCGGAAGACGTGCGTTTAAATTCCGGTGCGCGCGGATAAATTTTATTCTATCAAATTAAAAATAATATGAGGTATATTTTCGATACGTTCCACCTGGAACGTACTCTCAAGAAATGTTTCAAAATATTTCAAGGAAATGTTGCTTGAAATGGCTTTAGCCGTGTTTGTTGACTAGATCTGAATAGCTGGATACTCCCCCAGCTTCCTATTCCCCATGTAGGTACTATATATATTGTTCGAAACATAACAGCAATAAATATTATTTTACAACTTGGCAACACCAAAACCCAAACATCGAAATGACAGTTCCGGTGATTTAGCAAAATTCGTTTTCTTGGAAATCATTCCTGAAGGTGCTTAGGCCTTGGTGGGTTACAATCGTGCATCTCTTAGTTTTTACTCTTGTTAAACTTAGTATAAATAATTGCCCTGTATATTAAATCATAAAATGTGAAGTTGTAAAAATATCTAAATTCAGTTCAACATAACCTCTTCTTATTTATTACCATATAAAAGAGTCAAAATAACATGGATACATCGGCCGCAGGAACAGGCCCATCCGAATCAACCCATTGTTATACCCATTTCTTTCCCTACCCCACTTACCTTCAGCTTTACAACATACATGCTAAGAAATTTTTTCTTCTGTGGTACAACATCAGAGATTGTAGAAAAAAATTCATACACCTATCTTATTTGATGGACTGGTTTTAGGTTTATATTTTGAACACAACTTTTAATAATAAAATGCTTTAATTCCACCGTGCTTTCACCCGAAGTGTTTGAATTCATCAAGCTAATAACCAAAACCCCCGTAAAATGTCAATATCAATGTGTTCCAACATTAGTCATGACCGCTGAAAGCTGGCTTGTTCCGCTTGAAGAGATTCCTTCTGGAGGCCTCTTGGAACATGGCAACGATGGAGTCCACCACCTCCTCGCAGTTGGGGATTATCTGTTGGGCCGGTAGCAGGAAGCCGTACTTCCCCTGGTCGCGCAGCTCGTACGTGAAGGCCACCGGCACCTGGAACTTATTCTTCACCCAGTCCATGCTGCTTCCGCTGGCTTTGTCTAAAATAACATCAGAATAAGACAAAGTTTGGAAAAGCAACTCCAGAAGCTGTGTGAAGATAGGCTGGGCCTACTACGGACGGAGGCCGCGCAAGTAGGGCAGGTCAGAGTCTGCGCTTTATAGGTTAGGATAATATGGAGGAATGGATTCATACTTTCGTCACTTCTGGTTCTGGATACACTGACATTCAGATTCATACCCATCCCTCTTACCTTTTTGCTTTCCAGAACCTTTTCTCTTTCCTTTCCTAAAAAGACCCTCCACCATCATCCCCAAAAATGAAATAGGCCGTAAGGGGAATTATTTTCCCCAGGGCCTCCTGTGTGGAGCTAATGTAAAAAATGGAGAAGATTATATGAGATTGTGTAACGTCAAATAAATACTGGAGGGTACATTAGAATCTTGACGGATACGGACGACGGACGAGAGCAAAACAAGACAGTACGAAATCTAGTACTTTTTATAAGCGAATGTGGTAAGAGTTCAACGGAAACAAATAATAACCTCTGGCGTCTGCTGTAGGGATTCATTCAAAATCACTTATAACAATCAGCTTTACTGATTAGATGTTGATAAAGCGCAGTTTTGTATCGGAAATTCATGTCGTGACTTCACTGTAGTAAAACTAACACCTTATTTTAATCATTAAAGCTCAATTTTTTGTTATTTGTGAGATGTATTTCAAAATGAACAACGCATTGAAATATGCATGAATTGTGTGAATATGTTTAAAATACTTACAAATGGTTTCTGCAATATTCCCAACTTTGTACGATGTTCCGTATTTCTTAGCCAGAGCTTGAGCTGCCACATTTCCAATGGCGAACTAGAAGCAGTAAAAAGGTATACCTATATTTTCTCCGCTTAAACTTAATTAAATTAATCAACTTTAGTTCAGCAAGACTGGGTGGTAGGTACGCAAGGGAAGTAGAGGTAAGAGATCAAAATGGTAGATGAAATCTGACTCAGTCTTTCCACAAATTATCCCTAAGCGAAGTCATTTTATTTGAAATATTGTTTGGAATACTCTTCTTATAAAGATTTTTTAATAACGCAATATTAATAACTATTAATTCTTCTTCTTCTAATACCCTGTCCGGTCAACAGACGTTGGTTATCATGACATGTTGGCTATGCGAACTTTGTTTACTGCGGCCCTGAACAGATCTACAGTAGACTGACCAAACACTGTCTCAGGTTTTCAGCCATGAGGTTCTCCTTCTTCCAGGGCCCCGTCTTCCGGCGATCTATCCCTCCACTATGATATGCAGGATCTCATACTTCTCTGGATGTCACATGTACGAGACATTGAAGTTTTCTGATTTTTATAGTTTTAATAACTTCTTTTTCTTTATTCATCCGAACCATAACATCCTCATTCGTAACCCTGTCCATCCAGCTTTCAAGTCGCCTTATTAGTTCTTCAGTAAGCGTCCATTCTTCCATTCTATAAACTAGTATCGAAAACACGTAGCATCTGACCATTCGCATTCGTAATCCAAGGTTGAGGTCATCTTTTTCATGTGGATAAAGGTTGCACGAGCTTGCTCAATGCGGCATTTGATTTCAACCGAAGTATCTCATCTATCATTTACATTTATTTTTTATTTTTTTTTATTTCATTATTTTCATATTACATTTGGTTATAATAGTGACGTATTTCCCATCTCACTAGGTGTGAAACGCCTGTGTTGAGATGGCAATTTACAGAGTGGTTATCTATGATTTTGTTTAAGTAATATTTTGAAAAATATTATGAAAGTGACAGGTTGACAGAAAATTGACAGGTTGATAAAAATCTTTTTTTTCTTTAAATATACAATTCAAGTATGTTACATATATATAGAAGATTACAGTAGGTACATGGTTACATATATGTATATACACACAGTTGGTATAAAGGTAAGTATGTTATTAAATACTCGTGATGGTAATGTTTATTTGAGGTGATCAATGATTTTACTTTTAAATGCATTTTTGGATTGCGTGTTTCTAATTTCAGGAGGTAGAGAATTGAACAGCTTTGTTGCATTATATTTAAAACTTCTTTGCCCATAAGAGGTTTGACAAACTGGGATGTTAAAAGATTTTACATTTGACTCTCTTAAGGCTCTAGTGCTTATTCGTTCTTCAAACATGTGTGTATTTTTAAATTGATAAAATAGAATATTTTTTGAATACATTTTTTGCAGGTTAGGAACATTTAGTGTCTTAAAAATAAAATCAGTACTAGTTCTCGACGGGACTTTAAGAATGACTTTCTAAATTAGATTTTGAATCTTTACTAAAGGCTCCAGGCAAGTATTTGCAGCACTTCCCCAGCTGATGACACCATATTAATGTGATGATTGTATAAGAGCACAGTAAACTTGTTTCAGTTGTTTTCTATTTAATATGTCTCTAACATTTGAAGTAGACAAGTTTCCTCAGTTTTGTCGTTAGGTTTGTGACATGTACGTTCCATTTAAGAAGATCATCTATTTGAATACCAAGATATTTAATACTGTCAACTCTACTTATAGAAGGGCAGGTACATGGAGTTAATAAGGGGTTACAGCTGTGGAGTTTAAGGCTTTGTTGTGAAGGCAAGAGCTTATTTGATATTCGAAATGTTAGGATTTTGGTTTTGTCTGTATTCAGGGTTAGTATGTGAGCATTAAGCCAATCTTTAACAATGCGAAAGCCATTTTCTGCCGTTTTAAAGACTTCACCCCGAGATTTGGCGTAAAATAGCAAAACCGTATCATCAGCAAAAGTAGTGATTTGTCCACAAATTTGTAGGTTACATAGATCATTAATATATATTAAGAATAATAAGGGTCCTAGGATGCTACCTTGTGGAACGCCACAAACTGTTTTTTGGAAACTACTATAGGTAGGTATGGTTTATTTTAACACATTTCGTTCGATCAGTTAGATAACTATGAAATAATTGGAGAACTGTATCTGATATTCCTATCCTCTTAAGTTTATCTAAAAGTATTTTGTGGTTCACAGTATCAAACGCCTTTGCAAGATCAAGGAAAATTGCTAAACATTTATTTCCTTTGTCAACATTACTTGTTATGAAGTCTGTAACATTAGCGATGGCGTCTGAGGTTGATAAGTTATGGCGAAAACCAAACTGATTTGCTGATAATATATTACTAGAGTCAAGGTAAGTAATCAATTGATTTCTCAGTATTCCTTCAACAATTTTAGAGAGTGCACTTAGAACACAAATTGGTCTGTAATTGGTAATTTCAGGTTTTTTCCAACCTTTAAAAATTGGAGAGATAATAATGTTTAAGTACATTTGGGAAACAACCTTGAGTGAAGCTCTTATTAATTAGGAATTTGAGGGGAACGGCTACATGAGATTTCAGTGATTTTAGTAGTTAACTTGGTATTTTGTCATGTCCAGGTGAAGTCTTCTCTTTCAGTGAGTCGATTTCTTTGATGATATCCTCCATCGATACATCTTTTAGAGTAAATTTTGTGTAAGATTCTTCTCGGAGATTATCATCTGGTGGTGGAGTTTTAGTATTGCAGTTGATGTTTTCTTTTATTTTACTGGCCAAATTTGATCCAACGTTTGTAAAAAATGTATTTGCATGATCGGCAATAGTCTTCGGGTCCAAGTTAAAATTCACATTCTGACCATCAATTGGAAGTTCCTCAATTTGATCTTTGAATTGCCTTGCATGTGTTATCTCTTTAATAATTTGCCAAATCTTTCTGGAGTCATTATTACATTCAATAATTTTTCTTGAATAGTATTTATTCTTTGCTTGTTTGATTAGTTTAGTACATATATTTCTATATTTTTTGTAAAATGTAGTAAGTAAGTAATTATTTGGATCTTACATTGCAGCCTAAGTATACAATACTCTGTAGCTTATCTAGTTTCGTTCCAGCAATTTAAAGATTTTCATTCAATGCGTTATTTTTGCTTACGAGCATGTATTTTGTTTTATTTATATTCAGTTCCAGCCCAAAATTCTCACAAGTCTTCACTACTTTATTCAGCAGAAGTTATAGATCCTCAATGTTACTTGTTAGAAGTACCGTATCATCGTCATTACTTTTAACAAAACCATTTAATTTTTTATGAATAAGAAACTACTGAATGGGTCTAATATAGTTGGTCTAATAACAGTTACATTTGTAATATTTTATACAGGTGAATATCCCTTCAAACATCCACATACAATAAACTTTTCCGAAACGTCTCTAATGGCTTGTTCGCATTCTGCAAGTTGTTAGTCGAGTAGTGAGCATACTCGCAACTTGAATGGCCGAAAAATGTTCGCATTACTTTCAAGTAGAGTTCATTAGTGAGCCGCCCATTGCAAGATGACGGTCTGCAATGCAACAACGTAAATACGCTAATTATCCTGATTGTAATGCTTATTCTAGAAGCGGTGGAAGAATAAATTAGCGAGATGAAAATAAATAAACTATGGACAGGAAAAAAGATTTACAGCAGCATAAATAAAGAATTTTCGCATCTTCGCTCCCATGGCACGACACATCTGCGCGTCTAAGGCTGGCCGGATACACCTGTTTTCCTTGTTCGATTTCCTAAGACTAAAGATTTCCGAATTCGTTTTCCGTATTCGGACATCCGAATGCATGGAAACAGTAGAAAATACATTTACTGACGCACACGTTCGTTTTTTTCCGAACGGAACAAATTCCGTACGTACGTTTCGAATGCACGCCTGCGCGTTCGGAGAAACCTAGTGAAAAAACCTAATGACGTCATGCGGAACGCAGCGCTTGCGTACATTTTGTTTGTGCCGGCGCACACGTTCGAAAATTTCTATTCAGTATCGCACCCGCACCGCGTGAATCGGACGTATTCTTTGTATTTGTTACGCATTGAATCGCAACACGATAATATGTGAGGCAGAAACTTTCATTATTAATTCATTATTTTTCATCATTTCATTATTTTTTTCTTCTTCATATTAACAGAAATGTAATTGCTAATAAATCGTCGTCCTCCATCGTCGTGCGTTCACCACGCTATCACTATCTGTACTGACGTGTATACATTCCGAATGAAGAAAAACGAACGTTTGCGCTAGTCTCACGGAATTCCAAATCGAAATTACGTCATTAGGTTTTTTCCAGTAGGTTTCTCCGAACGCGCCGGCTTGCATTCGAAACGTACGTACGGAATTTGTTCCGTTCGGAAAAAAAGCGAACATGTGCGTCAGTTAACGTATTTTCTACTTTTTTTTTTTCTTTCGTATGGTGGGGGGTCAGAGGGGGACATCTAGGTCTGCGAGCCAGTCTAGGGCCTCAGGCGTTGCCCTGTGGACCTCATAAATCCCGCCGGGGAATGAATGGAGCGGGCATTCGTTGACCACATGTTCGGTGGTCTGCACCGCACCGCATTCACATGTCGCCGACTCTTTAAGGCCCCATCTATGCAGCATGTGAGCACAACGGCTATGGGAGCACCTTATTCTATTGATGGCAGTCCAGAGTTTGCGAGGCAATGAGAACCCAGGCTGTCTCTCAGTGGGGTCTTGCACGAGATCGGCATTTTTGACGTTGGCTGATTGCCACTCAAGTTTCCACCTATCTTCTGGGGTGAGAGGTGTTCGAAGGAGTCTTTCTCCTTCCGTCCAGAAGGGTTTTCGAGACTTTAAGCGGCATGCCGGGTGAGAAACGACATCATCGTGCAAGGGTATTTCGCTTTTTTGCAGCGCCTTCTTGTATTCCCTCAGTGTTGCAATCTCTCGCCTGATATTTGGCGGGGTTATATTTGCAAGTACGGGGAGCCAAGGAAGAGGAGTCGATTTTAAGGTTCCGCTGATGGTTCGCATTGTGGCATTAAGCTGAACGTCGACCATGGAAGTGTGGGCGCTTCTGGCCCATACTGGAGCACAGTATTCAGCTGCTGAGAAAACCAGGGCAACGGATGCCGTTCTGAGCGTGTTGGCGTCGCATCCCCAGCTAGTACCAGCCAGCTTATTGACTAAGTTTAGTCTTGTCCTGGTTTTTTTGCCCACTGTTTCCATGTGTTTCCGGTAATTCAGGCTCCTGTCCAAAGTTATTCCAAGATAGCGGGGATGGGGGTCATTTTCTACTGATTCCATGCATTCGGATGTCCAAATACGGAAAACGAATTCGGAAATCGAATACGGAAAACGTGTGTATGCGGCCAGCCTAATAATAAACTCGGGTGACGACAGGTTCGCGCATGTCGGCGCGCAGGGACGCATAGTGGGGGTCGCTATTCGACTGAAAAAATAGAATGAAATGGATTGACTCTACTAAAGAGCTGACTAAACTACTCTACTAAAATTGTGGTGTCCGGACGCGTTTAGTTACTAATATACTCTCTATTTCTACCTGACTAAAATACTTGCCGTGTGCGAACGGCTCAACACAACTCCAATAAAAAAACGAAGACAACATTTTATCAATTCAAATTATCATCACATAATAAATACTCATTGTAATTGCCATAATTAACATTAAATTCATTTAAGGTTCTTTAAAATTATTAATGATTTATAATAGAGGTATTAAAATATTATTAAAATCATATAAAACCTTATCACAGCTACAAGTTTTATGGTTTATATTGGCGCAGCCTGTTTAAATTGAAGTCATAAAAAAACTTCCTTTTTTATGTGACTAAATTAAATTTTTTGTTTGACAAATTAGGGAGTCGCTCAGAAATTTACCTTGAGTAAACTATTTAGTAAATAACGCATTCTTGAAAATGGAAAAGCGCAGATCCCCGAAAGATCACTTTACTTTTCAAGATCAAAGATTGACTTTACTTGTCTAGATCAATTTCAACACAACATTTCAAATATAAAAATAGAAAATTAAAATAAATTTCTTGTAAAGTCTCTTTGGTAGGAAGGTTGAATTTCTGAAAGCAAAATCAGTTCCAATTTTGAAATTAAATTAATAACAGCCTTACTAAAAAAAAACCACAGCGCGACCGATTAACTGTGTTATTGCAATAACATAAATAAACCCCGAATACACTAAAACACGATAATATTACTAATAAGATTTGATCTTAAAATGTATTTTAAACATGGCAACAATGCAATTTTTCATGTTGTACATAATTTAATTGTTTGTTTTCCTACAGAACCGCTAGGTGGCGGTGCCTGCGCATTCGTCATTCGCGTTGAAACCGCCAAAAAAAATTCACTCGGCGGGTGTGTGTATAATATTACACAAATGTGATCGTAATATCTATTAATATGACTAATTCACTATTACATTCGCATAATTGATATATTTACCGTGTTTTTTGTGGTTTTTAATAAGTTTTAGTCAAGTTATAATAACCATAATCATATTTTGAAAATTGAAATGTCAATAAGTATTTTATGTAAAACATGAAAATTCAAATTTACATTTAAAGGATTTTGTTTTATGAGAATTTCATAAAAGTGGTGTTTTTTTTAAATATTAATATGTAATACATGTGTTCCTAAACATATCAATGAATTTAACGTCTTTAGAGTTGCAAGAAATCTCTTATAAAAGTCGGTATTATTTTTTTAGGTTAGTTTTTTGGCAATAAAAAAACTTTGAAATTTTTTATTATTTTTTTATTGTACGCAACGAAACTGTCACCTCAAAAAGTGAGGTGACAGTTTCGTTCCAAATTCATTATAAAAAAAGGTCCGTATTTTTAAAATTTGGTTTTTTTATAAATCTGTACACTATCATCAAACATGTTTTAGCAAAAAAAAAATCCATTTTTTTTCGCGTTTGAATCTTAATATATGGCAGTTTTTAAAAACTAAAGTGTATTTCAATTACACAAATCTAAAAGGTAATTTTATCTAGTTTTCATAAATGGTATTTGTTTTTACGGCACCTTCAAAAATAAGAAATATATAGAACATTCAAAATACTTTGGTAAAATTTCAAATTTCGTTCACATATCATTACTAAAACAGAGATAAACTACCCTCTCAGGCCGTGTAAACCAAGTGTATTTTTTCCATGAACAATTTTTTAATTAGTAATGTTTTTACATCCGCGGCCGTTTGTCACTTGAATAAATTTTTCACTGGGTTTTTTTAGTAAGGCTGTTAGTGTTCATTGAACCAGATTTCACGCAGAACTATCGCACAGACAACTAAAATTAGTATTTTCGGTCGGACGAAATGAGCAAACATAAACTTGGAAACAGTCTTTTTTAACGAGAATTAAATTATTATTCTTTTTTATGTAAATACCACACAACAGTCCCAACTGCTCGCAACCGCCTGGAGCCAGTAAAACTGCGGCATCCCTGATTGGGGTAGTTGATGGTAAGTGGGGAGAGGAAGGATATGTGAAAGAGGATGGTGGGGAAGTACCTAGCCATTCAGGTCTAGTCACCAAACAAGACTAAAATCATTTTAAGCATCGTTGTAACGCATAAATAAGTATTTATTACTTTTACATGCAAGTAAGTATTATTAAGCACTGATGTATGTATTATTTGCAAGTTTTTGCACCTACAATACTTTAGGCGAATTGGTGGGCTTGTGTTTAGAGAGCTGAAGTGGCAGAAAAAAGGAAAATGGCTGCTGACGTAAATTTATTGATCGGAGTTTTTAGGGAGTTGGTAGTTCAAACTTAAAATATATTAAAATTAAGTGGCTATGTAGTACTGAAATTATCCTGTCGTTTCGGGCACAGAGACCAGCAAATTATTGTTGTTCCACCATGTTGGATTTGACTTTGCTACTGGTATAGTATTGGCACGTGGAAAATGTTGAGCCATTTCCCTGATTTTGCCTTATTGGAGGGCATTTCGATGCACGCGCAGTTTTATGAAGAGCCATCTATCCCTACCCACATCGGAATCCTTGCCATGATCGCTGCTACCTATTGGATGCTTCTACTTTTCCTGGCACCTAGCTAGATGGATGCGGTTGGCGACAGAGTCGTCGAGAATGGGATCTAAGAGAGAAATGCCGTTGGAGACGCCTTGTCGGGGCCGCGGGAAGAAGTTGACCGGACGTATCGCCACTACACGGGCTTCGGGTTTTGCGCAATGCTAAAACGTGAAATCTCTCTCTTTTGTAATTTCCATAATTATGAAAAATTATAATATTTAATTAAATTAAGACAATATTAGCGAAACTCGATCGAAAATCTGGAGACAGAAAAATCAGAAAGAGATATTGGCTCCACTGGGAATCGAACCCAGGACCCTTTGCTTACATGGCCACGGAGGTCGTCAATGGAAGGGTTATGTCCAAACAAACTGGAGACATAAAAGCTGACGAAGGAGAAGATATTATATTAAGAGTAGAACTTACAACATCATCATAGTTATCCAGATGCTCCTCTGTATGTCCGTATGGCATCAGAAGGAGCTGTGAGTAAGAATGGAAGGCCAGATACATGTCAATTTGGTTTCCAATGGAACTGATGAAGTAAGCCAGCGTGCGGGTTTCCTGCTCAGAGAAGGCTTTCCGTCCTCCATATGTGTCCGAACAGGCATTGTTGCTGGTTCCTTCCTCTGCAGACCAAAAGGAAAAAAAATCGCTCTTTTATATTGAAATTCAAGTGATTTTTCAGTGAAATTCACAAGAGTTTGTAAACATGTCATTGGTTGAACGTGAATGAATTGCCTACCTCCCCAGTGGAAACCCCAATTCCTGTTGGGATCAGCTCCTTTGCAGTTGGAGGAATGGTCACTCCTTGTTTTTCTCCATAGTCTCATCTATATTCAGAATGTCAATTTAATATAAACAGCAATATATATAACTATTACAAAAACATATGTAAACATTGTTTTTCGCAGAGAAACCAAAAAACCCACAAAAAAATCAATAACTGGACAATTTCAACAACAAAGCATTTTCAATTTAGTTAATATATATATATATTAATGTTCATACTCATGAATGTTCACTTGTAAGCTATTTAACCTCTCAGCCTAATTTGTTCGCTCTTGGAAACAACTCACATAGGTCTAAGAGAAATCGTTTTGTCTTCCTTACTGTCACGGTGAGAAATATGGTCTAAATTCTAAACGATGCGATGTTAGAAATAGGAAATACCACGCTATATATTCAAAAAAAGATTAACCGCAAAAGAAATTGAATATAAAAATAATGTTTCCAAAACCCAATTTGAGAAACAATTATGAAACTGTGTGAATTTATTAATAACAATACATTTGTATTTGTTTTTTTTCGTAATCTGTAATTTTAGTTAAAAAAAGTAAGGTGAATCAGTTTTTCTATGTTTGCATTCAAAATTTTCTTTTTTTTCATAACTTATATATTTATTTCTAAGGATAAATTTGGAAAACTTATTACATCACGTTTTAAAAACGGTTTTTTTTTTGTTTTCGAATACATTCAGAAATAATCAATTTATTTGGATTTTATTGCAAGGCAAAAATACTCAGACCTTCTGATTGAATATGCTCGAGGCCTGAGAGGTTTAAATCAGGTCAATAAGACCAAACCTCACTAAATCGCTTCTGGTGCCGTCAGAGCCGTTGGATCCAAAAGGATTCTGAATTGTGTAAATGTGGACATATTCAAACAACAGAACACATCGCAGAAGAATGTCCGTTCATCAGTTCCCCGGAGACACATTTGTGCTGAACCTAGTTACTCACAATACCGTCGACTGATTGAATAATCTCGGCATACCCATTTTGACTTCCAACAACTACTATCACCTAACATATGAACAGAAAATACAAGACCGAATGATATTGATTTAACCATAATAATTTAAAAGCAATGAATAATATATTGAAATAAATCTTACGCCAAGGTGTGTGACATAATAACCATCTGGATTTGCTACTGGCACAGCATACCAATCAAAGCTTTCAGCCATCTGTCTGAACGCTGGGTCTTGACTGGTTAGCAGCTCATTGATTAAATAAGTTACAGTGGCTTGAGAAACCCATTCTCTCGCGTGCATACCCCCTTCGAGGAACACCGCCCTTCGACCTTTTCCAAAGGATATCTTCACAGCCTTTATGTCTCGCCCTTGGAATGAGGACCCCGCACTCATTACTGTAATCTTTCCAGGATATTTGTTTGGGAGAGAGTCCATCCAGGAATAGATGTCACGCAAGTTGTAATAACCTGACCACGAGAAGCCTGCTCTTAAAAATTTTTGGACACTCTCAGCATCGATTATACTGTAAAAAAGAAAAAAAGGTTGTAATAAAGCGCAGTTTAAAAGTTTTTCTTGCAGCACCACCACCGGCGGCTCGGGTCTTTTAAATGTGCTAGTGCTAGATTATTGATGTCGCTGTAACCAAAAGGTATGGGAGAGCAAGTTTAAGCGAGAAGTCAGACTTGTGCTAAAACCGGCAGGTTATTTCAACTACGTAACGTTCTGCGTCGGACGGAAGATAACTTGATTTCAGAGAGGCAAGTCCATAGGAAATCCACGACCTCGAACGCGAGTCACAGGGTGTCACAGAGGTAAAAGGGTATTTGATTCCATGCTCTAACTCGTGTTTAAATTAACCTAACCTAACTTAACCCTGGCGACCAACGCCGGTCCCCAATTCAACAGTACATATACGTCAGTTGTGCGTTCACCCCCAAATTCGAACAAACACTATCAAATATTGAAAGTTATTTCTAACAGATTTAAGGAAAAACTACGTGCATGAAAATTTCTATCCCTTCAGATGAGAAACGAGCGACAAACAAATTAGGTCATTCTTTACTACTAGTTTTGTGAACAGCAGACCTCGCGTACACAATATTATATCCCTAATTTTCTCTTATTTAATAAATAAAAAAACTAAATTTTCTCTAAAATCAATCACACCTAATTGATACCCACCTACTTAATTATAAACAATTTAGTTGTTTTAAAATTTCAAAAATGGAAATTTTACAATTTCTCCAACGAAACTTCACCATCTCAATAACAAAGTCCAGATAAAAATAACGAATTCACATTTGAAAAAAGAAACAATTAAAACCGCGACAATATTGGAACGGAAATGGATTTGCATAGAAACGACATTTGATTGATTAAATTACATCACGGTAGTGTGAAGTCTGCTAGCGACCTTATATGGGAGAAAATCAAAACATAATTCTATTTAACTAACACTAACATAAAGATTATTGGTCTTACTCTTGAACATCCTCAATGAACACTTCCACATTCAGTCCCATCTCCTCCATCTTCTTCATGAAGTCGTTCTGTTGCTGTGGAGGTACCATCACGTCCACTGGGATTCCCGTCGGGTTGGGTTCCGCCCAGAAGTCCAGGGTACTGTTTTTGTTTACCAGGTCCTCCAGGAAGCTGTTCTGGACATCGGTGGTGGGCAGCATTCTGAAGACCTTGAACCCCTGGTAGGACCCTTGAGGGGCACTGTTGCCGCAGTAAAACATGGCAAATATGATCAGGACCCTCATCTGAAAGAAACAAGCAATTATTACGTAGCAATGAAAATAGTATACACTTCAGAGATGTCCTAGTTGGCTTGTTTTACCGTTCAACATAAATACAATAATAATTGAGATCTTGCCTGGAACAATGCTATATTCAACCAAACTATCAACGTTGAGTTACTGATGGAGTACTTTTGGATAGGTATGTTATTCTGCGTCTTATTAAAGTAGGGACCATGGTAATGGAAAAATATTTAGGCCTGTAGCATCATTTTATAGATATTGGTTTATGGAAGGACATTGAATAATTTTATTAGTCCAATACATTTGATATAATGTTTTAAAATGGAAATACATCGAAACCAAGAAACTGGCGGACGCAGGGAAGTATTATTTATCCAGAAAGAAGATTATTAAGCCTGCTTTTAACCTGTTGAAACAAGCTTGACAAATAATAATGTGATCCCGATGAGTTACAGAACTTGCAATGCATAGGTGGGGGGAAATAGTTACAATTTTAGATACATATTTTGATATTAAAAATTTTTTTTCACATACTTTATACATAGATGAGAAATAAAAGACAGGTTAAGTAGAAACAAACAAACAAGAGGAAACAAAAAAGAATATAGAACAAGGTTATAAACATATGGATGATTACAATAAATATGGAAAAGAGAAGGAAAGAAAAAGAAACAGACAGAAAACGACATGACAATAAAAATATAATATATAGTTTCCTTAAACGTTCTTACTAAATATTCTTTTAAGCATTACTCTGATTTATTTTTTATTTTTGCTGGATTCCCAATATATTTCAGAGATTTTATCACATATTTTGTAGTGCGTGCTTGAGGTTTATTGCTATTTCGAGTACTGTGTGTGTGGATGTCTTGATTGTTAAGTGGCTTGATGTGAATGTGGGTTGATTGTTGAGAAATTTATAGGATGGTGCTTGTAATTTCATGTTTAGGAAGGACTGTGATTGGAAGAATATGGGAAACTGAATAAATGTCTCTAATATGGGTGTCCCATGGAATTCCAAAAACATTTCTGAGAACTCGGTTTTGAACTACCTGCAGATCAGCTATCAATTTCTTTGTGGCAAAACCCCAGTTCCAGCAGAGATATGAAAGGTATAAATGTACTATAGCATAGTACACTGATGTTAGTAAAGGAGTGGGTAGTAATCCTTGAAGTCTATAATATAATACACTGGTTATGGAGGTAATTTTCTCCTTTACACGATTTATGTGGAGATCCCATGAAAGTTGGGAATCTGCGATCAGGCCCAAATATTATGTGCTCATTTTCTTTTCAAAGCCGTTATCACCAACTTTGATATTGAGGCTGAAATTATTGCATCGCTGAGGATGCGTGCCTTGTATTAAACACGAATTTGGAAAGAGAATTAGCATAACAAGCCCGTGCACGATTGGATGACGCTATTGAACATGGAAATTGACGTATATTGAACACGAGTTTGAAAGGTAGTTTCGCTACCCAGCGGTACCCATACCCCTCCCAAATAAACATAAATTATGTTCTTATTTAAGCAAAGTTTTTTATCACCGTTAGTTTTAATGTCGTGCGCCATTAACAATGCTAAGTAGAAGTTTTGTTTGTGCCTACCCATTAAGAAATTAAACAAATATCTAAGACTAAAGAAAAGATATAACTTTACCCGCCTACAATCTTCAACCAAACGAAATGAAAACAAAATTAGACTATTTTTATGTTTGAACCTTTGTGACGTAAACCAAGCCTATTATTTATTTGGAAACAATTTAAAAAAGGTTAGGAAAACACAAAGAAAGCTAAGAACTTGTCACACGACGAAGCTATATGCAATAATGGACCCTGATGGAATTCACTTGTCGTAAATTTTTTGCTGTACGTAAACCACAAAATCAACAACTTACCTTGTTCCTAATATGTGCCGAATGTGACTTTTTAACAAACTGAACTCTATTTATACGTTTATTATTACACAGACATTTTTGCAACAAATGGGCTAAATATAATCTACACTGCACCGGAATTATTGAAAGCATGTGGTCTTATTCGATGTCATTGCCTTAGATACTTCGATAAAAAAATAACTTGGCTAATTAAGGTGTTATCAGGATCTCTTTCACAAAAACTTTCACCGTTATTTTAGTATTTTTATTAGGTGATGGAAAAACATTTTACGGTTTACAATAAAATAATTTTAAGAGGGAATAACCAGACACAACCGGAGATATAGTATATATTTTTAAATAAAATTCTAGACGTATTGAATTTTTTCCACAAAAAAGTATAAATCGACTTCGAAAGATTGTTTTTTTATCTAGTTATGCTTAAAATTATATATGTTTTAAAATTTAAAAAAAAATTTATATTTTTAGTATAAGGTTATACCGTAGGTCGTTGGCAGATTTCTTAAATTTTCAAACAAAATATTGTATTATACAACACACGCAGTAAAATAAATCAATAAATTATCCTGGAAAACTACTTTTCAGAATTTTAATTTTAGTTCTTTTAGTGTTTTGTGACGAAAATACTACAGTTTGTCTTTTTATTTACTTTTTACATTTTTATTTTGCTTAGACATTATTGAAAAATTATAAATAATTATGATAAAAAAATAATGACAAAAAAAATGTAATTTTAATATTTTTATCATCACACGTTTGGGCATTTTTTAATATAGGTATACATCAAAACAAATTCTTATTGAAATAAAACCGATATTGGTTATTATTACAAAATGCTGGTACAGAGAATAATTAATATTTCTCATCGGGACCGCCCTGTGAGACCGCAAGGGTATAATCGCAAGACAGTCTTTCGACGAAATTTTAATTCTCGGCCGCTGGTTAATCGCCCTTAAACGTTAATTTAAATGTTTGCAATGGTTTGTATCCTTTTTGGTTCCCGAGGAAAGAGTGCTTCGGAAAGATGCTGGTTTATACCTAATACATAAAGATCCACATATGTACCTACTTAATATTTTTATTGAAATCGTCTACTTTAATTTGATAATGTTGACTAAAGAAAATAGAGTGCAAGTTGGGTACAAAATACCTCTTGTTTGGGTTCCGATGAGAAATTTCATTTTTTTTGTTATTCCACAAACAATGCAAGAATGGCCAGTTGGCTGTAATAACTAATACTTCCGTGAACAGTAGACCACACGAGATACCAAGATCGTAACCTTCTACTCTCGCTGAGGTTGGTTTAAACCAAGCCAAAACCAAGTATCATTTCAGGAAGAAAACAAATAGGTGCCTACCTTGCCATACACAAAAGATACCAAATAAACAACCAAAAAAACAACTTTAAATTACATTTGTCCGCGTTCCGTTTCCATAAATTATAATGTAAATCAAAAGAGTAATAGAGGGTAATACCAAAGGTTAGGTCTCCTATTTTTTATAAATTCATGGAAATAATTATTTAAATAAAAATTTACGTCTTATGAAGCCTGAACATTTATCCTTTTTTTTAAATTTGGGTCGTTTCGATTCAATATAAAGAGTTGTGTTTTTCCTTTCTAAAACCGATTAGAACATATTTATGATAGTAAGTAAACACCGTTAGAACATATGATACTGGTTCAACCAATAGTAACTATGATAGTAATGGAGTTACAACGTTTCATATGAGACCTATGTGCGTTGGGACAAATATGGTCTCCTGTGATTAAATTAAAATATATTTTTTTAAGATGTGTGCAAGGCGGGTCCCTTGGAAGCTGTGTTAATAATAGTTATTTATTTTATTTCTAAAATATTGGAGTCCTTACTTTTGGGATTACCCTCGCACTAACTGGGTTTCCGCTATCACCTTTCATTACCTGTTCCTTCCTGTATAACTGTTCGGAATTGTGCAACCATTTATTTCTGCAATCAATTTAAGCTGCAAATGACTACGTGGGTACAATGTCCTGAAGTTAACTTGAAGTGCGAAACTAGACGTCATATCTGCTAAATAATACGTGCCCCCAAAATCATGTATGCAATTTGTAGTAAAAAATTATTAAAATACTAAGAGTTAATTTTACTCAAAAGGTGTTACAAAATATTTTTTCTCACATTTGGCCAACCAAGAAAGGAGGCAATCTGACATTTGTGAAAAAAATGAGTTATGATTGTGTTAACATTGAGGATTTCAAACCTCGTATATCTGAATCAGCAGTTCGGCCTGCAATTTCAATGTGAAAATGCGATTTATATTCAAACACGGAAATCTGCAAAAGAAACAAATATGCTTTTCTAGTATCTGTTATAATATTATATTATCTGTTATAAGTTATAACCAAACCGATCTATCCACGAATTATGATAAGTGAGAAACAAAAGCGGTAAAACGGGATGAGTAATTAACTTTAAAATGTTAATATTAACGTTGAAGTGTGGTTCGTTACGTTTGGTGACTTGGGTGCCCGGGTTCACGGGTGTGGTTTTTTCTAGATCTCTGCTGCGAATGTGTTTGAAATTTTAAATTATGTAATCCCCTTAGAATACACAAATTATCCTTTTGAATGTAGCTATAACTTTGTGGTTATCCATTATAGATAAATGAAACAATGTTACTTTGTTTGAACCACTCGTATATATTTGTTTAAAGCCGACCGGTTTCGGAAAGACCGTTCCTTCTTCAACTATACAAGTGGTTCAAACAAAGTAACATTGTTTCATTTATTTATACGCAAATTATCCTTTATCCTTTAAAAATTCACACATTGTCGCAAAATAAATTATTTAACTTTCTTATACATAAACTCTAAATTAGACTGTACCGAAGTACTGCAACTTATAAACCTACTGTTCGGGCAAATCTATACCTACTCCCATGTATCCCTCCCGTCTTACCTACCTATCCTGATACATCCATCTTACTATTGTCACCGGTTCAAGATTGACTCCTAACCGTGAAATCAGTACAATTTCAACACCGCGCGGTACTGGCAGCCCAAATACTTTGGTCTCGTCGCTTATAGTCAAAACCCGGATCCGCGCAAAATACATGCTTTCAACCGCGAGTTATCTTGAGTGCATGAAGTGTGGGACCCAGGACGTCATCAGCAAGGTAGGATTTCATCTTGTTTTCAGTGGACATCCCATTTTTTCCCCTTCATCCCTTTTTCCATTCCAACAGTGATAGGTGGAGATTCCGAACTCCGCGGAAGAAAGTAACAGGCTTCCAATCAGCTATCGAAACATTGGTCCTTCGGCGGATGTACATTCTTTACAGATTAGTTAATTTACATGATTAGAAATTGTACTCAAACTAGTTTCATTACAAGACGATTATCAATAGTAGGTAGTTTCGGTAGTTACGGCTTATCAGTTCAGCTGGTAGGTAGATAATATTGGGGCAAATAGAATACTTTATTTGTTACAAGTAGATACCTACTATTATAATTGTTAATTTACGTATTTAATACATTTCAAAATGGATAAAGTTGCAACCAAAATTGGTTCGTTCAAATTAAAACGGCAAAGGCTGTTTGGGAGAGTGCAGGTCGCATATGATCTCATTAAAGATTTAGAACAAAAGACTAAGCTATGTCAATTCAGAGCCCGAATGGATAAATTAGAGTCCACATATGACGAATTTCAAAGTATTCAATGTGAGCTGTCAGATCTGGTTTCACTTCCCGAGTTTGAGTCGAAAAATGATATATTGGAGGTTTCGCGTGTATTTGAGGAATTGTTCTTTGAAGTTACATCGGCACGTGATGCCTTAGAAGCGAGTCAGAATAATCGTCATGACGTGTCAGGCGGAGAAGTACAACGCTCTGGGCCGCCCGGTCGCAACTTACTAGCTCCAGAAATAAAAATTCCTTCGTTTAGTGGACATATTAAAGATTGGCCACCCTTTTTTAATATATTCAGAAGTATTGTGCATGAGAACAGTTCTCTGAGTGACATTGAAAAATTTCATTATTTATTGACCTCTTTGAAGGGAACAGCCTTGTCATTGGTTAAGACTATTCCACTGATTCAAGAAAATTATGAATTAGCGTGGGAAACATTGTGGAACCATTATTCTGAATCTAGAGCATTATTATTATTATTAATAGAATTTTTAGCAACTCAAAACCGTATAAATATGTTATCAGATATTAAAGAAAAAAAGATTCCTAAGCGGGTATTATTTTCAAACGCGAGCTCAAACGGGCATAATGTCAAGAAAATTACTTGTATAATGTGTAATCACACACATCACTTGACAAAGTGTCAAGACTTTCTATCACTAAATGTAGACAGTAGGAGGGACTTCGTAAAAAAGGAGAGGTTATGTTTCAACTGTTTAAATCCGCACCTTATTAAAAATTGCCGTTCAAAGTTTCGATCCAAACGGTGCAACCGAACGCACAATACTCTGCTCCATACTGATGAAAGATCTCCTTCGCCAAACAACCGTGATACTGGAAGTGATAACCGCAGTACTGCAATGGACGCGGACGATTCTGTACTAGACGTGGGCAAAATTGAATGACTGAATTAAATGAATAAATTCAATCTTGTAACACACTCGATCTGATTCTCATTTTCAAAAGGAATTAAATCTTTATTCCTTACCCTTGGCCTTGCATCTTACGATTTTTTAACAGCACCATATTTATTTTTATTTTGATTAATTTATTTTACAGTTAAATATTTCATGTTATATTGAGGTAAGAAAATAATAATGTACTCTATAAATATTGTAGTGTTTCGTAAGAATTAAATAAAATATTATTCTGGATATTTGTTGCGCGGATAGGTACACCTACCACAGGCGAAGCGCGCCGCGAAATTGCCTTTCACGGGTACTGTGTAGTATCCCGCGCAGTAAATCTTATACCTACAAAAAACCCTGTAGTCCCCGTCCCCAATCCAAGTGACAAAACCGCCAAGCGAGTCAGCCAAGATCCAAATAATTCTGAGCTCCGTGTGTCGCGTCTGTTTCACAGTTGTGTCCCGCCAGTCCCGCCAGTCATAGTCACGGAGGAATCGTTCCTCCGTGGTCATAGTCCTGTAACCTGTTCGGTCTGTGCGAACTCAATCCGCAACCCCAATCTCTGTTTCACTTATTCAAGGAATCAAAACATTTATTTCTTATTCATTTATGACGTCGTAGTCCCACGGGTCCCTGGGTACCACGTGTCGAGTCGATCCGACCGGTCCGCGGAATGCAAGTTATTCAAGTCACAGCAAGACAAAAGACACTTATTAGTCAGAAGTTCCCAATTCATTTCTTGATGCCCGCAGAGAATCGGTTCGTCGTTAGTCCCCGCTCGGCCAAGCCGTCATCTTAGGGTGAAACTTCCCACTTCGGACCGCGGAACGTTAATAAAAGGACTAAAAGCGAAAGTTTATTCTATGTCTTTTCTCCCTCACACGTGCGTAAATTGTGATGCAATACTTGTAGAAACAAAATGATGTTTATCTATATTATTGTTTTTTTGTGGTATCTGTCTCTGTCTACTCTAGCCGTAAACAAAAAATCAGTCGCTATCGAACCGTGATACTGATAAATGATAATCGAGCGATTTGTTCCTTTATTTTTGTAACAAATTATACGACGCGTGTCGCCAGGGCTTTTAATTAGTTTTTATTCGGCGCGTCTTTTTAACTTCATTGAGGTAGGTGCATTTAAAAAATATATATTTGACTGGAGCTTATTCCAGGTGACCGGTCCGGATATACCTACCTATGAAAGCGCGATAATAGTATGTTTTTTATGTGAAATCCGCACAAGTCCCGTCTGGAGCTAATGAAACTATGGCATCCCCAATTGGGATTTTTTGCGAGGCTGAAGGTAGTGGGAAGTTTAGATCACGTGAAATGAAACAATTTTAAGTTTAATAAATAAATAAAAATTAGTAAAACTTTAAGGGTTAACCACGAAAACTGTTTAATTTTAAGATTTAATTGCTTGCCTAATATAAACACATTTTTCTTGTTAAAAATTTGTCTTTTGGGCAAAATAATATCTAAGTACACATTGAAATATTTCATTAACCTCGTCGCGCGTCGTTTTTAGTACCTACGATTTTTCAAAACAACATAATTTACACTAAGAAGAGGGCTTTGCGTAGTGAAAACTTATTTATCACCGTTGTGATTTGAAACTCGATGAAACGAAAAATAACGACACTAAAAAGAGCAAACACATGCACCTAAAGGAGAACTAAGAAGTATGTAGAAGTAGTCTGCGAGAGAATGAGATAGTATTATCGGTCTCCTCTTTTTGCGGTTCATCGTAGCCTTTTCGGCCTCCTCTTTCGCTTCGTAGCCGAGGTTTTTTAAGTAAGCGAGGGTTTTTTTTTTTTTTTTTTTTTTTTTTTTTTTTTTTTTTTTTTTTTTTTTTTTTTTTTTTTTTTTTTTTTTTTTTTTTGGAATTAAAGGAATGAATAAAATGAATCAATTCAAAAGGCCGAGGGAATCACAATGAATCGATTCACCCCTGGGAATGAGTCTGCCCATGTCTATTCTGTACAGTGTAATATTGCTTACGGGCGATCAAAACGTTCGATATTACCTACCGCGCTAGCAGAATTCCTGGACTGTTCGGGACGTAAACACCGAGCGCGGATTTTAATTGATACGGGTAGTGAAATATCATTTATTTCCGAAAAACTATATAACATTTTAGGACTCCATTCACAAAAATGGTCCGGGAAAGTTCGGGGTGTAAACAATGCTATTGTCAACAATGTACAGGGTTTAGTTACCTGTAAAATATTCTCTATTCAAAATCACTGATTTGTGAAAGGGCAAGCTATAATAATATCAAATATTACTTCTAAAATTAGGCCCGTAGATTTACAAGAATCATTTGAAGATTTCAAACATTTAAATTTGGCTGACCCAGATTTCCAAAAGCAAGGAGACATTGATTTTCTAGTGGGATCAGATTTGATTGCGAACATATGGAGAAATGGATATGTATCAAGCCTTAAATGTAATTTGCTAGCAGTGAATACGATATTCGGGTATGTTATCATGGGTTCATGTTTACAAGTTTATAATTCAGCACAACCCGTTGTGACGTCAGCGTTAACTGCGGTTGAAAATAGTGACTTAAACCACGTGGTAAGTCGTTTCTGGGAAATTGAAGAGGTTTCTAACGAAATTATTCAGAATAAGGACGATAATGAATGCGAAACCATATTTCAATCAACAGTCAACCGGGAAGCGTGCGGCAGGTATGTCGTGGCACTACCTTTCAAGAACAGAGATCATGTGGATATCGGATGCACATATGATATCGCCCTTAAGAGATTTTATAATCTTGAAAAACGCTTGTCATTAAATCCAACATTGGCGGAACGTTACTGTAAATATATGGATGATTTCTTACTGCAACGCTTCATGACAAAAGTTTCCCCATCGACTGAGATACCGAATACTTATTAAATTCCACATCATGCGGTTGTTCAAAAAATAGGAAATGATATTAAAATTCGGGTGGTCTTTGACGCCTCATGTAAATCTGATAAACAAATTTCGCTAAACGATTGTTTATATTCGGGTCCAAAATTACAAAATGAAATAAGTCACATACTTTTAAAATTCCGTGTATACCCGATAGTACTCACTACGGATATACAAAAAATGTTTCTACAAATTCGTTTGAGAGAAGAAGATACAAATTTTCAAAGGATTCTCTGGCGATCTTCACCTTTACAGCCGGTAGGGCAATATATACTTGGTACTGTCACATTCGGGGTGACTTCTTTGCCCTATTTGGCCATAAGAACTTTACATGAACTGGTGAAGGATGAAGGTACTCGATTTCCAAAGGCTTCTAAAGCACTGTTGTCGGACACATACGTGGACGACATCGTTACCGGTGAATGGGAACCGGAAAGCGCCGCTCAGCTGCAGATGGAGCTAAAAGAACTCCTTACAAAAGGAGGCTTTCAATTGAGAAAATGGATGAGCAATTCGCAGTCAGTTTTAAATAACATTCCAATTGAGCACCGAAGCCACACGAGTGGTAAAGTTGCATTTGATGATGGAACATCTTTCTCGTTGAAAATTTTAGGTTTAATTTGGAATCCTGATAAGGATACATTTTCGTACTCGGTAGAAGAAAAAGAAAAGGTTTTTACAAAACGTGCGATACTGAGCTGTGTTGCACGTATTTTCGATCCCATTGGATTAATAACACCTGTTGTTTTTAAGGTGAAATGTCTTCTACAGGAACTATGGAAATTAAAGTTAGGTTGGGATGACTCCCTCCCGGAAAATATTGTTAATTTATGGGAAAATTTCTTGGATGAATTACCTAGGTTATGTTATTTACAAATACCGAGACATTGCAGTACAATAAAAAACTCAAATTGTACTTTAGTAGGATTTTCAGATGCGAGCGAATCAGGTTACGCGGCGTGCATATATTTGGTTACGAACGAAGCACAGCCTCAAATTACATTACTTACGAGTAAATCTAAAGTTGCACCGCTGAAAATATTATCAATACCACGTCTCGAGCTTATGGGAGCTTACCTACTTTCAAAGCTGGTAAAAATGACGAAGTCATCGATAGAAACTCTCGTGAAAATTACAGAAATAATATTGTTTTCCGACTCCACCATAGTTTTATCATGGATCAAGACACCACCTCATACTTTGAAAACTTTTGTCGCGAACCGCGTTATCAAAATTATTGATGAAATCGAGGACGCAAAGTGGTACCACCTTGCGTCAAAGGAAAATCCAGCCGATTTTGCTTCTCGCGGTTTATGTCCATCGCAAATAATAGACAACCAATTGTGGTTTCAAGGGCCTCCTTGGTTGGCTCAGCCAAGTCAGAAGTGGCTATTGTCTTTACCGGAAAAATTAAAGGTTGAAGAGCTACCGGAAGTAAAATCTTACGTCTCAACAGTTCACAGGCCGCTTGATTACTATGAGGGCCTACAATTTTTCCGATTTTCTTCTTGGAACCGTCTTCGGAATGTGGTCGCTTGGTCGCTTAGGTTTATTTACAATACGCAGCAACGGACCAAGGATGCTCGTAGATCTGGAATTCTGACCGGCGCAGAAATAAATCACGCGGTCACCCTAATAGTAAAATGCGATCAGCAGTTTCATTTTCCCGAGGAATTCAGAATGCTGCAAAATGATGCGGTCAACTCAGTGGCATTTCAAAAATTAAATGTGTTTATTGACCACGAAAACATACTTCGCGTTGGCGGGCGGCTCCGCTACTCTCATTTAAAATATAATACTAAGTTCCCAATAATCTTGACAAAAAACAGTAAGATTGCGGAACTGTTAATATCTTATTACAATAAGGCCTATCTACACGCTGGTTCACGAACTCTGCAATTCCTGATTCAGCAAAATTATTGGATTGTGTCGGCACGTAATAAAATCAAGAAAATGGTGTCCAAATGTGTGAGATGCGCGAGATTGCGAGCATCCCCGCAAAATCCTCTCATGGCCAGTCTGCCAGAAGCGCGTGTCACACCGAACCGCGTATTCAATCGGGTGGGGGTGGATTTGGCCGGCCCATACGTCCTAAAGGAAGGAAGACGCAGAGGTGCTAAGACTTACAAGGCTTACTTTGCAATTTTTGTCTGCATGTCAACGAAGGCGATTCATCTCGAGGTTCTCTCAGATCTCTCGTCTGACGCTTTCATCGCTACCCTCGATAGGTTTGTTTCACGACGGGGTATTTGTCAGGCCATTTATTCGGATTGCGGTACGAACTTTGTTGGGGCGAAACGCCATTTGATTGGAACACAAAATTTTTTAAATAGTTGTCGTAATGATGAACAAGTCATGCGTACATGTTCAGAAAAGGGAATAGTGTGGAACTTCAACCCTCCCTCCAGTCCTCACTTCGGAGGACTATGGGAAGGGAACATTCGAGTCGTTAAAAATCATTTAAAACGAGTAATAGGGGACACTTCATTGACGTTTGAGGAATTTACAACTATATTACATAAAATAGAAGCCATACTAAATTCTCGTCCCCTCTGTCCTCTAACCTCAGACCCTGAGGACATTCAGGCCCTTACTCCAGGTCACTTTTTAATTGGAGAACCGTTAATTTCGATTCCAGAATATAACTATTCAGAGGTTAAGATAAATCGTCTCAATCGGTGGGAACATTTAAAGAAAATGACACAACATTTTTGGCAGCGCTGGAATACAGAATATTTACAAGCGTTACAAAATCGAGTCAAATGGTATAAGGCTACCCGTAACCTTCAAGTAAATGACCTAGTGGTCATCAAAGATACTAGGAGTCCTCCATTGAAATGGCCGCTCGGCAGGATAAGGGAGGTGAAACCGGGCTCTGACGGGGTCGTACGATTAGCCTCAGTACAAACCAGCGATGGTATATATCTACGGCCTGTGTCTTTTACCTGTAGAATAAGATAGCAACGTTTTTTTTTTTTTTTTTTTTTTTTTCTTTTTTTTTATATGAATGTTGGAATAGGTTCATATATTTTTTGTTTTGTTTTTTATGCCTTCAATGGTTTCGCATTGATTGCGATTCAGCTATCTTTTGTTTTACTTATGTCTTTCGAGTTATTATTTTTTCATTACATTCTGCACGTATAGTCTATAGTTTCACGTGCACCGAGTTTGTAAGGAATAGATTAAATGTTAGGAGTAGGTTTCTTGGCCAGTTTCGATGGGTGTTGGAAAAATGGTATTTTTGGCGGGCGGTATATGTTCGGGCAAATCTATACCTACTCCCATGTATCCCTCCCGTCTTACCTACCTATCCTGATACATCCATCTTGCTATTGTCACCGGTTCAAGATTGACTCCTAACCGTGAAATCAGTACAATTTCAACACCGCGCGGTACTGGCAGCCCAAATACTTTGGTCTCGTCGCTTATAGTCAAAAGTCAAAACCCGGATCCGCGCAAAATACATGCTTTCAACCGCGAGTTATCTTGAGTGCATGAAGTGTGGGACCCAGGACGTCATCAGCAAGGTAGGATTTCATCTTGTTTTCGGTGGACATCCCATTTTTTCCCCTTCATCCCTTTTTCCATTCCAACAGTGATAGGTGGAGATTCCGAACTCCGCGGAAGAAAGTAACAGGCTTCCAATCAGCTATCGAAACACCTACATATTATACGCATAAGAACAACAAGACACAAAATTATACTATCTACTTTAGCGGAACTACATTGCTTATTCCCCGATACAGCGGTTTCACGCTTTGGGAAACCCCTAAGACAGACATGTAAATTGTTAAGTTGCTGAATTTTGAGGAATACATATATATTAAAAAAAACTTATTCCAACCTCATTCTTAAACATTTAATTGCATCTTTGTAAACCAATCTGATCACTGCTTCTTTTAAATTTTTGTTTATTTTATTTCTATTATTTTTTTCTCATGTTAAAGATATACTAGTTAAATTTATGAAAAACGCCCCCTTGGAGTAAAATAAATAAATAAAATTGACATCTCTATGAACCAGCTATATAATTCAAATCACGTATGTGTTAATCTGGCGACCTTCGAATAGTATCTGTCAACATACAACGTAGGAGGTTGTCAGCTACCTAATTGCTCATTTTATCATTGTTAGTGCTGACTGTGCTGAGTGATATTCTGAAATTTCCCAGAAGTTCGGGAGTGGTCACGTACACCTTGCGCAGGTAGCGATAAGGTTAAAATTGCCTTTTAAATATAGTCCACTGCATGTCTCGAAATAGAGAATTAAGAATATAGGTACATTGTATTAAAGGCAGACAGTAATTTTAATTTTTTTTCGAATGGAATTTAAAGAACTTTTTTTTTCGCCTTTATCTTTCCCAATTTTTATGGTTGATAATACCTACATACACTATAATTAAAATCGTAAGAGTAAATGAAACCCACTAAGGCACAGCCTGTGCGTTGGTAATATATAGTCTGTCAAAAAAGAGTAGAAAATATATGAGGGCGCCACTGTTGTTCAAATGGCAATACTAAACACATAACTCATGGTGTTCAAGTAAAGCTGTGTAACCTACATTTTTATAAAAAATTAAAAAGGCATAATAGTGGAAAAATATTTTTTCATTGCAGTATAGATACCCGCCGATCTCAAAATTAGAATTGCATATAGGTATATTATTATTATACCTTTGCAATTTTGTGTTAATATAATGAAGAATAACTATAACGTAATGAAATATAAAGCACAGTTTAGAAATTGCTCACATTTATTTAATACTAGATAAAGTACCTAGCGTTGCCTGGGCTTTAGATTATGTCTCTAATTTTAGATCTGAATATATTAACTCATTCAGATCTATGGCACGACCAAGTGAATCAGATACTTGAGTCGGGCCATGTCAAGAGTCAGAATAATAGAAGAGAATGTATGAGACATTGTATGAATGTTAACGAGGCAAGGAATGTGTGCCAAGACCGGGATGTTTGGCGGTCCGTCCTCTCTGCCTACCCCTGCGGAGAAACGGCGTGATAGTTAGTTCAGATCTAAAAGTAGTGTTACTAAACTCACCATTAGTGATTCTTCCTTTCTATCTATCGTTAAATTCAAATTTATGTTAAATTAAATTAAAGCAAATCGCTTTATAAATCACCTTTTAATCAATTTTATGTCATGAAGAAAAAATGTTTTTTAAAATGTGGTTTACTGTGTTTTGCACATTCAGTGTCATTGCACTTCAAAAAAATATTTGACAGTTAAATTGGTGTTGCCAGTCTACAAATTTAGTAGTTCAAGTTTTTATATTTTCTACTCTATTTTGACAGACTATAGTTATACCTTTACATTTTATTATTGTACCTAGAAAGAAACAAACAGGCGTATAAAGCAAAAACATAATTGAAATCTGTGTGGACAAAAAGTGTGTGCAATAGTGTATAGTGTAATAATAAGTGTTTGATGAATATTGTTATTGTTATTGGTATCGTATTTGCCCGGAAAGCGAAAGGTCCTGGGTTCGAGTCCCAGAAGTGCAAATATCTTTTTCTGATTTTCTGTTTCCAGTTTTTCGATTGAGTTTCGCTAATATTGTCCTCATTTAATTAATGATCCGCAACCGGGCCCGAAAGGAAGAAGATGGAGAGATACGAAATAACGAATGTTGGAGGAGATCGCTAACATTTACAGCGACAAAATCGATGCGAAAATTGCGAAAAACTTTAATAAAACACGACTCGTTTAAAATAGAGCAAAAATCTCGCGGGCATTGTCTTAAACAACATTTAAAGAAACACTGTAATTTTTTTCATACATATAACTTGTAAAATAACTGAAACAAACGTGTTTATAATAATTTTTGGAGCATACTTTGCGTTCTATCGAGGGAAGTTCATATAATTTGCGTTTCGGCGCCGGCAATGTCTAGATATTATCTTCAAGGAAAACATATATTTTTTGAAGATCTTTAAAACTTAACGTGTTTAAGGGAGATATGTAATAAATCGGTAGTAATTCGGGTAGCGGGCCCTTAAATACTACAAGATTTTAAAACTCTTTGTTTTACCACTTTTTTTACAAGCAAATACATTTTTTTTAAATAAATTAATATAGCACAAAAGCTTAAATGTTTGCCTAAGCACTTTTGCTTTAACAGGCGTGTGTACATATGAAAATCAATATTCTTATGTTATGAGAAATAAATGGTAAAAAATTTAAAAAAATAACTTAATGTGAACCCACTAGGACGCTGCCCATGTGTGGATAATATAATAAAAAAATAAGAAGTAGTGGAATAAATATTATTAATTTTTGAGTTATTGGATATGCGCCATAAAATATATTTAAATACATTTGGGCATTAATTTCTTTTAAATTAATAATTTATGCTATGGGACCATGGGGGCGCCATCTATGGTGGTTGTATTATTTTGAATTTACCTATGTGACCTTGAAATTCATTGTATTCGTGCATTTTCTTACCTCTGTGGAGCAGGCAATTACTTCTGACGTGAGTGTTAGTGAAAGCCAAGAGATGTCAGTCCTAGTCAAATAATAATCAAATAATTCACCCATAATTGAATTATTGTTGTAACTAAGATTTTGGCACGTATTTTTAATTTGCAAATCTATATTCATTGTTTGAACTTCCTTCTTGTGATAAACACATGTTGAGATTGTGCACTTACCGCCTTGGCAAAAATCAATATTTTGAATGAAAACTAGTGTCGTTTTGTGCTGGACATCGTGCAAGAGCGCATTCTCTGAGTGAGTATTGTTTTGTTTTCACTTAGGATTTTGGAATTGCTGTGTAAACTGTTTTGTGTCACGTAGGGAAGAGTTCAACTTTCCTTAATTTACATAGGGTAGTATTCTCTCGTGTCTGGGGCTATTTACACGCCCCTACAGTTATATTGTAATTGATTTTTAATGTACCTATGCATAAGCCAATTTATTCAGTTAAGGTTAGCTAAGCTGAAATACAAATTACATGAATTTATAAATATGTAAGTAATATGCAGAATTCAAAATTGTATGTATAAAAGAAAAATACAACCACTGGCCTAATTATGCGGCATCTTTCAGAGGTTCGTGATAATAGTTTAAAAAAATCATGGTTTTAATTTATATTATATAATGTTGGTGACTTAAAAAATATACTCGCAAATGGAGCGAATGAAGATAGTCAAGGAATGTCGACTTTCCCTGATTTTCTTCCTTCCTTCCGTCTATTTCAGCTGGTTCATCAATTCACCATTGAACTCGCGAGCTCACGATGGATCTGTTTCGAACAAAGGCTCCATATTCAACACTCACGATATGTTATTTTCAATTGGTTAGGGAAAAAAGTAATATGTGGCTAGGAAATATAATTTTGGAAAAAAGGTACAAGGATGAATGCTAGATACCAACACATAATGATCATATCATAATATTATGTTCGAGGTTAAAATTTCTGAGCCTTTTATTTAAAAAAAGAAATCACATATTAAAATAATCATTATTTTATTTCTTATTTATAAATATTTGTTATTTACAATTTCAACAGCACGCTGGCGTCAGCTGTAGGAAAAAAAAAAAAAAAACTCAAACTCCAGCTGTCTTGTTACGATTAAATCAAGGTAACGATTCCCCTCCTGGCGGCCTCCTGAAACATGGCAATGATGGAGTCGACGATCTCCAGATTGTTGGGCAGGATCAGCCAGGGGGGCAGGACAAATCCATAGTCTCCATCATCACGGAGTTCGTACACGTAGGTCAGCGGGGTCTGGAATTCTTGCTTGACCCAGTCGACGCTGCTACCACTAGCCATGTCTACAACATACAAAAAAATCGTCAAAAATAAACAGTCGAACGATTCTCTATGTTTTGTGAGATCGAAATAGATCTTGGGAGATTTGTGTGATTTTCTTGGGCTGTTATTTGCTTTTTCTATGGGCCGATATCAGAATTTCAGCTGAGAGCTATCACGTATTTTAGTTTAGGTAATTTTAAACACTAATTCATGCAAGTATGGATGATTATTTTTTATTCATTTAACAGCCTTAAAAATCACACAAATCTGACATAGAAAAAGCAAATAACAGCAAAAATAAAACGTGTATATGTTACTGTAAAAGCCTGAACTACGGTAAATCCTAAGATTTACCAACTCTTAATAGTAAAAGTCCGAACCGTTCTATAATCATCGTTCACCAACCTAACCTAACCTAACCTAACATGTACTAAATTCTAATGGTAAAAACCCGCAAAAATCGTTTATAATATTTAAATAAGAAACGATTTTTTCGGGCTTTTACCGGGCTTTAGGTTAGGTTAGGTTGGTGAACGATGATTATAGAACGGTTCGGACTTTTACCATTACGAGTTGGTAAATCTTAGGATTTACCGGAAAATCTTAGGATTTACCAATATTCGGACTTTTACGGTAACATATATACCGCCAACCTGATTAATATAACCCACAGACCATACACTAACACATGAAATCAAACATTTTTATAGGCCTCTTATGACGACAAAAACAGATTGCATTCACTATCGGGACTTTCACTGGGAACCTACAGGAATACAGGCATCCGTTTTAACAACTGCACAGTGGTTCCTCCGTAGGTCATAACCCTATATTGATGTCCTAATTATAAAGTATTTACCGCAAATAAGTAGTGACTAATAGCCAAATAAATAAAATAAAAAGTATAAAAAACATCCCTGGCCCACAAATATTTCATTAGTATTTCAGCATCGAAAGAGATATCATCGCGGAAGAGCTAAATTACTATTATCATAAGTCTTTACCGTTGCTAATTTGTCGAAATTAGTTTTTGTGGTGCAATTGAATTTCCACATGAAGGAATTATAAATTATTTTCAATAATTTTAATACATATAAATATATAAGCTTTTGAATTACATACTAAAAGATTTTTGTTTTAATTTAAAAATGAATTTTTATTTCAATAAACTTTCTAATTGACGCTTATGCTAATGAAAAATGTTCATTGGAAGATGCGGTTTACGAGGCAGAATTTTTTTTTTGATCATTTGAGCTCATGGATTTTTATGAATCATCTATGTTGTTCGTGGACCGTCGGAGTCTTCAGTGAACAAACATAAAACCATTGCTCAAAAGTAGACGATAAATCATAAGATAGTTTAAATTTCAATTTTAAAAGTGGCAAATAAAATAGTTTCTATTAAAAATATCATATTACAGGTAGGTACTTTATCGCTTGTTCAAATTATTCACTTAACCAGCTCATACAAATGCTTGGCAAATTTGAGCTCATTGTACCAGATTACATGCAGGACTAACTAACGCACGCACAGACTGACGAAATAGTGTGTCTGATAATACTTACAGATGGTTTCAGCGACGTTTCCGCACGGGGAGTACTTGGTACCGTACCTGTTGGCGAGAGCGTCGAGGGCAACTTGACCGACAGCGACCTATCAAATCAAAACAAAGTTATTTTATTAAATAACTTAATATAATGAGAACTTCAACATAAAAATATGGACTAAAATTGGATCTTTGGAACCTTAAACAATTTCGTATAAAAACACAGAGCCCGGAAAGATCGCAGAAATTTGAAGAAATTAGCAGAGTTGCCTGGATAATTGTTTATATGATATATTATTTAGATATTGTTTTAATTCAAATAAGTTAGATTTGTTTTGCAGTAGGTACTGAACTTTGGAGTCTTACACTTCGAGGAATAATATATGTAGTCTTAAATTTCTTCCTCGTGTCTAAGCCGACATTTCGGACACTCTTCACCATCAGGGTAGATGAAAAAGTTCTGCAAAAATGTCTAAATGATAGATGTACATGTGATAATATGGCAAAGATATGGCTGTGAATATGATGGCATAAACAAATGGCATCCTGAATAAAGAATGGTTGTAGAAATGATGTCAATAACACCCCAAAACACTAAAAATTAGGTGATTTTACGTTATCGGGGTGAGTCTCTGTTTGAGGGACTTAGAATTTGGAGGACATGGATGGCACAAAACAATGTTACATACATTCTGCTTCCACAGGAAGATGGAGGCGTACCTTTCACTGTGGACCGATTTTGAACGCTCAGTATGTTCAGCTTTCAAGTTTTTAATTAAACACACATCACAAAACTGGAGTTAAAACAAAAAGTAGTTGAAACTAAATTGAAACTATTCAAATAATAGAAATGAAGTCACAATGTTGTCACCCGTTTAAAATCTGTCACTGCACTGAATTTTGTGATATTATAGTTTCTTAACCAAAGGTTATGGGTACGAGAAGGAGGGATAATCCCTAATAATAAAAAAATAAAGTCCTGACAGAGCAAGCGGACAGTTCCACACGTGAACTTGATTTAACTAAAAGTTAGGCAAAACAACATTGTTTCTTCCATGTTAGAAAATTAATTGATCAACAATAGGAGACTCTTAAATTAAACTCACAGCCTCATCGTAGTTGTCGAGGTGGTCCGTGGTGTGTCCATAAGGAACCATCAGCAACTGGGAGTAGGCGTGGAAGGAGATGTAGCTGACCAGCTCGGAGGCGACGGTTTTGATGTACTCGGACAGGGAAGCGGTCTCCAATTCGGAGAAGGGCTTGGGGCCAGCGTACGTGTCAGATAAGCAAAAACTGCTGGCTCCTTGTTCTGTGAAGATGAATAAGTGTTTATTGTTTCTTTACGTGGGATTATTGTTTACATTTCAATTTTTAACCTCACAAGGACAAGCCTCACTTAATAGGAATATTTTAGAATACATTGCCTGACAAAATATTTTGATATGCGATTATATTTAATTACTTGTGTGCGTATTTCATGGTTTATCCAATTCAGATGAGAGGTTTCATCAATTTAGAAATACTTGATTCAGAAGAATGATCTGTCGGTTCTGATAAGTGTAGAGGGAAGGCAATAAAACGGTTTTGTAATAAATTAAATTGATATTTCGTAGTATATCAGTTTTGTCGTTGTATGATTCCATTTTGGTGCAAATGGCGTTACAACACGAACTCTTGGTGTTTCTTGCCATTTCAGTACAATACATTTATACTTTCTGAACGCGATGTAATTTTTAAAATCCGAGCCTTGATAGTCATTGTGTCGATCATAAATAAGACGCACGTGTTTTAGCTACTTAGAAGAGAATTTTTTATTCGTGCAGTACTCCTTCTGCATCTCTCATTACTAATAACTTTGATGTCCCAGAAGATGATATATTATTTTAAAACACGGAGATCAACGACAAGTTAAAATAGGATCAAAAGATTGAATCTGATGGAAATTCGGACTCTAATGGTTATTAGTTGAAAGTAACAGTACTAAATACGTACATACAAGTTTTTTTTAAAGCTATAATTACCCATCCAGTGAGCGTCCCAGTTCCTATTTGCGTCTACTCCCTCACAGATAGAGGAGTAGTTGGTCCTTGTCTTTCTCCAAAGCCTGTTCTATTTAAATACACAATATTACGTTATTTAATAGTCCGCTTAAATCTCACACTAAGTTGTGCAGTTGTTGTAAACAATAACGACTTACGATGTTGTGAGTGTATTCATAACCATCGGGGTTTGTCGAGGGGAAAATGTGCCAGTTGAAGCTATTAGCAATCTGCTTGAAGGCAGGATCGGTGCTGGTTAATATCTCGTTTGCCAAGTAAGTAACGGTGGCTGGTGAAATCCATTCCCTAGCGTGGATGCCACCTTCCAGGAACACTGCCTTCTTGCCGGCTCCGTTGTTGATCTTCAGACCCTTGATCTGACGACGCTCATAGGTGGAGCCACCGATGACGACTGAAGCCTTGGGATTGGCAGCTGCCAGCTCATCCAACCAGGTATAGATGTCAGCGATGCGGTAGTACTTGTCCCACGTCATACCAGCGCGGGCATCATAACTTCCGACGTACTCGGGCTTGATTTTGCTGTAAGAACAAGAAAATTGTTTTGCTCAAATATTCAGTCCAATTTAATAAGTACCTATGTAGATATTTTTGTGAAAAAAAAATTAAATAAATAAAGAGTGAAATGCAAGCAAATGAATTGAGAAAGACTGTCAGGTCAAACATTGATAAGACGAAATCAGGGGTTCCAAATGAAGCCATGCTAAGCCAATTTAATCATTTACTGGTGATGTCAAAAGTCGGTATTAAAAAAAAATAAACGGGCAAAGCTTTGAATATTTATTGAAGTAAAAAGCTAGTAAGATGATATGTTATTAAAATTATTCATGAAAACTTCCGACTTACTCCTGAACGTCATCGATGAAGACCTCCGGCTCCATGCCACTCCCCTGCATGTCCATGATGAACTTCTGCTGGTCTTTTGGCTTCACCATGACGTCGACTGGGGTGTCGATCCTCTTAACCTCTGCCCAGAAGTCCAGCTCTTCGCTGTCCTCGAGGCTGCGCAAGTAATATTTTTGCTCTTCGGTCTTAGGGTACATCCTGTAAACCTTATATCCCTCATATGTCTCGCTGACAGTGAGGCATACAGCGCTTAGCATCAATAATATTATAAGTCTCACCTGAAATATAAATTATATTGATTCGAGTTTCACCAATATTGTCTTCATTTAATTAAATATTATAATTTGAGGTTTTACTCATAAAGTAAAAAATAAATATTCCATATTTGGATTTTTCAATCCCTAAATAATAGTGCTAGTATTTTGAATAACCTAATTAATTTATCTTTCAGTCCCATTCTAAATATTTTTCCAATTAACCGCTCTGTTCTTTCCAGAAATCCCGCAATTACCTCCACCCCTTTGCTTACCTCCCACTCAAATACCTTAAATTTGTATATCTGTCAACATTCTGTATCAGAGTTTAGTAATAATATTCTCGTGACGAAGGAAGGGAGCTTCTGAAACCGGTAGAGTGTTTAAAATAAAAGTGGTCTCAAACAAATTTATGTGTTTTTTCATTGTAAATAAATATTCTTTTATCCAACATTGATTGCAAGACAGGTCTGATTCCCATAGAGCCATGTTGTGGAACCAGGAGATATTGACGGCCCTTGTGAACTCGTTTAAATATACAGTAATTCTGTTAAGGATTAATAATAGGTAATAATGGAATGTAATATGCTCATAATGGCCATTATGTTAATGTTTAAGAAAGCTAGGCACACCGTCTACACTGCAATAAATAATGAAATGCCGCAGTAAAAAAGAAAGAAACAAGTAGATCTGGTTTTACGACAAATTGAAATTTTTGAGTATTTGAGGAAACCCATACAACGAATGGTTAATATATGATAAAAAATATAGTACAAACAGTAGAGAAGAACATGTAGTAATACACAATTTTAAAAAAAAATGAGTTAACGCTAATTTAGACTACGAACCAGTTTTATACAACACGAGGAAACTACATACAAATGCGATTCAAACTAAGTAAACAATTAGGAATATTAGGAATAACAATTTTGAATAAAGTTTTTTTTTATTACGAAGGCCTTTTTAGAATGTCAACACAACACTGTACTTACCATGACCGAGTCGTAAATCTCTTTCATTAACAAACAAAATAAACTCTTCTTATATTGACTGAACACAGAGAACGTTATCGAACAAAGGTATTTTCCAAATACAATCTTGAATGCCGAATAAATGACATTATATCAATATCTTAATCGGTAAAAATTAATTGCCACAGCCAAAATCGATTTAAAGAAGATTTATCGGTTTCACGTGGAAGGATTGTGATAAAATTAGTGTGGCATCAAAGTAAAGAAAAATAATACAGGTTTAATGGTATTTGCTACAAAGCAGAAAATACTTTATGAAATTGCTGTTATTATACAAATAACCCGCTGTTTATTATATCAAAAGAATCTAGGCGGGCGCCTAATTTTGAAGGCGATTGACTAGGTGAAACGTCAGTGAAATCTATTTTGAAAGTGGAAGCTAAACGATTCGATTATTTTTGCGAAAGAATAGATATCAGAAGTTTTGAAAAGCAAGCTGGCTCACTTGGTGGATCGCTTTCCGAGGTCAACGTGATTAATTTCCGTTTTTCTTATTTAAAGTAGAATCGTGCTTTATAATCCGAGATTACGAAATTCATATTATAATTAAAAAAAAATTAAATGATTCTCTTTCGGATGGCCGCGTTCGGCCTTTTCAAAATGGCGTGAAGCAATGTTTTTCAATAATTTAGAGCAAGGGCGGATCCAGGATTTTTTTCTGGGGGGGGCACAATGGGCGGACGGGCAAAAGAATCAACAATTACTGTTTGGATTTTTTCTGGGGGGGGCACAAGGGGGGACGGGCAAAAAAATCAACAATTTATTACTGTTAGGATTTTTTTCTGGGGGAGGCACAAGGGGCGTACGCGCAAAAAAATCAATAATTACTTTTAGGATTTTTTTCTGGGCGAGCACAAGAAAAAAATCAACAATTTAACTGTTAGAAATAAACTTGAAGTATCATACTTCAAGTTTATTTCTTATTTCTACAAGTTCAAGTATGTATAGGAAGGTTTATGAAAGTGTCAAAACAAAAGAAAAATTAAATGTTTAACAAAGACAGTTTTGTGTTTTGTGTACACGTGCCCCCGTGCCCCCCCCCCCTAAATCCGCCCTTGATTTAGAGGCACACGTTTCTTCCGCGATTTCAATTATCATTTTAACCATCGCATCGATATTATTATGGTTTCACAAATTGGTAATTCACAAATTCACAATTTCACAATTGCCGGATAACAAGGCTATCCGCTCTTAAATTATACGCAAGCCAGAGTGCTCAAGTATTTTGCAGATATCCTACAGGTGATCTGCAAAATACAGCATCGTTATATATAGCCCCGTTCGTTCAAGTATGTTTGGAATTTTGGGAAATACTATTTTCCTCGATGAGATTTCGACTTGCCAGAACTCAAAATTGTTCGTTGGTTGGAGCAATCTCTTCGAGTGAAACAACACCAGCCGACTTCTATCCACGGGAAACCTACGGAACCATCATCAGGAGTTGAAGCTGCCCTGAAGACCGTGGGGCGCCCATAGCGGTTTGTCTCTCACCATGGAGTACGTTGAATAGATAGCTAGACAATAGAATTGATCGATCCAGGGGTAAGCCATTTAAAATATTATTTTAAGTTCGGTCTTTACTAAATCTGTAAAAATAAATGTAATTTGTTATTCAGTATGAATACCGTTTATCATTTCTAATCCTTTTATATTGATTATAAAGTATGTATTCCCCAAGGCCCTGAGAGAGGATTTTGCTCTCCCCTCTGCTAGCCTGGTCCATCGACCAGTGACGCCCTTAATTAAATAAGAGTTAACAGATACGGACAACTTTTCACTGCCCGCATTATTGCTTTTATCGCGTAATCATGAATACCTAATACTCCAGAAATACTTTTTGCTCTCCCCACTATTATATTATATTTCCCTTATCTCTCCGTAACTTTGCTTCGGATATCGTGAAATTCTGTGGCTTTCTTTTTAGAATGTCTAGAATAAAAGTTAATCACTTGGTTTTAGAACATCAAATTTACTAAAATACAATTTTATTATAACTTTTACACTTACTATATTTTCTCTTACTCGCTAGCTCCTACAATACATCTAGAATCTACCAATTGATGTCGTCTTTATTTTCCGGCAGTGCATTATAATACTTCATCCCTTTAACTTCAAGTTTAAGCTAAGCGCTTTGAAATGACCATTTAACTGTCAGTACGTCTTAAGTCTTGCCATATGGTTTATTCCATACTTTCATTTATAAAGATTGCAAGATCAACGTATTTTTACAGTAAAAATGCTATATTTTCAACGTTGGCAATATTTTTTAATTTGTCATTTTGATTTTAGTTCACAATGCAGCTATATTACTTCTATATGCCTCTGTGTTTCCTCCTTCCTACAACACGGGTCTCTTCAAGACCAATGTTTATTTCTTCCTCTCCTCAAAAAGACCCTGCTCACAGCATCCCAGATCACATAGGCCCTGAGGGAAATTATTTTCCTCAGGGCCTCCAGTGTGGAGTTAATGTAAAAAAAAATACTACCAGTTTTTTTAATTAAAATAATAAAGAATATTTCATGATAATCTTTCTGAATTCAATTGAAGTAAATAGGTCACACGTAAAAATCACAAGAAAGAGGTATTTTGTTGCATAAATACATTTATTTACAAACGTTAGCTGAAGAAGTGATGTTTAACTCAATTAAACCAGGTTGACGATTCCCCTCCTGCCGGCCTCATCGAACAAGGCGATGAGAGAGTCGACTACTTCCAGATTGTTGGGAATGATCTGTTCGGGGGGAAGGACGAAGCCGTTGGCTCCTGTGTCGCGGAGCTCGTACACGTAGACCAGGGGAGTCTTGAACTCCTGCTTGACCCAGTCGATGCTGCCGCCGCTAGCCTCGTCTGGAATCCATAAAATATGTCAACACTAGGCAATGTAGGCAATGCAGAAAAGATCATCCCAATTCTAAAGGAAATGAGGAGGATGTGTCTCTCATCAGTAAAGAGCCGAAAATTCCAAATAATGCGCCTTTAAATGCAACAAAACTATTAGCGTTTAAAGAAAAGTGTAAGAAATATGTAAAATAAAACAAACATTTCCGGATTACCAACAACCCAACAATGTTTTAAAATCTCCTACTACCACCACACTAAGCGGAAAGTATTGCTTGTGTCGTGCTGGAGGACTTAGGCAGCCGAGGAATCGAATACGCCTGTCTCGACACAGGTATATCCTAGTGAGACAGGCATAAAAAAACCCAATGTACTTTATTATAGATAAATAAATAAATAAATATGCGACGCCCGGGTGGGACCCAAACGCGATGCCCACTGAGTCACTGACCGGTTATAAATATTACAATTTTCTATTGGTCTGTAAATATAAAATTTATATATATTTAGAATGCAATAGAGCGACGGGGGGAGAATCGGTCAGATCATCAATTACACTTTCAAGGTAGTCTTAAAATATTGTTGCGTCAAGGCCTATGCCACAACTAGTTATGAAGGTAACAGAGGATTTAGAACTTTGTCTTTAAAAGTGTTAAAATTTGTCTTTGCATGAGGGATTGGTTGTTTACTATGGGAAACTGCCCTTTTAACGAAAAAGTGCATTATAAGTTGCACTAATCATGTACTAACTCATATTTTACAAGAATGATGAAAAACGCCAAAAACTAGAAATTGTTTTTTCCAGTCTCTAATCGTAAGTAACAGCTGAGAAGACAACAGATAGGCAAGGAGAGTGTTCGAGGCCTAAATAGAAGCAGAACTCCAGCTAGAACAATGAGCCACATTGATTCTTAATTTTCAAATTCTGACAGGACTGAGTGACGAATCCAAGAGAAACCAATGTCCAATACTACACCAAAAGTGACTGCAGCTAAAGTTTAATATTATATCATAAATATTACTTACAGATAACTTCAGCGATGTTTCCGCATGGGGAGTACTTGGTTCCGTACCTCTTGGCGAGAGCAGCAACGGCCACATTACCGATGGCGACCTGTCCAAACAAAGCAATAGTTATTACATGAAACAACGTGACAATTTTCGCAACAGCGAAATTTTAAAATTTTTAACTAAAACTGTAGAATGCATAATTATCCTTTTGGAGGGGGAAGAAACCCAAAAGTCATGTTATTTCTGTTAGTAGTTTAAATCATCGTATCATAATATAATATCTTAAAAATTACGAAATGCCATGACTGAGCAAGCTGCCAAGGCCATTTCCGCCGTGAGATTTCAAAAATTTAAATATACATACCTAAAAAAAGTAAGACAAACCGTCACATCGTTCATTTAAAATTTATCAAATGATCAGAAACCAAATCAATAATTCTGTATTAGGATTGAGAATCGGATGGTACCAACTATTGGTGTTCGTGCCTTAGGCTTCGTGCTTAAAGGTGACAACTCGGCGACATATATTATTTATGTGTTTTGAGAATGGACTATTTTTTCTATGGAAACAAATTACTCCTTTCCCTCTCCGCCCTGTTTCCCCCAAAATGTCAGTTCTTTGGTATATTTATGGTTCATAAGCAGCGCTGCGGCTACGAGGTCCTCGTGAATTTATAACATCACACTCATCGCATCGCATCCTTCACCTCACCTTGCAGGGAACTTTAAAGTTTAAATACTTTTAGACTATTTACTTAAAACTGTTTGGCACCACTGTGTATCGAATCCGACGAAGTCCCGTATGTACTTCCCAGCAATAACCACCGTAACAATAATTATAATTTAGTATTCGCCGGACTGAAACATGAACAACTATACTATATACTACATACTTACTGTACAGCTGTTCAATGTAATTCGCCGGACTTGAAGAATAAAGCCCAACATTTAATTGTACAAAAATTGGTGTTAAATAATGTAGATTTTCAACATAAAAATCCTTCCTCATTTGCTTACCATTAAGTACTCTCTCTGATTTTATACTCATAAATCTTTTAAATTAAATTCTTTTATTCTATTTTGTATTATATAATATTCTTTATTATTATATTATTTTATGTATATATTTTCTTAATACTCTCACACATTCTTTATATTGCATATGTTAATTTACTGTATAAAAAATCGACCACCACAACACGGGCATGTGCCTAGCATGGTGGTCGAAAAATCCCCAACATTTGTAAAAAAAAATTTTTCAATGAATAAAGAAAACTAAAAAAAAAAAAAAAAACTACATCTCAGATGAATCTTCCCACTTCTATCTTCCGTGAGTGTTTTCCTACCAAAATACAATTTGTTGCCATTATAATTATGCGGAGGTGATTTTGCCAAATATTATAAAACCTCTAGTTGAAACAGTTGGTAATCGTTATAAAAATACACTCACAGTTTCGTCATAGTTGTCAAGCTTATTCTTGGTGTGTCCATAGGGGACCATCAGGAGCTGGGAGTAGGAGTGGAAGTCGATGTAAGCGACCAGCTCGGAGGAGACTGATCTGATGTATGCGGAAAAGGAGGCGGTCTCGACCTCGGAGAAAGAGCTGGGTCCTGCGTAGATCTCAGAAGTGCAATCGCTGCTGGATCCCTGTTCTGTGGGGATAAACATAAAATCAATATCAACATAAACTTCTGGAATATTGCACGTATCTTCCGCTGAGAGCTCCATCATAAATTTTCTATTTATTGCTTTTCATTATCTTCGGCCAAGGTTCGCAGCAAATGCAAGTTAAATACGTTTTCTACAAACCTTGGGCCCCGCCACTCTGAGAGTTCGTGAAGATTGGTCATTGCTCGGCGACAGTTGGCACGAACCAATCAATCATCGACCACCCTAATTGTCTTATTTGAATTCGAGATACAAAATTTACGAAACTGATTTTCAGAGAAATTCAAAAATGTATAAAAATGGAAACTCCCAAGAAAAACAAATTCCGATAGGAGATTACAATCAGAAGAAAAATAATGTTTGAACAGAGCGCATTATAGACATTGTCGCGTGACATTACTTACGTAACTAAATTTAACAACAAAATAAAGAAAAATAAAGAAATGTGTAGAACCTGCAGACAAGCTGCGCTGTGGGAGGTTCGCGTGAGTAGGTACCTTTTATTATTATTGTAATTGTTGTAATATCAATGCTTTATAATAAAAATACTTATTATTTATATTTTTGTAGAGAAGGGCTTAGGGCCAACGTACGTGTCAGATAAGCAAAAACTACTGGCTCCTTGTTCTATGAAGGAAAATAATTAATATAGGAAATACTTGCTGCAATATTATGTTGTCTGACAAAAGTTGACTGTTACTTGTGTATTTCAAGGTTCATCCAATTCAAACGAGAAGTATTTATTATCAATTTAGAAATTTATCATTCTCCTGAACCAATCTATCAATTGGTTTAGAAGAATGATTCCGATAAGTGTGGAGGGAAACAAATAAAATGGTTTTGTCGTTAGTTGTATTAATTGATATTACCTAGTAGGTACCTGTCCCAGTTTTGTCGTTGAATGTTTGTGTAATGGTTTACACAAACATTCAACGACAAATGAAATGGTTTTGTCATTAGTTGTATTAATTGATATTACCTAGTAGGTACCTGTACCAGTTTTGTCGTTGAATGTTTGTGTAACATGTATGGTTTACACAAACATTCAACGACAAAACTTTTTGTTTACACATAACCGGCACCACCATCGTTATAATATATATACTACCTATGTATATATTATAACGATGTAATACCAGCTCGTGAATTTGTTAAAAGATGGAGCCACTTCCGTCGGAAACACGCAAAGGGACGTGCCTCTGGCTAGCATAAATACCACGATTTTGTGAACTTTCTATTCCGCTCCACGGCAATGACGCCACTGCTTGTCACGGTTATTTTGTACCGGTGACTGTAGTAGAGCTGGCAACACGGTATCGCTTCCAAGTAAATAAGCACATATTTCACCACTAAAAATTACACATCTACGATGATGGACGCAACGCTGTCCGAAACGTTGGCTAAAGAAGGAGGTAGCGTAACACGGCATAACACGATGAATTGGTTTTCGATGAACTCGTTTTCGATGTACTCGTTTTCGATGAACTCGTTTTCTATAATAATAGTAATAATATAATAATCTTTATTCCAGGATGTGGGGAGGATAGTGCAATCCCACACGTCCCATATAGTTATACATATTTATATATTTACACAGTAAAGAAATAAAAACATAAGTAGAAAATAAAAATAATAGTAATAAAAATTAATAATAACAAAAATAAATAATCAATTATTATGCAGGGCGTGATCTTGAGTGCGCTCGGGCCCATCGCTCACTCAGGAGTGGAGCTTGGTGCTGGAAGGCTGCGGTCACCAACGTGTTGTCGGAGGCCATTAGCCGCATCCTGGCTCCAGTGACCCGCTGTCTCATCAGACTGGCGAATCCATGGAGTCCTAATTCTGTGAACATTGTTGAAGCGCTGCTATACCTTCTGAATCCAAATATGATTCTGCACGCATCATTATATTGGATCCGGAGACGTTCCATTGAGCATACTCGGTATTGACAACATGTTTCACATGTATACATGCTAGTGCAGAATGCATTAAATAATGTTTTTTTAACATTATTGCTGCATCGGAAGAATCTTCGGGCAATCATATTTGACAAAACACTGTTACTTCTCCTCTGTCTTACAAGTATTTACATTCGTGGATGTGCTTATGGTTTCCTCGTTAATTTGTACGGGGAGCATCTTCTCGGGATTTTTTCCATAGTGGAATGCAATTAGCTCCTTTCTTTGGGTTGTACATCATGTTGTGGTTATTTGCGTATTCCTCACAGATTTTTAGTAATATTCTCAACCCCTTGATCGACGGAGCTAGAAGAATCATGTCGTCCGCATAGCTAATGTGATTTAGGCACAGATTATTGATACGACAGCCCGCTCTGGTGTCCAGGCGATTTGATAATTCATGTATACATTGAACAGGATTGGGGACATACACCCTCCTTGCCTTACTCCTGATCGCAACTATGAACTCGCTTTCGATGAACTCGCCGTGAACACATTTGGGGTTAAGCGGACCACCGTGCTTACATTGTCTTGCGAACGCTATAGCTCCGTCAACCGAAGAGATACACGAGAGATATACGAGTATTACGTGTCTCGAAAGTATGAGGCTTGCGATCTGTTGCGTATTGTGCCGGAGTGAAAATTTTGAAGTAATTTCGGGTACAATTTAAAGTTCTTTAATTCTGTTAATATCCGGTTGTATAAATCTACTGCACATCCGAAAATGCAAAGAATGTTGTGTTCTACACCTAATTGCGTTGTTCACTTCTACCTTAAGTAGGTACAAAAGGAATTTTCTGGAGTGAAGCGGACCACGCCACGATCATGCGAGAAACAATTGCCAGGTCGAAAATGTTGTGATACGATCCCTGCATTATTACTTTTTGTGAATTTTCCCACCTTTATTTTTATTAAAAAATCATTTTAAAAAAAGATCTTTTATAAGTACATATATATTTTCAAATATAAATATGTACATTTGTCCCCTTATGCCCAAGTGACGGGAACCACTTTTTAATTATATTTTTAACTGTAAGCAAAAGATTTTTAAAGAATGTTTTTTAGAAATCAAATAAATTAGGGTTAATCCATCTGCATTATTTTTTTATAATATATTTTGTTCTCACCCATCCAGTGAGCATCCCAATTCCTGTTAGCGTCTACTCCCTCACAGGCGGAGGAGTAGTTGGACCTTGTCTTCCTCCAAAGTCTGTCCTATTTAAACATAAAATATTAAATTTTTATAAGAAAAACTCTCTTTTGATAATTTTTGAAAGTTATTCCCATCAAATTAAGAGAGAGATTCTGGGTTCGAGTCCCGGTTGCGACCATTATATTTTTCTGCTTTTCGTGTCTTTTTCTCTTTCATATTTTCGTTTAGATTATTATTATTATCTTCTTCTTCAATGGTATAAAATATTAAATTATTTAATAGTCTGTTCAAATATCACACTAAGTTGGGCTGTTGTTATGATTACACATATGGTTAAAAACAATTACGACTTACGCTGTCGTGAGTGTATTCATAACCATCGGGGTTCGTCGAAGGGAATATGTACCAGTTGAAGCTGTCAGCAATTTTCTTGAAGGCAGGGTCAGTGCTGGTTAATATCTCGTTTGCCAAGTAAGTAACGGTCGCTGGTGAAATCCATTCCCTAGCGTGGATGCCACCTTCCAGGAACACTGCCTTCTTGCCGGCTCCGTTGTTAATCTTCAGACCCTTGATCTGACGACTCTCGTAGGTGGAGCCACCGATGACGACTGAAGCCTTGGGATTTGCAGCTGCGAGCTCATCAAACCAGGTGTAGATATCGGCGATGCGGTAGTACTTGTCCCACGTCATACCAGCGCTGGCATAATAACTTCCGACATGCTCGGGCTTGATTTTGCTGTAAGAAACCCAATATTATTTTTTCTCGAATATTCAGTCCAATGTACTAAGTATGTAGTTAGTTTTATGGAAAAAATATGTAAACGTTAACAAAAGGCGAAATGCGAGCAAATGAACCGAGAAATTACTGCCAGAAGACTACCGGGGGGTTACCAGATGAAGACATGATAAGCCAACTTAATCATTTACTTGAATCGGATGATGTCAAGAGTTGGTATTTTTAAAAATATGGGCAATGCTTAGAATGTGAATTTTATGAAAAAGCAAGTACGACAATATGGTTACGAGCGTTCCGAAAGTTCATCCTCCTTACCTAGCCAGCGGAAATGGCGTGATGGCAGGTCCTTAAAATTATTCAGGAAAACTTCCAACTTACTCCTGAACGTCGTCGATGAAGACCTCCGGCTCCATGCCACTCCCCTGCATGTCCATGACGAACTTCTGCTGGTCTTTTGGCTTCACCATGACGTCGACTGGGGTGTCGATCCTCTTAACCACTGCCCAGAAGTCCAGCTCTTCGCTGTCCTCGAGGCTGCGCAAGAAATACTTTTGCTCCTCGGTCTTAGGGTACATCCTGTAAACCTTATATCCCTCATATGTCTTGCTGGCAGTGAGGCACATGGTACTCAGCATCAATAATATCATAAGTCCAACCTGAAATATAAATTATACTGCTTAAAATATCCAAATTGAAATACATACTACACCTAAGACAATATAGGTATCAGACAGTAGTGACTTCAATATGAATTGTGTTTATTATAAGATCATCAAACATCCAAGTGCTCTTTATGGTCCAAAACCTAAAACGAAGCAGGAAACTTATCTTCATAGTAGGGTCTCACTGATGTAGACTATGCCAACACATGAGACTCATGAAAAGTTTTAGTGAAAGTAATGCACCAATTTCCACTTAGAAAATGTTTTAGAATGTCAATAACAACACTAAATTGTACACACGAGAAATCCCCTGCCATTGGATGAAACAAATGTAAATAAGTTCTGCTCGGCACTTACCATGGCTGAGTCGTTAATCTCTTTGATGGACAAAAAAATTAAACTCTTCTTATATAGACCCAGCACACAGAGGACGTTATCGAACAACGGTATTTTCTAAATACAATAAATGACATATCTTTAATGCGGAATAAACGACATTATATCAATATCTTAATCGGCAAATATTAATTGCCATAGCCAAAATCAATTTAAAGAAAATTTATCGGTTTCACGTGGAAGTATTGCGATAAAATGAGCGTGGTTTCAAAGTAAAGTAAAAGTATACAGGTATAAAAGAAGAAAATATTTTATGAAATTTTCCAATGGTTGCCTGGGGTATCGTGAAATTGTGTATATGTTTGTCTAGAATTCCTAGATCAAAATTTAATGATTTGGTTTTAGTACATCAAAATACAAAATAATTATAACTCGTATACTTACTATATTTTTTCTTACTCGCTGGCTCCATAATACATATATCACAATACATATTGAATCTACCAGTTGGTGCTGACTTCATAGTTTCCGGCAGCGCATTATAATACTTCATCCCTTTACCTTTAAGTTCAAGCTAAGCGCTTTGAAACGTCCATTGTCCATTAAACTCTCAGTACCTCTTAGGTCTTGCATAGTTTGATCCATGTTTTCATTCATAAAGATTGCATGATCAATGGATTTTTACGGTCTAATTATTTTATTTTCAACATTTGCAATATTTTTTAAATGGGTCGTTTTGCTTTTAGTCAAAGATATTGAAATACAAAAGTAATATGCTATGATGTCCGCACGTCTGTCGGCAGACTATTACCTAATGGAGGTAGTTTGCATACGGAAAGAATTTGTTCATTTGCAATAGTATTGATTAACAATATACGTAGTTTGAATACGGAAGAATTCGTTAATGTAGTTTAACATTCGTTTAGTTTATTCGTTAATTATGCATTCATTTAGTTTATTTGATAATTGGTTAACAATATCGGTGACACCAGGAAGCACAGTCCCACTCAGTAAAAACTGGAGATAGCACATCTCTTATATTTCAATATCTTTGATTTTAGTCCACAACGCAGCTATAATTCTTCCATATACAACCAGTATTTTTTATTAAACTAATAAAGTATATTTCCTGATAATCCTGTTGAATTTTTAGTTGAAGTAAATAGGTCACAAGTAACAAATCACAAAATAGAGATTTTTAGTTGCATAAAAACATTTATTTACAATTTATTTACAAACAGCAAGCTGACGTTAGCTGTAGAAGTGATGTTTAAGTCGATTAAACCAGGGTGACGATTCCCCTCCTGCCGGCCTCAGTGAACAAGGCGACGAGAGAGTCAACGACTTCCAGATTGTTGGGAATGATCTGTGCGGGGGGAAGGACGAAGCCGTTGGCTCCTGTGTCGCGGAGCTCGTACACGTAGACCAGGGGAGTCTTGAACTCCTGCTTGACCCAGTCGATGCTGCCGCCGCTAGCCGCGTCTGGAACCAACAAAATATGTCAACACTAGGCAATGTAGACAATGCAGAAAAGATCATCCCAATTCTAAAGGAAATAAGGAGGATGTGTCTGTTAACAGTAAAGAACCTAAACCTAAATTATGCGCTTTTAAACTTTAAATGCAACGAAAGTTGCATGAAAATGTTAGCGTTTAGAGAAAAGTGTAAGAAATATGCAAAAATGTTTGATTCACAAAAATAATTATTTGTTTAGAACAACCAACGCGATTACTCCAGATTTTCTTACTCGAACATACCGATTTATCAGTGTAACTGACTCTACAAAACAGATAGATGTACTTTCCGATCTTAAAAGTGTTGTAGATACGACAGAATAATTTTTTTTTGTAAATATTATATGTTTCCTTAGCTCTGTATTAAAAAGAAACTCTCTTTCAGTAAGATAGAGTCGCGGAAGGAAAGATGGTCAAATCGTCAATCACACTTTTCGGAATCTTAACATCAATATAAAATATAGCTGCGTCAAGCCTTGTATCCCAACAAGTTATGGATATAATTAAGGATTTGGAAATTGGTTTTTGGAAAATGGAGTGCATGTCGGATTAGTCTTTTTTAACGGAAAAGTATATAATAAGTTGCACAAATCCTGTAATAATGCATATTTTAGAAAAAACGATTAAATATTATCAAAAAAAGCAGAATGCTGTATTTCCAATCACTAGTCATCAGTGGCCGGTGAGAAGTACAATGAAAATCATAGTATGGACAACAGATAGGCGAGGAGAGGGTTCGAGGCAGAAGCAGAACTCCAGGCAGAACAATGAGCCACATTGATCTTCATTTTACAACTTCTGACAGGACTGAGTGACGAATCCAAGAGAAACCAATGTCCAATACTACGCAAAACTGACTGCAGCTGATGTTTAATATTAAATCATAAATAATACTTACAGATAACTTCAGCGATGTTTCCGCATGGGGAGTACCTGGTTCCGTACCTCTTGGCAAGAGCGGCAATGGCTACATTACCGATGGCGACCTGTCCAAACAAAGCAGTAGTTATTATACGTAATAATATGACAGTTTTCGCAACAGCGAAGTTTAGGAATTCGAAACTAAAACTGAAGAACAATAATTAAACTTTTGGAGAGGGAAGCACTACTACACCGTAGAAACCCAAAAGCCACCAAAGCAAATTCTATTGGCAGTTGTACCATAATAGAATAACTTAAATGTTAAGAAAAGCCCTTACTGAGCAAGCTGCCAAGGCCATTTCCGCCATGAGATTTCAAGTATATAAATTTCTTTTAACTAAAAAGAAGTGAGACAAATCGCAACATTTTATAATTTATCAAATGATCAGAAACCAAGTCAAAAATTCTGTATTAGGATTAAGAATCGGATGGTACCTAAAATAGGTGTTCGCGCTGCTTATAGGTGACAACTCTACCGATTATTTTTGTGTTTTGAGAATGGACTACTTATATGGCAACAAATTGCTCCTTTCCCCTCTCCCCACTGTTTCTCCGAGAAGTTTACAAGCAACGCCGAGGTTACGAGGTCCTCGTGAATTTGTAACTCGCATAAAAACATCGCAATCACTCATCGCATCGCATCCTTGGAAACTATTCACGTTCGCAATAATTCAGTGTAAAAAGTGAATTACATCGCAGATGGTGATCACACCTTGCAGGGAGCTACATCCCAGATGAATCTTCCCACTTCTATCTCACGTGAATGTTTTCCTATCAAAATAAATTTTGTTGCCGTTATTATATTATACGGAATTATAAGGAAGTGATTTTGGGAGATATTATAAAACCTCTAGCTGAAACAGCTGGTAATCGTTGTGAAAATACACTCACAGCTTCGGCGTAGTTGTCAAGTTTATTTGTGGTGTGTCCGTAGGGCACCATCAGGAGCTGGGAGTAGGAGTGGAAGTCGATGTAAGCGACCAGCTCGGAGGAGACTGATCTGATGTATGCGGAAAGGGAGGCGGTCTCGACCTCGGAGAAAGCCCTGGGTCCGGCGTAGGTCTCAGAAGTGCAAGTGCTGCTGGATCCCTGTTCTGTGGAGATAAATATAAAATCAGCAACAACATAAACTTCTGGAATATTGTACTTTCTGCCGCTGAGAGCTCATTCGTAACTTTTTCTATTTATTGCCTTTTATTGGTTCCACCCAAAATTCGCAGAAAATGTAAATTAAATACGTTTTCTACGAACCTTGGGCTCCGCCATTCTGAGATTTCATGAAGATTGGTCATTGCTTGGCGATAGTCGGAACGACCCAATCAATAATCGACCCTCCTAATTGTTTCTGAATTCGGATACAAACATTACCAAACTGATATTTGGAGGAATTGAAAAATGTATAAAAATGGACTATCCAAAGTGCGTTTGAATTTTAGACATCTATAAAATTTACCCAAATTATAATCCAGGGGAGGAATAGTTGGAAAATGTTACAGAAAGTAGCAGCTCCTTAAGGCCCGGTAGTAAGGGTTCTAAAAGAAGCAGAAGAGGAGATATATAAATACGAATGATAGAGGGAGGGCGCTAATATTAAAAAACGGTTCTAAAATTTATTAAAATACGACTCGTTTAAAATATAGCCAAAATATCTTTACAAATGTCTAATGTAGCTTTAAAAGATACCCTATGAGTTTTTTCATACCTTTAACAAGTTAAAAAACAAAACAAAATGCGTTTTTAATAATTTTCGGAGCATAATTAGCGATTTTTTTTCTACCGAGGGAATTTCATATAATAAATTAACCTTGTATTTGCCCTTAACCTTAACTTTGACCTTGTATTTATTTCATCTCCAAAACTTAACAGTTATCGCGGAACATCACATCGGGTTAAGAAGATGACAAACCATTTTTTTTATATCTAAAAAATTACCATTTTTGAAAATCCAAATAGTTTTGCGACCCCACTGACTACAAATTTAACAACGTCAAGTTGTAGGTTTCCTTCCCCGTGCGGCCCTCCTTTGATGCGCGGCCGATGACGTTGGTTCACCGTGAGCCAAGGTTCACAAACATTTTCTACGAACCTTGGCCGTGAGCGACCTACACACTATGATTTTGATAACCGTGATGGTTAGAGTTACAGCTCGCAGGTAAGTCCGCGGTGTTAAATTTATAATTTTTTTAATTACCCATCCAGTGAGCGGCCCAATTCCTGTTGGGGTCTGCTCCCTTGCAGAGGGCGGAGTAGTTGGTCCTTGTCTTCCTCCACAACCTGGACTGTTTAAACACAAAACATTGTTAGTATTTCTCAATATTTTTAATAGAATAAAAGAGAGATGTGTACACTGACCAAACTACACGGACTATGAAAGTTGTGAACTACGAAGGACTATGAAGAATGTGTTTGTTATAAAACAAAGAAGGATACCACTGTGCGTAGGTGCGATTTGCAGGAATATGGCCTAACGATGTTTTCGACACTTTGACCCGATATACTGCATACAATATGCTGTATGGTGCGCCTGATAGTAGTGAAATACAGTATAGTATAATATTATTTGTTATAGTGGCGGCCTATCGCGTGTCGGACCAATAGGTGTCTATCAGGCAACGGACAACTGACAGGAGACGGCCTTATCTTTAACTGGGAACAAGTGTATTTTATGTTATACTAGTCTCAGGGAGACATCATGTGCACGTCGTCGACGATCGTCCCAAAAGTCGTTCATAAAAATCTTCCTTCTCACACGTCTTGTATGAAAACGAAAAAGATACTAATGTCGAAAAAAAATCGGTCAGTCCGTATCCTTGCCGTGTACGAAATTGCTCGCTCGAATTTAAGAGGGCTAAATCTGTAGCTCTAGCCTCGATAAGCCAGATATAGTTCCCTTTTTAGACACATAGGCGCTAGAAGGTATTTTTCAAACCTGACATCTACATAAATACTTGAATACTTCCATATTACCGAAATTTACATAAATTTCCTAATTTTATCTATATAATGCGATGAAAAATTTCCATTTTATTAATTAATAAAATCAATCTAAAATAGCATGGTAAGGAATTTTAAAAGTTTCAACATCATACAGTTTGTTTTTAGCGGTTAATTTCACGAATAGTGCGTAAATCCGACAAAACAAATACTATTTAAAATCGTAGATTTACCATTCACGTACCCAGTTTTTTGATTTTTCAAGGAAAAAAGAAACATAAGAACCATCCAATCAAAAGAAACAAAAGAATCATCCTCTATCAAAATCGTCGTCAATGCTGGTGATATCTAGATTTGCGACCTATATATGGAATATATAGGTCGCAAGTCTATATGTTTAAGTACTATATGTTTCAAGCCACGCTAAGCTCGACATTCCGATCAATCCGAATTTAAAATCAACTGATATATCAGACCTTTGTGCACCCAGTTCCATCTCCATCAGGTCAAATGTTCTTCACACGTAGATACTTATCAAGTCTATACAATTTAACAATATTTTTAATTTTATTATTGCTATCGAATATAATAATTATAACGAGATGTAATTAACCAATTAAGCCAATTATTCTCCGCGAAGACTCATTGAATTAGGATTAGATAAGTGAATTGATCGTTTTCAAATTCAGACACCTTATCAGAATTTTTTTTTAAATCTCAAGACAAAGCAAACAGATTACTATGTCACAGATAAGACAAAACTGCTTGATCTGGATTAAACCAAAGTTGACTTTATTTATCAAATAATTTAAAAAATTATTAACGCAAAATTATTTCAACATTGTCACGATTATCTTAAATTTATTGATTGGAGATAAATATATGGTTTCCGTACATTTAACTAAAGTTAATTAAAAAAATTGAGGCTAAGTTAAAATTTGATGCACTAACGGCGTACTTTTAGCATAATCAAATATTTTGAAACTAAAAACTTGCCAAAGCAATTTGTTTTGCGAAAACGAATATTCGCTTGAAGAGATAGTTGTGATACAAAATACTAAGCGAGAAGTATTTTAAAGGAAATATTAAAAATATTTTATAAACTTGCTTAATGTGAAGTATTGGCAAATATTTGCTTAATCCCAGACACAGAAAATACTATGTAATCTGTGGAACGAAAAGATCTAATAATTAAATAAATGAATATGGTGAATTTCTAAAATAACAAAATATTGTAATCAACGATAAAGCCAATATATTTTGACCAAAGCCGAAAAGTGCCAATGAGAACCGAATCAAAGTAGGATTCTACAGGTTCTAAAAAATGCGATAGACTGGATACTTGGAAAGAATATCAAATGACTGGATTTCGCAGATCATGGCCAAGTGGGGACCACAGAAGGAGTTTCTTAAAGGCAGAACTAGTAAGAGGCTGACTTACTGCATGGAAGAACATTGGGACAGGATGGGACGACAGGAGAACTAAAAGAACGAAAGCGAATGACTTGGATTACAGCCACCGAGATTTTTTGTCTTGATGATTTAGATTAGAATCTATTTTTATGACTTACGGTGGTGTGAGAGTATTCATAACCATCAGGGTTCGCCGAGGGGAAGAGATACCAGTTGAAGCTGTCGGCAATCTTCTTGAAGGCGGGGTCAGTGCCAGTCAAGATCAGGTTGGCCAAGTAGGTGACGGTGGCAGTTGAAATCCATTCCCTAGCGTGGATGCCTCCCTCGATGAACACTGCCTTCTTGCCGGCTCCGTTGTTGATCCTCAGACCCTTGATTTGACGACCCTCATAGGTTGTGCCTCCGACGACGACTGACGCCTTGGAGTTGGCGGCTGCGAGCTCGTCCAACCATGAGTAGATGTCGGCGATGCGGTAGTACTGGGTCCATGTCATACCAGCGCGGGCATCATAACGTCCAACGTGCTCGGGCTTGATTTTTCTGTAACGGAACACAAGATTAATAATACATAAAAAAGAGCCAATGAACGGAGAACTTAGTGGTTAATGTTTGAGGCGTAAGTAAAAATAGTAACAAATCGGAGGTTCCTGAGGAATATATGACACGAAATGAATCAAATGCTCGAGAGATGCTTTGAAAATAGCTTTTTAACAGAAAAAAAATAGTTCTCCATCTCTTGGCAAATGTTGTGATCGTCATTTAGTTTTTTAATCATTTTTTTTTAGAACCCTAAATTAAAACCTATTTCGAAAAAACTTCCAACTTACTCCTGAACGTCATCGATGAAGACCTCTGGCTCCATTCCGCTTCCCTGCATGGCCATGACGAACTTCTGCTGGTCTTTTGGCTTAACCATGATATCGACTGGGGTGTCGATCCTCTTAACCTCTGCCCAGAAGTCCAGCTCGTCGCTGTCCTCGAGGCTGCGGAGGAAGGTCTTCTGCTCCTCGGTCTTGGGGTACATCCTGTAGACCTTGTAGCCCTCGTAGGTCTCGCTGGCAGCGAGGCATACGGCGCTCAGCACCAATAATAATACGATCTTCACCTAAAATTAAATAAACCTTTTTTAATTGCTGACGAAGAGGTGACGTTGAAAAACGCTGCTCACACGTTAAATTTGATCATTTTGAGCTACTAATACCCAAGGATATAAAATTTAACCTTACACTTTTTTAATTTTTCTAATGAAACATTTCGAATGAGAGACATCTGGAAAAATTATCTCAAATTACATTTTCTAGAGATTATTTCAGGGAAAGACACAAACTTTTTGATTGTAGGTGATTTTACAGGAAACTACCTGCTCGATGTGGTTTTGTACTCACTGAGGGAGCTTTTAGAAATATCAAAAGAACACTGCCCATACATGTAATGTACGACGTGTGGAAAGTGGGAGTAAAATGTGCCAACAGATATAAAAATATGAGTCGATGAAACCCATGCCTAACTTTTATGGGAAGTAAACCAGGTGGTATAACAAATACTTAATGATAACCCTTGTGAACTCTCTTTGGTACTGTGCATGTCGAAAGGAAAAAATATTCACGGATCCAATTAGCTCCGGAACAAACAATAAACAAGGAATCTCACAGAAGTAGAGACAAAATCAAACAAGGGAACATGAAGTAACTTATGCGGCTATTTTAAGGGTCCGTTGACAATGATTCATTTTAAAAAATAACACAAAAACCCTAAATAAGTTAAGAATTCACTATTTCGTTGAACGAAAGTAAAATCAAAATGTTAATATTCAGCTCGACACTTACCATGACTGAGTCGTAAATCTCATTGATCAACAATAAATTTAAATTCTTCTTATATAGGCTCGGCACCCGGAGAACGTTATCGAACAAAAGGATTTTCTAAATGCTATCTTGTCTACCGAGCAATGACATAAATTGATATCTTAAGCTGTAAATATTGATTGCCATAGCGAAAAAACGTTTTAAATTAGATTTATCGGATTGACGCGGAAGGATTGTGATAAATTCTGTGTGCAGAAAACTGATAAAACTTGATTGCATCATCCAGAGAAGTTACAGGAGTCAAGCGAATAAAGATATCTTTATAATCAGGCAGTTAATATTTTCGTATGATACCTACCATAAACAGCAAAAAACCTTCAACGGTTTCCTTCGATGTCACAAAAATTCAACTTACAGTCTGGCCCAAACACTGGTAAGGCTTGGAGCAGGCTTCACATCGATTATTGTGGTAAGTTGGCTGGGAGAATGTTTCTAATAGTGTGTGACTCATTTTCCAAGTGGATCGAATGCATTGAAGTTCAGAAAGCTGACACTTTCAATGCCATTTATGAATTGAGCAAATTACACAACATCGCGTTCATTGGTCCAGTGCCCAGTACAACCATTAGGGTCTCACCGAAACGTTCCATGCACCACCCCCAAAAATGCGTCACGTACGCAAGAAGATCACCGCATAAGCGGTTCCGCCCGATTCCGTATTGACATTAATGATTTTGTTTTTCTCGAAGTATGTGGGCAGTTTGTCATTGACTACACGTTCCATCACCTTGAACAGAACTGATGTGATCACTATAGGGCCGTAGTTGGCAGGGTTGGAGCGGTCACCCTTCTTTGGAATAGGATGGATGGCCGCTTTTTTCCAACCAGAGACATTTTTAAAAGCTTCGTCAAAATTGGAGCTATTTCTGCAGCAAACCTTTGCAGTACTAGGGCAGGTATTCCTTGATGATTGATCCTTGAGGACACAGTTTCATATCAATGATCGATGAACCGGTGGATGCAATTTTTGGCCATAAGCTGTTAAAATGATTTGACTGGTTTTTAATTGGAAGTAAGATTGTAGAAATATATTATAAGTTTGAACAGCGCCCGTGAGGTGATTTTAAAAAAGGCGCTTAACAAATCATTTAAATATTGTTATTATTTGATAGGTATTTTATATAGTATAGTCGAACATGAATAATCTAAAGTTAACCCGTCTGCTTGGTTCAATATATTCGCACCTCACCATCCGGAAACCTCAGTTTCGCCCGAAAAATCAGAAACCGTCACTTTGGATCGAGATTGTAAAATATCTATGCAAGATAGCTTTCATATTTCAAAGAAAATTAGAAGCATTATTTCGTTCTCTTTCTAGTTAAAAGAAAAATACATACGTTTGTATGGGAGGAAGAGAGATATATAGCTTTTAAAATGTAAGGTCGCTCGGGACGTTTTTGGTCGTATGAAAGTATAACGCGATGACGTGTTTTGGGATGTATTTATTCCTAAACAAGCAGACGGGTTAATATTTCTGGACCCGCAAACAAAGAAAATAGGTAAAACATTTGAAAAAAGTTTAATTTGCAGTTATTTATTCACAACCAAACAATTAACAGTCATAAACGCAGCTGCAGGTAAATCCAGAAAAAAAAATGAGTTCTCTTTAACCAGAGTTACTATTCCTCTTCTGGCTTCCTCCTGGAACATGGCGATGATGGAGTCGACGACCTCCAGATTGTTTGGCAGGATTTGTTCGGGGGGCAGGGGGAAGCCGAATTCTCCTGTGTCACGGAGCTCGTACACGTAGGTCAAGGGGGGCTTGAACTCCTGCTTGACCCAGTCCAAGCTGGAGCCACTAACCGAGTCTGAGACAAAAAAACTTATGTCAGCACTAGACAATGTAGATAATGCCGAAATATCCATCCCAATCTCAAAGGAAACATATAGGATATGTATTGTTATCAGTAAAGAGCGGAAAGGTGCGATAAATAGATAAAAATAAGCACATTTTAAAAATTCAAAAAAGCAGAAAACTGCTTCTCCGGTCTCTGTTATCAGTAACGGTGGAGAAAAAAAAAACAATGCTTATATGGATAAAAGATTGGCGAGGAGAATATTTGTGACTTTAACAGAAGCTGAAATCCGGGCAGAACAATGAACCATTGCTCTTGCAACTACTGACAGGAAAGAGTGACGAATCCAAAGAAAACCAATGTCCAATATTGCACCCAAAGCGGTCGCATCTGAAGTTAAATATAAGAACATACATATAACTTACAGATGACTTTAGCGATGGCGTCACCGATGGCGACCTGTCCAAACAATGAAATGGTTATTAAGTTATTATACAAAACAGTATGACAATTTGACAGCGGCGGCTGCTTGACCGACAGCGACCTGCCCAAACAAAATCTTTTTATTATACGAATATTTGGAACATCATAAGGTAAAAAAATTAAGCAAGAGAGGATTTTTTAAAACTTTAAATTAATGAAACACCTAGTTTATACCACTGTTTTAATTACACAAATGTCAGTTTCAGGAATACAGAATTCATCTGTAAGTACTATTTAACTTCAGCTGCGACCGCTGTGGGTACAATATTGAACATCGGCTTCCTTTAGATTCATCACTGGTTCCTGTCAGTAGTTGCAAGACCAGTCGCTCATTGTTCTGCCCCGATTTCTACTTCTATTTAATTCTCAAACATATATTATGATAAAACAAATAGTTTAATTTTATTTAAACTGTAAAAAAGTTGTATAAAAATATCGACAACAGAGTATTGAACTCGTTAAAATCAACTCACAGCTTCATCATAGTTATCAAGGTGATCGTAAGTGAATCCATATGGAACCATCAGCAGCTGGAAGTAGGAGTGGAAAGAGATGTAGCTGACCAGCTCAGAGCTGCCGGTTCTGATGTACTTGGAGAAGGAATATGTCTCCACCCCGGAGAAAGGTTTGGGGCCCCCGTAGCCATCGCCCTTACAAACATTGCCGGTTCCATTTTCTGTGGAGATTAATTTAAAGGATCAGTTTTCTTTAAATCATTGTCCTACAACGGAGCTAATGACCCTTCTGTAATGTTGACGATCTTGCCTTATTAAAATGTTTCTGCCTTATTAAAATGTGCGTCACCGCTTATCTTGCATAAGCAAATACTTTTTAAACAAAAAAACAAAATGAATGAATTGCCTTACCTCCCCAGTGGCAATTCCAGTTCCTGTTAGAATCGGCTCCGAAGCAGCCATTAGGGTATTTTGTCCTTGTCTTCCTCCACATTCTATCCTGTTTAAACACATGATAAAATCAAATTTTCGAGTTAAAATTCAAGTTCTGTGAAAGTTGCGTTCTTCTTCTTCTTGTTGTGCCTTGTCCGTTCAACGGACGTTGGCTATCATGTTGGCTATGCGGACTTTTTTTACTGCGGCCCGGAACAGCTCCACGGTAGACTGGCCAAACCACTGTCTCAGGTTTTTCAGCCATGAGGTTCTCCTTCTTCCAGGGCCCCGTCTTCCGGCAATCTTTCCCTGCATTATGAGATGCAGGATCTCATACTTCTCTGGATGTCTCATCACGTGTCCAAGATATTGAAGTTTTCGGATTTTTATGGTTTTAATAACTTACTTTTCTTTATTCATCCGAACCATAACATCTTCATTTGTGACCCTGTCCATCCAGCTTATTTTAAGTATTCTTCTGTAGATCCACATCTCGAATGCCTGAAGTCGCCTAATTAATTCTTCAGTAAGCGTCCATGCTTCCATTCCATAAAATAATATTGAAAATACGTAGCATCTGACCATTCGCATTCGTAAGCCAAGGTTGAGATCATGACTGCAGAACATTTTTTTCATGCGGATGAAGGTTGCACGAGCTTGCTCAATGCGGCATTTGATTTCAACTGAAGGATCCCATCTATCATTTACATTGCAGCCCAAGTATACAATACTTTGTACCTTCTCCAGTTTTGTTCCAGCAATATAAAGATGTTCATCCAATGCGTTATTTTTGCTTATGAGCATGTATTTTGTTTTATTTATATTCAGTTCTAGCCCAAAATTCTCACAAGTCTTCACTACTTGATTCAGCAAAAGTTGTAACTTCTCAATGTTACTTGTTAGAAGTACCGTATCATCTGCATAACGCAGGTTGTTTAGAATCTTCCCATTTATAACAAGTCCTTGAGTAGCTTCTTGCAGAGCTTCATTGAATATGTTGCGTTCAATTATGTTATTATTTCCACTTGTGCCGGTTGATATACCATACATGGATATTATTAGGACATGAAAGAACCTTCACAGAACTTAAATATTTAATTGAATATTTTGTAAAACAACACTTCCTAACACTGTAAATTTAGAAAAGTGAATATTAAGAACGTAATGTACATAATTGAATTTTCTTTCTACGTAGAATCTTATTCGTCGGTTCAACGTTGATAATTTAAAGCCAAACCATTTATTTGGCAAAGATGTCATAAAATAAATTTCGATGCAATGGCTGTTTTATTGGGTTTCTAGGTCGATAATAGCGATACGAAAATACGAGACGATACGTCGGCATTTGTTTTTCCTCCGTTGTATAATCCGGACCTTTCCAAAACCCGCATTTATAAAAAATCTTCAAACATGCCTCACAATGCTGCACAGATCCCAAAGTTTCGCTATCTTTACATGCGAACATATTATGCTAAAATATCAGAATAAACATAAATATATCGAAGAGCATTTCTGAAGGAGGCCAACTTCTACCCTATAACTTACTGCCATGATAATGGTGACCGGAAACCTCAGAATCATGGAAACACCTTCTTTGAAAAGTTATTAAAGATGATGAAAAAATATATTTAAAAATTGGTTAAATAGGTTAGGATCAAAGGTAGCTGAAATTGTGTTATTCTGAGTTGTCATGAAAACCGACCATAATAATTAAAATATATGACGACTTACAGTGGTGTGAGAGAATTCATAACCATCTAGGTTCATCGACGGGAAAATGTGCCAGTTGAAGCTGTCAGCAATCTGCCTAAAGTTGGGGTCAGTGCTGGTCAAAATCTCATTTAACAAGTAAGTAACGGTGGCTGGTGAAATCCATTCATTAGCGTGGATGCCTCCTTCCAAGAGCTTTGTCTTCTTATCAGCTCCATTATTAACCTTCACACCCTTGATCTGACGACCCTCGTAGGAAGAACCTCCGACGATAATTGAAGCCTTAGAATTGTTGGCTGGGAGTTCGTCTAACCAGGAGTAAATGTCGTCGAGGTTGTAGTACTTGTCCCATGTCATACCAGCGCCAACCTTAAAACTTCCGACGTGCTCCGGCTTGATTTTGCTATAAAGTTAAATTTCTCAGATTTTTCTTTTAACAGTTTCATTTTATAGGTAAAATATTTCTTGCTAAGAAAGAACCAATAGACGGATAAATGACTGCTAGGTAAACTAGCTGAACCGGCAAAAGTTGTTCTGCCATATAAATTATTCCTAGTGATTTTTATGTTTGTTATATAAAAAATGATGAGCGATTATAAAATGGGAGAGGGAGGGGTGTAGGAAGGTTAAAATTTGGGGTTACTGGTATTTTTGATGCAAAAACAAAAACAATACAAAAAAATAGTCAAAAAATAGATTTGTTTTTCTGGATATGGACACCCTAATCACCTAGCGGTATGAAATATGCTTTACGACCAATTTTCATACCTACTTAATATACATGAAAAATTTCATAACAGAGTGCGACCTTAAACACCGTGACACGAGATTTTCATATATATGTATACAGATATAAGAAGAAGTCGCAGGTTCCCTGGAAAAATGTGTCAAATTATTCAAGTACTTCAGTCGATTCGTGTCAGGAGTCGGTGTAGTAAAAATACATATGTATCGCGTGAAGCGATGCTTTCAATATAAATAGTTGCAAATAGTGTATGCGATGACACAGTTTTAATGAATTCCATACTCTTTATTACCTTGCAAAGGTAATGGCATGATGGTTACATATTACATAGTTGGTTTTATTAGAACCTTAAAAATAATAAATGAAACAATTTAACTTTGTTTAAACCACTTTTATATTGGAGTAAATCCGACCGGTTTTAGAACGACCGTTCCTTCTTCAGGACAAATGTATACTGATTTGACAGTTTTGAAATATGGATGGGAACAATGTATTATTATGGTAGGGGTGGAGCCGTCGCTAGGTATTAATGAAGAGTGGGTGGGTAGTGGAACATATCCATGATTGGTCTATTAAGACAATATTTTTTGTTTGTTGATAATAGATTCAATATTTTGGATCTATTAAGGGATTTTTTTTTAATTTCCAAGGCTTCTAAGTTAGCTAAACGTTTTTCTTTATGATTAAAATAAAGAATAATAATCTTGCAAGAGAATCTCAATAACTTTTTCAAATGGTGTTCAGGTAATAATCTTAGCTAAATATTAACAAATGCCAAGTTATGAGGTTCTACAAAATTAAACTCCCAATAATATATAATTATGCACTATGTAATGTAGACTTAATCTCTGTAGTCGAAATACTTGACCTAGGCATCATTTTTGACCAGAAACTCTGCTTTGTATCTCATTTAACTTCTATAGCCAACCTGGGGGCCAAGTCTCTATCTTTTATTGTTTACTAACAGCCTGTTACTTAACATTAATTACGTCACAAACACGTCACAAACACCTTAACGCTATGCGTTAAGGTCAAAATACGTGTTTGTGACGTAATTAATGTTAAGTAACAGGCTGTTAGTAAACAATAAAAGATAGAGACTTGGCCCCCAGGGCTATGAAAATGTTAGGCTTTATTTTAAGGATTTCCAAACATTTTAAAAATATTCACACTTTAAAAATTCTGTTCACATCTCTCGTTAGAAGCATTATAGAATATAACTCTACAATTTGGTCCGCTGTCTTTAATAATCACATTAATATCATTGAAAAAGTTCAACGCAAGTTTTTGAGGTGTATTAATTTTCGACTTGGAATCCCTTTAGAATCAATAAATTATGACTTTTTATTACACTCATTGAAATTGTCGAAGTGAAATGACAGAAAAAAAAATTTTGATCTCATATTTTTATACAAAATTGTAAATCATCAGTTGGATAGCCCTGATATATTAAAGTTGATTCACTTTCATGTACCTCCCATTAGATCAAGGTTCCCTAGTATGTATTATTGTGACAATTATACGTCTGTCGCAGGATATAATTCTGTTATAAATAGAATACTCACCATTGGTAATTTTTATGCCAATGTTGCTTATATTTTTAATATTTCCTTATTAAAATACAAGGCTCTACTTATCAAACATTTCGGCCTTACGTATTGTAACGAGGTTACTTCATAACAAGTTTTTCTTTTTATTTCATTGTATCCTTTTAAAGTTTTCATTAGTTGTTAGAAATTTTTTCTCTTTTTCTCTTATTATGAGAAATTTAAAAAAAGCAATCTTTCTTCACTGACTGTTTAATTAATAAACAAGTGATTCCAACACATAAGGATGTTGAAGCCATTTTTTTATCAATGTTCACATTCAAACTTAAATACTAGTTTGTTTTTTGGTTTTTGAAGTTCTTTTTCATAGTTAAATTAATCCTCCAAGTTTAAATTTTATTAAGCCCGCCAAAACGAGTGGAATCCGAGCGGTAAGAGGCGGGGTGTGTGTGTGACGTCATTTGTACTCTGAAAAACACGTCGCTTGAGCATTTTGTATGGAAATTTTTTAAATTCTTAAATAAAGAATTCCAGTAATTTTTGTCAGTGTTAACTGTTTGTTTGGAATTCTTTTTAATTCTTCAATAAAGATTTCCAGTAATTTTGGTCAGTGTTAACCGTCTTTCAGAATTAATGGTATTAAAAAAAATATCAAGATTTCATAGTTAAATTAATTTTTAAAATTATAATTTTTGAATAACGACTCCCGCCTGCACCAATTCTGTCGACATTTTGTAGAATACTTGAATTCGCAGCTAGCGCTACACGCTAGCCAGTAGCGAGAATTGCTACTGACGTGTGAACTAATTCTGACAGTATCTAAATCAGCTGTTCGTGGGCCGCCATCTTCAGGCAAACGCCAGCGGGTAGCGAGCAAAGTTGATCACCTTTCAACTTTTTTCGTAGATTGTCCACAATTTGCTTATTAGCTAGTAATACGATTACACTGAGCGAGTTTACCAACAGATAGTGAATTTCCCAGCTAGTAGCTTGTAAACTCGGTCAATGTCATCGAGGCTTTACTTAACTCAAAATACTAATAGCAAGATAGCAAGCAAACAGTTTGGTCTATACCTCTCTCATCATAAACAAACCATCTCTCATATAATAGAAAGAGATGCACGATTATGATTCGAGAAGGCTTCTGGAATGTAAAAAGACGATAATCTGAAGACTCCAAGTCAGGGGGTTACGGGGGGTGGTTCAAAACATCCCAACCAAATAAGTCCAAGAGCGTATTGGTGGATAAGGCTGTGTGAAGACGGATGTTTTCGTGAAACAAGCACACTTCTCTGGTCAGCATTCCCCTCCTTTTGTTTTGAATACTTCTTTTGAGTTTTTTTGTGTATCACAATACTATAGCATTGACGGTCTCAACTTTAAGCAAAAATTCGACCAAAATGATACCTTTTCGGTCCCAAAACACTGAGGCTATGATTTTTTTGCCCGAAATTATGGTTTTAATTTTTTTCTCAGAGGGGGAATTAATGTGACGCCACTTTGACGACTTTTTTTCCAGACGTGTAATAAGTCACCCACTATCATGTCCAGTCACAATAGAGCTCAGAAATCCTTACCTTTTTTCTTGTAGGTGTTATACCTTCCATGAGTAAAAAGCGGATCACTTGGCGGGATTTTTTGCAGACATCTTTCACGCAACTGGACACTAGAATGTGAGTTTAAGTACTACAATATTCCTGCGATGCTCGCTCTGGTTAGGAGATCCCCCTCTACCACTCAGTGTTGCCAACCCTCAAAAAACTAAAAACCACCACCCGTTATGGTCACAGTACACTTACTTTCTGAGCATGCTAAGTATATTTATATATTAAGAATCGATGTTTTTGATCTACATGAACATATTTTTCATATTTTTGTTATTTGTTTTTGGGGTGTTATGCCGTGTTGCGCTACCTTCTTCTTTAGCCAACGTTTCGAACAGCGTTGTAGTGTCCATCATCAGGGCAAATCCGACATATTTTTTATAGGTCAAAATATTTTTCAATCAACCAACTTATTATAATTCCATATTCGTTGCAAAAACAAGTGTTGAGTTTGTCAAACGGTTCTCACTTGGGTATCGTTAAGATGAAAGGGTTAGCTAGGTTTTATTTTTGGTGGCCATTACTAAACAAGGATTTGGAAAAATATTGTTCAAGAATGTGCGCTTTGTGCAACGGCTTAACGATCACCAGCAAAAAGTCAACTGTAAGTCTTGCCCAAGGTAAGCCTTGGAGCAGGCTTCATTTTGATTACTGTGTTCCGTTATCCGTTGTGACTCATTTTCCAAGTGGGTGGAATGCATTGAAGTTCAGTAAGCCGACACTTTCAATGCCATTTATGAATTGAGGAAATTGTTTTCGAATTTTGGATATCCTCAAATAATTGTATCAGCACTATCTTCACAAGTGAAGAATTTAAAAACTTTTTAGATGAAAATAATATAGAATTTTTATCATCGCCGGTAAAGCATCCTCAAAGCAACGGGTTGGCGGAAAACTTCGCCTTTCATTTCTGCATACTTCTAGACATTGCTTACAGTCAAATGACTCGTATGTCTTAACGTAAGTCTGTAATGCTGATTAAAAGTACACCACACTTGGGCGTCAATGTAATGCTTTTATATGAATAAGTACAACACTTAATAAAACATTAGCTATAAATAAAAGAGTTGTGGCAACAATTAAATTATGTTATTAAATAATACAATCAGAACATGAGACTCTAACAGAATAATAATATTCTAATACTTCAGGGTCGTGTTTAGCCTTTAGAAAAAAATAAACTAAATAGTTAGAAAACTAATAAATGAATCGATAGCTGGTTGTGTTTAAAAAAAAATTATCTCAAGATGTTAAAACTATAAGGGGGGAGGGCGCCAGTTCAAATAGAACAAAATATTATATGGTAAATCAATAAACTCAAAACTAATAACTCACAGGTAATGGCGATCTCACCGAAGTATTTGTCTTCTCTCGTCGAAACAAACTTCCGGATTCCCTGGCTGCCTACTTGAAACTCCCGATGAAAAATTCTATTGTTCGTAATATGTTTTGGGCAACAAAAGAAATGCTGGATTCGATTTGTTCAAAGAATATTTCCAATTAGGAATTCAAATTTCAATTTGAATTGATACTATTGGGTGCTTACTTCATTAAGTGATTACTTGTGCATTATAATTTCAAACTGTTACAAGTCTTGTATGTCTTAATCACACTTTTCTTATTGGATCAACATTATTCGAATTCTCATACATTATTCTGTCTCTTACCGAAGGACGGATCACATTTAACCTGGCCGCACACATCAGATTTTTCCATCCAATTGTCTGATCAGGCAAAAATCGATTCGAAACCCGATTGGTTATAATGCCGGGACCACGCCCATTTTTGGACCGGATTGGACGGCCGACGAAATAGGCCACGCCTTTACGCGCCGGCCGCCCAATCAAATTTTGTCTGATCAGACAATCGGATGAAAAAATCTGATGTTTGCGGCGTGCCTTAGGAAGACAAGTATTCTAATAAAATCCTTGTACTATTGTACCGCCCATCATAAAATTTTGCTATTGCTTTCTGAAATACGCTCATTAAAGAACATATTGTACACAAATTGTGAATCGGGATTAAAAAACACGTATTCCCAATTATGTACTCTGTGTGCGAACTGAACCTAAATTTCTCTAAATAAACAACCAAAAGTGTTAATCTCAAACCTCCCAGGTAAGTTGGTCCTGTATATTTACTGACTACAAATTATAAATAAATAAAACAACATGTTATGTACATTTTTTACGCAGCATCGCGATCAGTGATCTATGAACCGGTGGATGCAATTTTTAGCCATAAGCTAAATTAAATGGTTTGTCTAGTTTGTAGTTGGAAGTAAGATTGTAAAAATATATTATTAGTTCGTACACCGCCCCTGAAGTAACCAGTAACCTACAGTAACCTAGAAACAAACCCCACAAACGAACATGGTTTGGCATAAGGCGCGGCATCAGAGATGTACTGGAAGTCGGGTCCTTAAATTTCAACCGTACAGTAACTAGCGTATTAATACTATCTGATTATTATAATTGGGTAGGTATTTTACATAGTATACATGAATACTCCAAACTTAATATTTCTGGGCCGTTAAATGAAGAAAATAAGTAACATAAAATATTTACTAAAGTTTTATTCTTACAGTTATTTATTCAGATTTTAGCAAGAAACAGTCGTAAACGCAGCTGTAGTTAGATCCAGCAAAAATTTTCACGATGTGTTATTTAGTTCTATTTAACCAGAGTTACAATTCCTCTTCTGGCTGCCTCCTGAAACATGGCGATGATGGAGTCGACGACCTCCAGATTGTTTGGCAGGATTTGGTCAGTTGGCAGGATGAAGCCGTCTTTTCCTGTGTCACGGAGCTCGTAAATGTAGGTCAAGGGGGGCTTGAACTCCTGCTTGACCCAGTCCAAGCTGGAGCCACTAACCGGGTCTGAGACAAAAAATATGTCAGCTCTAAACAATGAAGACGATGCTGAAATATCCATCCCAACCACAAAAGAAACAAATAGGATATGTATTGTCATCAGTAAAGAGCGGAAAAGTGCAATGAAGCGATAAAAATAAGCGCATTTTACGCAACTTACTAAAAATGATGAAAAATGCTAAAAAGCAGAATACTGTTTCTCCGATCTCTGGTTATCAGTGACGAGAAATGTTAGGAGAGTGAGGAGAATATTTGAGACTTAAACAGAAGCAAAAATCCGGGCAGAACAATGAGCCATTGCTCTTGCAACTACTGACAGGAAAGTGTGACGAATCCAAAGGAAACCAATGTCCAATATTGCACCCAAAGCGGTCGATTCTGAAGTTAAATATAAGAACATACATAAAACTTACAGATGACTTTAGCGATATTTCCGCATGGGTGGTACTTGGTTCCGTACCTCTTGGCGAGAGCGTCAACGGCTACTTGACCGACGGCGACCTGTCAAAACAAAATATTGTTAATTTGGTTTTTCATTTCTTTTATTCCAGTAAAAAAGGAAATTATATTTTTACTCATTTAACCAGAAATAATTAAACACAATAAACTATACTTAATATTATAATGCAACGCTATTCTATATCATTACTTTGTTTATCAAGAATAAACATTAATATTTTTTTTTAAATTTACTCGGTTTTTATGTCGTTTGGGATGCAATTATATATAAGTTGCCCCCCTCGTAACCAATGGATTGTTTACCATAGTTAGTGCGGATGGTGTTTAAATGTATGTTATCGTGTTGTCGTGTAAAGTGTATGTGTACTTGGGATGTTTTAATGAATTCTGTGCTTGTATGTACGAGTTTATTGTTTATTTTGTGAATAAGGAGACATGTATTTTATTCATAAAGTTTTCTTAATGTTGATAGTTTTGTTTCCATATATAATTTTTTGTGGGTGTTCTGGGCTTGTAGTGAAATAGTTTTTGATTACCATGTTTTGTATTAGCTGTAATTCATTTATGTATGTTTCACATGCGTTTCCTCAGATTTCAATAAAATAATTTAAATGTGAGTGTACGAGACTATAATATAAACCTTTTTTAATTTATTTGGCAACAGATATGATAGCCGGCTAAATACCGGTCTTTAATACCTTTTATAATATAAAAGGTATTTAAACAGCATATTATGCTGTTTAAATGTCGAATGCTGATCAATGCACAGCCCAAGATATCTTCCTGGATTAGGATTTGCAGGTAATTATTTTCAATTTTTATGGGTAGGTACATGAGGAGGATTTTTTTATTTTTTTAAAAAGAAAGACAAATATTCCCAGGTTACGAATCGCCCAACAATGTTTGAAAATCTCCTACTGCCACCACAAGAGCCGAAAATGTTGCTTGTGTTGTGATGGAGGACTTAACCAGCCGAGGAATCGAACAAGCGACGCCCAGGTGGGACCCAAGCGCTATACCCACTCAACCACTGACCGGTCGAATTTTATTTTACTGGTTGAGCTTAAGATCATGTAACCTGTTTTTTTTTACATTCATTGTTAAAATATTTGATTGGAGCCAACTGTTGATTTGTTCTAGGTCTCTTTGTACACTTTCTAGTAACATGTCTATGTCTTTGTTTACCCCAGCAGGAAATTGCAGTATCATCTGCGTAGAAAAAGATTTCATCATTTAAAATTAATTTTGAAATACCATGGATGTAAATTGGAACAGTAATGGACCTTGTACGAACCCTACGGAACTTCATAGTTTATTGGAACATATGTAGTTGCTATTTTGATTGTTAATGCTAACGAATTGCTTTCTATTGCTAAAATATTATTTGAATAGGTTAAGAGCAGAACCAACTAGACCAATTTTCTTGAATTTCTTGAGAAGTATCATGGCCAACTGTATCAAAGGCTTTTTGAAGGTCAACTAATATAGATATAATATAATTTCCACCAACAATGCCATTCCTATGTTCACCGATTAATTAATTTATTGCTCCTAGTGTGTTCGATTTTTTCCTAAAGCCATATTGTTTTTTTTTTATGTAAGAATGATTTTTTTAACAGAAAATTGTTCAATCTTTCGTAAATCACACGTTCGAAATTTTTTAATAAAACTGGTAAAATTGAGATGGGTCTGTAGTTTGAGGTATTTGTTTTGGACCCACCTTTGTCAATTGGTATCACCTTTGCAATTTTACAGCTTTCGGGAAAAGTTCCCTCTTCAAAACATTGTTTGATAAATTCGTTAAAATGGGGACCAATTCTGTGGAGAGACTTAACACTGTCTTACCTTTGGGTGAATCGTAACCAGCACTTAAATTTGGTTTTATTTCTAACTCTGTAGTGGGTTGAAGATATAAAGATTCAATGCTGTCATTCACTAATGTTATTTCATTGGCTGTTTAACTTTGCCATGTATATTATCGGCTAAGGAGGAGCCAATGTTGCAAAATGATATTTTTTTTACATGAATACCGCACAAGAGTCCCAACTGCTCCCGTCTGGAGCTAGTGGGAATATGGCATCACCAATTGGGGTATGTTTTGAGGCTAGTGAGGAGGGGAAGGAGATAGGGAAGAAGAAGGTGGGGAAGTACCTGACTATTCAGATCTGGTCATCAAACACGTCTAAAGCCATTTCAAGCAACGTCTCAATTCTGAATGGTGGTCTTACACCAGGGCGATACTGGCAGTATCTTCCACTTATCTCCCCATTGGCTGGACACTGAGAGTATATTTTATCTATCCATCGAGAGGGTTTCGTCTGCGGTTGGGCCCATAGCCATGCACGTTGTCATTGGGACTGTCTGGTGGTTTGTGGAATACCTTCTCTGAATATTTTCTTTCAATGCATTTTATTTTCTTTGTGTTATTATTGTAATTACATGCATTATATTATTACTTTTATTTTTTCGTTATTTCTCTTATATTTCTTTTTATTTACTAACACTTTTATCTGTACATATTTTTCTCTATATTGCAGAAGAATTATTCCATGGGCTGCCACATTTATAATTATTTTGTATTATGTTAATGTAAGTAATTGCATACTGCTTTCTAACCCCATATGCATGGACATCGGAGGATCTAGAGTCGTTCAAATAAATGTAGCTCCGTTCAATAAAATTGAGTCTTGAAGGAGGAGACCATATTTCTCCTTATAACGCCGTTGGCAAAGTGGTGGGGTCCTCTCCAATGTCTGAGAGTATCTTCCACACTGGAACGTGCCACAAATATACTATATATTATTTTAAATGAATAAATTGTGAAATAACACAAATTAATCAAATAAAATTTATTTGTCATACCGGGATTCGATCCCGCGACCTTTGGAGTGCTAGTCAAGAGCCTTACTGCTGGACTACGCCGGCCGTCAATTGTTAAATTGGTCGCATTGTTAAATTGTTAGTGATTATATCATCATTAATGATTAATTTATTTCAAAAATTTCTCGAGGTGAGAAGAGTGAACGAGTAAATTGGTTCTAAAGAATATTATTAATTAAGTTCCACGTTTTTTTACTGTTATTTTCGCATTTTTTAAAAAGATTGTGATGTGTTAGTTTTAAGTTTCTTTTTTTTGTAGCGATATTATTTCTTAAAATTCTGCTTCAAAAAGTGTTACTTATTTGTTTTTTTTTTTTTAGTTTCGGATGTAATTTATTTCTTTTATTAATTAATTTTGGAACATCATAACGTAACAACTAAAGCAGAAAGGAGTTTATTTTACTTTAAATTAATGAAATACCTAGTTTTTATCACAGTTTTAATAAAATAAATGTCAGCTTTTTTCAGGTATATCTTATATTACTGTTAACGGCGGTTAAAGTCATATATTATTATTTTCGACTTTAAACACGAAAATTTTTATAGAGTTCTTATCAAAGATTTACACAAAAAATATCCGTTTTCCGCACAAAAACAAAACAACTGGAGTTTCTAGAACATAATTACCAAATTAATGGAAAATCACAGTAAGAACAATGCAACAATTAATTCAATTAATCAATTAATTATTTTTTATACTTTTGAATGTAGCTATAACTTTGTGGTTATCCATCTTAATATATAATACAAAGTCGGGTTAGTTACACTATTTATAACTCGAGATCGGCTGGACCGATTTTGATAATCTTTGATTTGTTGGATTTGTCTCCGCACCCAAAAAGAAAGTTATGAAGAAAATGAATTTTCTCATACATTTTGTATGAAACGAATTCTCATATTTTGAAAGAGCTGCAGCAATATTGTGTTAGGTATAATATTTAACTGTTCGTGAATTCCAAAAATTCAAAAATGTCAATGCGGTGATTGTTTCGCTTTTGTTCTTAATCATATATTGCTGCCCCTTTTTCTTACACACTAAATGTCAATAGTCGAAAATGAGACAAACGGTGTACGTAGGTCTCTGCACCCCTCCAAAAATAAATCTCAATAGTAATGATAATAATTAAATGAAACGCATTTTTTTTACGTAAGCTCCACTCAGGACCTATGTCATCTTAGGGGATGCTGTGTGGAGGGTCTTTTTAAGGAAGGATAGGATAGGAAGTTCTGGGAAGGAAAAGGCATGAGGAGTGGGTAGGAATCGGGGGGTCAGTGTGTCCGCGAGTGAATCCATCCCTCCAACTGCGGTGCAAGGCCATTGCCTTCACCGGAATTGAACTTTCACCTTGACCTTTCCAGCCGGACTCTTTCGACCAATTCGATAGAATCCGGCTGAAAAGGTCAAAAGGCATCCCTCAACCAGTTTCTCTCGATCCGGCTCGCCACGCAGCAGGTGGGCAGACGCATCCGCCGCCAAGACCCGCACAAAAGTCACCCCATGAACCCGGGCATCCCTGCTAAATCACCAAACGTAGCGAACCACTTGGGGTGACCTATGGCAGAGGTGTTGGTTATCCAATAAATGGTTCCCGGGGCGGCGGCACCCGTACCCGCTTCCTTTCAAAAATTTCCGTAAGTGATTGGAAAAATAAGAAAATCACAAAAAATTTAAATCCGAACACAACGCCATCTCTGATACTGACAAAAACAAAACACGGACAGTTGGGCATCGATAATTGCTTCATTGTGTAATTTTTAACTTAATAAAAAAACTTAATTTAATTCAACAGTTATTGATTCTGAGGCGGTACGAAGTTCGTCGGGTCAGCTAGTTATAGTTAAATGAAACAATGTTACTTTGTTTGAACCACTTGTGTATTTGTTTAAAGCCGATCGGTTTCGGAACGACCGTTCCTTCCTCAGGGCAAACGTATACTGATTTGACAATTACAAAATAGTGGGTAGGAACAATGTATTATTACTAAGAATTGTGGTAGGGGTGGAGGCGTTGCTAGAGATTAACGAAGAGTGGGTGGGGGAACATATCCATGATTGGGCTGTAAGACAATATTTTTTGTTTGCTGATATTTAATAGATTATTAATATTATTTAATATTTATTTAATAGATTCATTATTTTTAAGGGATTTTTTTATTTCCAAGGCTTATTAAGTTATCTAAGCGTTTTCCTATATGGTTAATATGAAGAATATTTATCCCCGTATTTTTATCAAAACTATGGTTATTTTCAAAATCTCTATTAATAAAAATGAATCGCCGAAATGTATGTACGCGCATAACTTCCGAACGACTGCACCAAATTGGATAATTCTTTTTTGTTGTGTTCGTTATTGTCAGGACAAGGTTTGTATAAAATTACTGGTGAGCTATGGCATTATGAAATTTGCAGTAGGTTGCACACGAGCTGTTTGAAAACTAAATATACCGGGAATAAATTTATGGAATGCGGGAGGGGGGAGAAAAGGGGTTCGCGGGAGGGGGAGGAGGGGTGAGAGTGACCAGGCAGGGGGACAAGGGAGGGGGGAGGGGAACCTGGGAGGGGGGATGGGAACTCGGGAGGGTGGTTTCGCGGAATGGGGGAAGGGGGGGAGTCCAGTGGGGAGAGGGAAGGTAGAGGAGGCAGAGTGGGAACAAGAGAGGGGAAGGGGACGCGGTAGAGGATGTGGAGGCGGAAGGGGAACGGGATAAATGGAAAAGGACACGCAGGGAGAAACAATTACTTTATTAAATGGCATAGCAACTAGCAACGCATGCCGGGTACCAGCTAGTATGGTTATAGAACTCAGAAAAATTATTATTATTAAGACACCTTAAATGATCTTTGATTCAGATTTCAAAATAACGAGTTGTTTTTCCAATACATTTTTTTAATTACCTACTGAGCAGTGGCGGCTCGTGACTTGGTGTGCTAGGGTGCTAATATTTAAAAAAAAATGGCATCATGGATGTTGTCGTATGCGAAAAAAAATTTTTTTTTTTTTCAAAATCCGTTGTCTTGTATGAAGATTTTTCAGGAAATTGGTTTTTTGATATTGTTGTTAATAAATTTTTCTGAAATTTTTCATACAAAAAAATGATTTTCAAAAGAAAAAAAAATTTTTTTTCGGCTTCGACAACATCAATAATGCCATTTTTTTAACAATCAGCACTCTAGCAAACCCAAAAGTCACGAGCCGCCACTGCGTACTGAGTGATTTCTTAAACACATAGCAATAAATGATAAGTGTATAAATACATCATAGTTTACGCTAAAATTTATGCTGAATTTCCTCATGAAAAGAAAAAAGCAAGAAAAATTAAAATATTTTAATCAGCAAAGGACCTTCTCTGTATTTGCCTGATATCGTATGGACCTTCACTATTTCTCCCGAATATTTACATATCTACGTTAAGGCGATTCAATAAACCAGGAAAAAATTGAATCGGGGCCCCTTTTTGGGAGGAGTTTAAAAATACTTGAGAAAAACTTTTGGAAAGGTTGGAAAAGGTATTTGAGAATTTTTTTTAAAGATTGATTTTGTAAAGGCCTGTAAAAACATTAACTCCTTTTATACGCATTGTTTACTGTAATAAAACGGAAATTTAAAATTTATTTCACGGAACCTAACGTCTGTTCCCTGCTCCGTCAGGGGCGTAACTGATAAAAAATGGGTTTGACCAGTATGTAGTCCATCGGTGGACGGCACAGGGTTCACTTTGAACATCCAAATTCGTCGACTGCCGACCGCATTGTAAAATAACAACGCAAAAATGCATATTTCATTTTATTTTGTGAAGTTCGGGCGTAAATATTAATTTTTTTCGATAATTATAAAAGAAACTAAATTTGCCACATTAAACAATAAAACCACATCCTAAAAGGGGTTTATAAATAGGAGAGTTTGGACTTGAAAGTGTTTTTTATAGACCTTATACATTTTTTTCTTGGCTTATTAAAAGACTTAGACTGAGAGCATATTCCACTCCGGAACGTGCCGCAAAATACCTTATATTATTTGAAATGATTAAATTGTTAAAACACAAATCAATCAATTGAAATTTTCTTGCGCACGCAGGGATTTAAACCCGCGACCTCCGGATCGCTAGTTGAAAACCATGCTCCTCGACCACGAAGGCCGTCACGTGTACAGATATATCTACGAATCAAGGATGAAACAAAAGTATTAGTCGACTTTTGGAACGATATACTCGACGTGATTTTGTAATCGTGTTCCACTTCGTTTTCATTATTGTGCGACGTTCAGGATAATTTTTGTACTTGTACAAGTACAGTGCCCATCATAAGTGCAGGGAGGAAGAATCGCAAGAAGAAGCCCAAATAGAAGAAAAAAAAGCCCAAAGAAGCCCCATCAATAGAAGAAGCTCAAAACCCTACAATTTTGGTGGATTTTAGGATATTGAGGTTAATCTAAAAAAATCCTGACAGAGCTATCTTTCAAAGCCATTTCCACTACAAGCTTGTACCAAAATGCAAACAATTCAATTCAATTCAATTGATCAAAATTAAAAAAAAAATCGACAACAGAGTATTGAACTCGGTAAAATCAACTTACAGCTTCATCATAGTTGTCAAGGTGGTCGTAAGTGAATCCATATGGAACCATCAGCAGCTGGGAGTAGGAGTGGAAAGCGATGTAGCTAACCAGCTCAGAGCTGACGGTCCTGATGTACTTGGAGAAGGAAGATGTCTCCACCTCGGAGAAAGGTGTGGGGCCCCCGTAGGTTTCTTCCTTACAACCTTTGCTGGTTCCATTTTCTGTGAAGATTCAGTTCTCAGTTTCAGTGCCGGTAACCCGGGCGTTTATTTTATTTTCATTGTGTACATATATTTCTTTTACCCACCTCACTAGACGAAGTCTGTTCCGAGGCGGGTAAATAACAATTTTTATTTAGTGGAAAAGATATGTATCGAAGTAGACATGGATATAAAAAGATAAAAATAATATAAGATGACAAAATAAAAGATAAAACCAAATAAAAAATTAAAAAATATACATATAAAAACGTATGCATATACGCACATGCGATAATGCATACTGTTGTTATAATACATTAAGTTTTACATTTAAGTTTTGTTTCTTTATATATTTCCATAAAAAGATTGCCTATTGTAACAGACGTATCAAGTCTTTACAAGACTGTAAAATAGAAGCACCGGTTTTGTGCACGCCTTCCACTAGCTCACGCTGATGATGGTGATAGTAGTAGCTGGCTGGCCTCCCTACATCCAGTGGTATGGCCCTGGATGCGCCTTGTTTCTGCCTGAGCGGTGCCTTGCAGTGCCCAGAGTCAGGGCCGACTGCAGCGGTAGGCACCGGGTTCTCGTTCAGGCAGAACTTCGGCAGGAGGCAGCAGCTGGCAGCAGGTCGCAGACTTCCAGAGGTAGGTGTCTGGACCACTTGTAGAGTAAATAAAAGACTTGTTTGAATGTTGAAGAATAACTTATCTTTTATTTTTGAAAAAATCGACATATTTATTGGGTTAATTGAACCCGACGGCGATCGGACATTGTTTTATAAAAAATGTGGAGGGGATTCTGGCCTCCTTGGTGGCTAAATAATGGCCCTTGTTGGGGCCGCAATATTGAAGAATGCGGGCTCTTGTTGTCCCTAGCAGCGTAGCCGGCCAAGGAGTGACTCCGGTTGGCTTCTTCTGGATGCCTTGTAGGGCTTTAGATTTGCCCTTGTGGGCTTTATGTTTGCCTTTGTGGGCCTTGTAGGCTTCGCGGGCTAAGTAATAATAAAAAATTAGGCAAGGCCGTCCGTCTTCCTGGCGGAGGAGGAGGAGGCGAAAAAGGCCGTCCGTCTTCTTGGCGGAGGAGGAGGAGGCGAAAAGGCCGTCCGTCTTCTTGGCGGAGGAGGAGGAGGCGAAAAGGCCGTCCGTCTTCTTGGCGGAGGAGGAGGAGGCGAAAAGGCCGTCCGTCTTCTTGGCGGAGGAGGAGGAGGCGAAAAGGCCGTCCGTCTTCTTGGCGGAGGAGGAGGAGGCAAAAAGGCCGTCCGTCTTCTTGGCGGAGGAGGAGGAGCAGCCTGCTTGCCTGTTGGTGGCAAGCAGACTCTCTTCCTCGTGAAAAAGGAGGCAAGGTTGCCAGAGCAGACTTGCTCTTCCTTGGCAGCGAAGCCGGTCTGGGCAAACCCTTGTTGCTCCTGGCGGTGGAGCCGAAAAAATGGCCCTTTTTAGGGCCGCAAAAATAAAAGGGAGGCAAGGCAGCCATAGCAGACTTGCTCTTCTTTGGCAGCGAAGCCGCAATACAGGCCCTGACCGGGGCCGCAAACTTTTGCTCCGGGCCAGGATGACAGCCCTTCATGGGGCCGCAAACTGGTTGCTCCGGGCCAGGATAACGGCCCTTCATGGGGCCGCAAACAATAAATAAAAAGGAGGCGGAAAAATAATGACAATTTGTTAGAAAATGTCTCCCGGTGGCAACCTGGCACGCAAGCTTTATTTGGTTGCACCGGGGGCATTGTACATAAAGACATAAAGAAATTGTAAGAATAAAAATTAGAAAAGAGGGTGTGCAACACGTCCGTTACACCTATGTAATTTAAAATTCACATGGAAATAAATGTAAATACAGTAGGTGCATGATAATTAATTAATTAATTAATAAGAAAGTATAAATACAGTGGGAACATGATAATTAATGTGTATTTCGATATTATATAATTTCGTGAGGAAATTATATAGAATGTGTCTAATGTACTCGTGTTAGTTATTTAGGATATTTCGAATATCTGTTCTTTTCTTTTCAGTCAACCATATTAAAAATCTTTTGAACAGCCAGTTCGAGTTATTTGTGGTTACGTAAGTTTTTGTTTGTGTTAGGAAGATATTGAAAATGTGTGGAGCCAGGTACGATTCATGTTTTTTTGCGAAAGTTGATTTGATATGGGGAACTAGAAAGTGATTATTCAGTTTTGCTCTTGTGTTTTGCGAGTGAAGTATGTGAGATGATGTCTTGATACAGTTTTTTATAGACGATCTTTCTTATGAATAGTTTATTTACGTCTAGTAAATTGTTTTCAATCATAAACCGTTCTGTCGGATGTTGGTAAGGTTTTTTAAGCATATTTCTAATTATTGTGTTGTGATTTATTTTAAGAGGATTGAGGAAAGTATCTGCTGCTCCCCCCATACTGATATACCATATTATGTTAGAATACTTTGACAAAGTGCGAAATACACGATTAATTTAAAGGATTATTTTTTTAGATCAGTGGCTCACAACGTAGCTAAATGATCCTAAATAATGATAATAATAATAATTGGATAATTTCTAGAGCGCCGTTTCTGTAAAAAATCACCTCAAGGACGCTGAAAGGGTTTCTGTAATTAATATTAACGACTAGCAGTTAAGTACCCGCTTCACGGGCTTTTGTTGCTTGTGTTGCGGGCGGCGGGCGACACGACAGTAGTCACAAACTTCATCATCCATATCCAGACTGGAGAGACTCATGAAAATGCAAATCCAAAAGTACTTATGCCTGCCAACCGAACTTTCCTTGTGCTAGCTGCTGGCATTATTAGCTACTTGCCTTGATTCATTTGTATTTCGATAGAAGCTTAGTCGCAAACTTCACGTTCACAGATGGTTTCCATATGGCGCGGCGTCACAGTTGTACTCGGAGTCGGATTCTTAAATTTCAACCTTACAGTCGCTAGGGTATTAATACTTTCAGATCCTGCCTTCTTAAAATGTTTCTGTTAAATGTGTCACCGCTGATCTTATTACATCTTTGAAATTATAAATACTGAATGAATTGCTTTACCTCCCCAGTGGCAATCCCAGTTCCTGTTAGGGTCGGCTCCAAAGCAGCCATTAGGGTATTTTGTCCTTGTCTTCCTCCACATCCTGTCCTGTTTATACATATGAAAAAAACGTGCCTTAGGAATAATAAAATTTTATCAGCCATTGGTATGAAACTGCGATATTGAGGTATAATGTTCGAATCCCAAATAAAATACTAATTAGAAAAGGTTTTTGTTTCACAAAATTTGAACAATTCATCAAATTTTCGAGTTCAAATTCAAGTTCTTTGAAACTTGCATTAAATTATGTTATTATTTCTACTTCTGCCGGTTGATACACAGTACATGTATAATAGCATGACATGAAAGAACCTTAAAAGAACGTGAAACAACACGTTCTAACACTGTAAATTTACGAAAAGTGAATATTAAGAACGTAATATACTTGATTATTTTTTCTTTTCGTCTTACTGATAAGAATCTTATACGTCGCGTCGGTTCAGAGTTAATAATTTAAAGCCGAACCCTTTATTTGGCAAACATGTCATAAAATAAATTTTGATGTCGACTGTTTTATTGGGTTTCGAAAATAGCGAAAATACATGAAATCGTATCGCATCGTAAGTCGGCTCGTTGTGGAACAAACTACCGATAGTTATAATCCGGACCTCTCCAAAACCCGCATTAATTTTTCAAACAGTCCCTACCCTAACCTGTCAAACAACGCTGCCCAACCGGGTAGCGACAAAGATCCCCTGTCTTTAGGCGCAAACTACACGAGCGGTTCTCCCGCCGCGGGAAACCGCAGCAGACACAATTTACTATGAGCGTTGTATGGCGCAAACTACACGAGCGGTTCTCCCACCGCGGGTGCTCGCGGTTCATAGGCGGGAGAAATTCGCCCGCCACATGCAGCGGTTCTCCCGCCGCGGATAACCGCCACGTTCAAACTAAACTCACACAAAAAAAAACAATTACATTTAGAATTATGGTTATTGGATACAATTTATTATAATTGCGAAATGTATATATCCACCTCGGAACAGGCTCAGCCTAGTGAGGTGGTGTTTACCAAAAACCAAAAACAAAAAATATGTATTATACTTCAAACTGTAGAAAAAAAAACAAAAAAATGTATTTGTGCTTGTAAATGTCTTGGTTAATAAATAATTTTAAAAAAATATATATATAGCCTTACAATAATACGAGTACCTATTATGCTAAAATACAAGAATAAACATACATATATACAAACATACATATATATAAGAGCATTTCTGAAGGAGGCTAACTTTTACCCTTAAATTACTATGGTGACCGGACAACTCAGAACCATGCACCTCCTTTGAAAAGTGATTAAAGATGATTCAAAAATATATTTAAACATTGGTTAAATAGATTAGGATCAAAGAGAAACTGAAATTGCGTTATTCTGAGTTGTCATGGAACCTACTATAATAATTATAATAAATGACGACTTACAGTGGTGTGAGAGAATTCATAACCATCTGGGTTCGTCGACGGGAAAATATGCCAGTTGAAGCTGTCAGCAATCTGCTTAAAGTTGGGGTCAGTGCTGGTCAAGATCTCGTTTAACAAGTAAGTAACGGTGGCTGGTGAAATCCATTCCCTAGCGTGGATGCCTCCTTCCAAGACCACTGTCTTCTTATCGGCTCCATTATTAACCTTCACACCCTTGATCTTACGACCCTCGTAGGAAGAACCTCCGATGATAATTGAAGCCTTAGAATTGTTGGCTGCGAGTTCGTCTAACCAAGAGTAGATGTCATCGAGGCGGTAATAGTTGTCCCATGTCATACCGGCGCCAACCTTATAGCTTCCGACGTGCTCCAGCTTGATTTTGCTGTGAAGGTTAGGAAATTTTCATTTTTTGTTTTCAAATTAATCAAATACTTTAGTCCGATCATGTCGAGAGTCCGTACAATAAAATGATATATCGCGTGAAGCGATGCTTTCAATATAAATAGTGGGAAATAGTGTATGGGAGGGGGCAGAGTTTTGACGAATTCCATACTCTTTACTACCCTGCAGGGCAAATGGTATGGTGGTTAGGGAGTTTCTTTTTAAAATAGAATCTTAAAATAAATCCTTAATTCTAAAAAACCTCCAACGTACTCCTGAACGTCATCGATGAAGATCTTTGGCTCCATGTTGCTTCTCTGCATGGCCATGACGAACTTCTGCTGGTCTTTTGGCTTCACCATGACGTCGACTGGGGTGTCGATCCTCTTAACTCCTGCCCAGAAGTCCAGCTCGTCGCTACCCTCGAGGCTGCGGAGGAATGACTTCTGCTGCTCGGTTTTGGGGTACATCCTGTAGACCTTGCAACCCTCATAAGTTTCGCTGGCAGCAAGGCTCACTGCGCTCAGCAGCACCAATAAAAATCCGATCTTCGCCTTAAATTGCAATAAATATTTAATGAGTTGTTTAAATATATTCCGCGACGTTAAAATGTAATCAAATTAATGTTACGAATAACAAAGAATATCAAAATGCCATTATTATTCGGTAATTAATCACCTCTTTAGCATTTTATAAACCAAACTTTCACGGATTTTGAAGATTTAAACCGGGAACACCCAAAAACTCATAGAACACGCCTAATTACGGAGGCAATTGCAATTCACAAAAATCTCATTATTATTCAGACGACAGGGCTATGCTCAATAGTTCTTGGTATCCGGTAATTGACGGCTACACTAAAACTAAACGCAGAACACCTTTGTAAATAAATAATTCAATTTTTCATACATTACAAATATTCATTTTTGTATATTATAAAAACAATCAATAAAATTTGGTACCTAACATTGGTACCCATTTAAAATATCTATAATTCTTGATTCGATTCAAATTATTATGTCAATTTTTTCAAATTAATTCATTAATAAAAGAGTTATGAAAATTGAATTTTGACTTAACAATCATTGCTTTGCAAAATGTCATTCTCAAATTTTTGACAGTTTCGCAAGAATTGTGATGATTAAACAACTTTTCAGGTTCAAAAACATTGTCATGTGGTTGTAAAAATCCAGAAACCTTCACGGGGGTTTAAAGAAGGTATTTTGAAAGTTTTAAACATTTCCTATGTTCAATATAGCAATACATAGACATCTCACTAATCCCCGAAAAATTTTTGATTTATTTATATTTATAGATTTAAATCAAACACTTACCATGATTGAGACCAGATGAGTGAGTAAAAAAATAAAACAATTTTTCTCATATATATATATATATAGATGTAGGTATAAGGGTCAGCCCACGATCCACGCCATCGGACAATGGAACTTGGAATGTTAAAAAAATTATATAAATCAATGTCTTAATCTCTTAGTAAATATTAATAGCCGTAGCGAAAAACCTATTAAAAGATGATTTATCGGGCTACCGCGAAAGAATTATGTTAAATTCTGTCTTCATAGCAAGCTGATAAAAGATGATTTAACATCTAAATTTATATTGAATCATTCAGAGAGGTTGTATTGATCATACACGTGCATTTGTCTTTTCACTTAAAGAGAACATTATTTTGTATGATACCTAAACAGCAAAAACAGCAGAACAGTAAAAACTTCAACTGGAATTCATGGAGCTTTTTGTCTGGAATTATAAAGTCTAAGCAAATATTTTAACTTCTCTTGCAGATCTCTTTATAGTTCTGAAATATCAATTTGTCTTTCGGAAACTGTCTCTTGCGTTTCCCATGGCAATTTAAAAAAAATATATTTGTTACGGCATTACGACCCATGGCGGCTGCTACGGCAGCCATTTGGTACATAGCGCTCATTTAGAAAACTAAAGAACTTAATGTCTCCAAAAATCATTTTAACACTCGGAGGTACATTCTACTTTACTACTTATTCTTGAATACGTTTTGGCCGCGTCACGCGGACATCATCAGTTTCTTATGAATAAATTAAAGCTACTTCAAAACACCGCAATTTTGATCACACAGATTTTACGGGTCTGATAGACATCAAGTCAGCGGAGGAGGGTTAAAATTAAATGATTTAATGCCTTCGAATATCAATTTGATACTTGTAACGTTCTATGTCAATTTATATTCGTGAACACGCTTGCGCCGCGTCACGCTGATAACATCAGTTTCTTGTGAAAAAATTACAGTTACGTTAACCTTATCCTTTAACTACATTCCCCTACTCTTAAGATTCTTAACAATGCCACGCTCCTCCGTAAGTCAAACCTTCTAAGCCCCTTTTATAAATTCTTGTTTGTTAAGTACGATTCCAACGGTTTAACAAGCTTTTCAAAAGTCATCATTCCTATGTCGTCTTACCACACACATTATGCAGACACGTCTCATACTATCCAAACGAAAAATATGGAAACCGTTTCGCTCACGGTTCAAAAACACAAATATAAAACATCGTCAAAATATTAAAAATTTGGTTCGAAGATGAATTTTTCTAATTAGTTTAGGTATTTGAAATATTCCCGGCTCAAGTATTTGATTCTCTTGATGGTGATGTCTCCCGAGAAGTCCCCAACTTTTTCCGCTCACTAGTGAGTTCCATATTCTCTTTCTAAGTTCCAAAACTACTTTCTTCGTTTATCTGCTCTACAGGACAACCCTTCTTAATGTTACTTTTCAAATCTTTTTATTATGGTCGCCCACATCGAAATAGGTTTTACGTGCTTTTCTAAAATCGTTCCTTTCGTAGTATGGTCTACTAGGACTAAGACTATGCGAACAAAAAACTAAAGTCAATCAGGTGTCACCGTCCTTAACCGTGCTACACTCGCGCGTTGGTCTCTCAGACCGAAAAATCAATAGTTCGTTGCTTTCTCAAAAGTTTGCAACAATGAGACTTTGAGGTTTTTAGTAGCAGTAGGACACGTGACACTTATTTACTGTTATCAGTCTTTTAGGTAAGTAATAATTACTACCCAAAAATCCTAAAAATGTTTTTTTTTTTTTATTAAACTTTATTTATTCTCATTTCTTTGTACATGTAATGTATAATAGCAAATAGTATACATATAATAACATAATATATAATAACAAATAGTATGAACAAGAAATGAAAACCCACTAAGGCACTGCCTGAGTGTGGGTAATATTAAAACAAAATACTATATTTCTAAGTACCCAAAGTATAAATTAGACTTAAAAACATATAAAATATAAAGTTAGTATTTCATAGGTAGAATAAGTGAAAAGGGTTTTTTTTTCAGCTATTATAAAATAAAAATAAAAATATGGAAAAACCATACTGATTTTTTTTTTTAGTTATTATAAAAAAATAAACAGAAAACATATTGTACTACAGTTTAGAAAGTTACAGAAAGTGAGTTGTCGAAGGAAGGATAAAATTATAGAAAAAGAGTTTCAATATCTACATTATTCAACCATAATTTTACCTCTTTTACATATTTTATCATTTTATTTATCATTTGAGTTTGTAGTGGTAGAAGGTTAAATGAACGAGGACCAATGAAACTGCTATGTGTCTGCAATAATTTAGTATCGGTTTGTGGGGTGTAAAATATATTATTTATTCTTTTGCTCGTTCTGTTTTCATTTATTTCGAAATTATTTTTGTTTTTAAATACATATTTCAAAGTTTGTAATATAAATAATTTACGTATATTAAATATTTTAGTTTCTTTGTATAATAAGTTGGTCGAGAATGTTTTATTTTTGTTATATATGACTTTAATTATGTGTTTTTGAATTATTTGTAGAGGCTTAATAAATGTATCAAGTGCACCACCCCATCCTATAATGCCATAAGTGATTGATGATTGCACCAAGGAAAAGTAGATCATTTTCAATTTTTCAATGTTTAGTACTTCCTTAAGTCTATAAAATATGTAGGTCAGATATCTTAATTTAGAAGTGATTTGATTAATATGTGATTTCCAATTAAGATTTTTATCTATTGATACTCCTAAATATTTTATATTTTCGACATTAGTGAGTTCGTTGCACATGAAGCACATTTCTTGATTGCAACTAGTATTATGCATTTTAATTTTAAGGTTGTCTGTAGGTTTATTTTTAATAGTTTTATAAAAAGGTAAATAAAATGTTTTGCTATAGTTTAAAACGAGTTTGTTGTATTTTAGCCATGTTGAAACCAGTGAAATACAATCAGTTGCTTTCGAAAAAGTTTCTTTCCAATGATTACCATCCACTATTGCCGTCTTATTAATTCTAATTTTTATAATATTTTATTATTCTTGATGCTTTCTCTTATTAGATTTCAGAGGTTTTCTTTTTAAATTAACATTTTTTTTTAAAGTTTTTTTTTGTTATTAAAGTTAGAGTACCTACTAATAATTATGTTCTTTTTCAGAGGATGAGTTAAAAATCTGTTCGAAATGAAGTTTCAATATTTTTCCTTTTTTAATTTAATTATACCCAATTCAATTTGGGAGGCGGGAATGGGTACCGCCGCCCCGGGAACCTTTATTGGATAACCAACACCTCTGCCATAGGTCACCCCAAGTGGTTCGCTATGTTTGGTGATTTAGCAGGGGTGCCCAGGTTCATGGGGTGAGGTTTGTCTAGGTCTTGGAGGCGGATGACCAGGACATACTGAACCCCAGATTCCTACCCACCCCTTAAACCCTTTTCCTTCCCAGAACTCTCCTCTCCTTCCTTTCCTTAAAAAAAACCCTCCACACAGCATCCTCAAAGATGACATAGGCCCTGAGGGAAATTATTTTCCTCAGGGCCTCCTGTGTGGAGCTCATGTAAAAAACAAAAACCTCTTCTATAAAATAAATAAAAATAATGCTTAAAAAGTATATAATAATACAGACGAGATGAAATCTCGGTCTGGGACACCGTGTGCGAGTATATGTGTTATGCCGCTGGTCGCTAGTATACGAAGGTTAAATTTTAAATTATCCGATAGCAAAATTAAAAAAATTGTGTTTAAGCTGCGAATACATGCATGAAAAATTAACCACTAATTATGAGAAAGGAACAAAGTACCTGAAAGTGCCGTTTTGCACCGTTTGCTGTTGCTTCATTCCTTTCCCATAATTCGTGGTTCGGTTCACGTCTCGTTAAATGCATGTGTACGTGCCTTAGGTATCAAGAACACAAATTAAAAATAACATCGAAGGGTTCATTTTTTATTAAAGATGAGTTTGGCTTTCAATGCTGCCTATTTCTAGACATTGCTTACAGTCAAATAATTTCACAAATATTGTGCAAGTATTTTTTATTTATCCCAAAGTGAAATATCCCAACTTCTCCCCCTCCGTGAAGATGGTGACGATGGAATCCATGACTTCCTCGCAGTTAGGGATGATCTGGTTGGCGGGAAGGACGAACCCATTGGCTCCTGTGTCTCTGAGCTCGTAAGTGTAGGCGATGGGGGTCTTGAACTCCTGCTTGACCCAGTCCATGCTGGTGCCACTGCAAGGGTCTGTTGAAGAAATTAATACAAATTATCAGATTAATTATTTACATTCATTTAAATTAATTAATACATTTACATTAATTCAAATTAATTAATACATTCACATTAATTCAAATACAGTTAGGTGAAAAATGTAGAAAGTGATTTGACTAGCTATTTTGTATTAATTTTATGACATGCAAAACATTTTTTTACATCTTTTCTATTACTGCTGTTTTTATGATCTCAACAATATAAAAACTATTGTTTTATAGTACCTGTCTCATTAAATCAATAAATTATTATCGGATTGTTCCTGAATAACAATTTTAATTACCGTTACTTTAGTAGGTATTTTTGAACGGTGTAATGTTTTTTTAGTTACGTTGTTTTGAAGGTTTTAATACAAATTAAATTTCTAACAAAAAATATATTTTTACTGATTTGCAATTCATATTCGTTGATAAAACATGGTTTGTCCTTAATTAAAAAGAAAAATCTAATCTGGCACGTCGATCGTCCAGTTGATAAGTCAAACAACTCCGAAAAATCGATAATAGTTGAGTGTGCAGTTGTATACATAAGTGTGTCAAACTGGTATAATATTAAAACAATTATTATTATTAATGCAGAAAAACTTTTAGTATATTAAACAAAATTTTGGTGTTTTCTGAATCACTAGAAAGATATTTCTAAACGTCATTCTTATGTACCGGACCGTTTTGCCTCCCGGTATTATTTTATAGCATTTTTAAGCCGCGACATTCCGCATATCTACCGATAAGAGCGGGAGCACACAGAGAGCGGTCAGAGTTCTGCGTTCTAGTGACCGTTGACCGCTCAAGAGTTCCAACGCACACAAGCGGCGTTCAAATTCTCGCGTTCTAGTTTCGTTTGGGTCTTTGCACATGCAACATGTCACTAGAAAGTTCATCATCCGATGAAAAATTATTGTTCCAGTGGAGCTTAGCAGCTTCTAAAAAGAAAAGGAGGTATTGGGTGCACCCAATCAACACAGCGCGAAAAGAACAAGGCAAATTAATAGTACTTTTCAGGATTTACTTAAAGATGAACAACGATTCTATATTTATTTTCGGATGTCGATTAATAGTTGTTCATCGAATTTATTTGTTAATCGAATTATGTAACGAATACGATATGTTTTCGTAATATTCTGTAAGGTTTCCAGTCAACTGCCGGGTTTGCAACCTCAGAAATCGTGGCGTTCTGGCGTTCTCTGCCTCGGCGGGAAAAGAACTCTTAGAACGCGACGTTCCGTTTTGACCGCCGCGGTCTGACTGCCCGCTGTGTGCGTTGTTGTTATAGTATCAGTACATTCTAATGAACGCCGAACGCGGAACTCGGAACTCGGAACTCCTGACCGCTCTCTGTGTGCTCCCGCTCTTCATGATATTTTTCTTGAATACTTTCAGTTTTTAAGTTCCTAAAAAAATATTTGTTATTTCTGAAGTTAACATCTGTACATCGTCGAGCCAAAACGGTAATTGTATGAAATTCACTCGATAAAAAAAAATCACAATCGAAACGGTAATTGTATGAAATTCACTCGATAAAAAAAATCACAATGGAAACGGTTATTGCATGAAATTCACTCAATAAAAAATAAAATCACAATCGAAACGGTAATCGTATGAAATTCACTCAATAAAAAATAAAATCACAATCGAAACGGTAATTGTATGAAATTCACTCAATAAAAAATAAAATCACAATCGAAACAATATTAATTGTATGAAATATTAATTGTATGGTAATTGTATGAAATTCACTCAATAAAAAATAAAATCACAATCGAAACAATATTAATTGTATGAAATATTAATTGTATGGTAATTGTATGAAATTCACTCAATAAAAAAGTGTAAAAGTATGCTCCAAAAATTATTGCAAAAGATTTGTTTTGCCATTTAACATATTACAGCTGCGAAAAAATTAACAGCTGTAGCGCGTTCCCTCTTACATTCGTATTTACATATCTCCCTTTATTCTTCTTTTAGAACACTCACTTTTTTATATTAACTCCACTATGTCATCTGGGATGCTGTGTGGAGGGTCTTTTTGAGGAGAGGAAGGAATGAACATTGGTCTTGAAGAGACCCATGTTGTAAGAAGGAGGAAACACAGAGGCCGGAAAATCATTCCACAGCCGAGCTGTTGAACACAAAAACGAGTCGAAGAAACGACCCGTTCTCATGTGACAAATGTCAACCCTGTACAAATGTTGGGCAAGCGGTTGGCGTGTTTCCCGACTTTGCACCGGTGCCGAAGGGATCAATGATGCTAGTTCCTCGGAGCATCTTCCATTGTAATACCGGTAGAATAAGGATAGCATTCCCACCCGACGCCTGTGCTCTAAAGATTACAATCCGTTTGTTAAGAAGGTTAGCAGTTGTATACTATTAAAGGATCTGCGGGCCCTTTACAGTACGCCCAGTTTCTGGGAGGCTTACTTTACTCTGGCTTCAATGGAGCCCCCATACCTGAGCTGGTCACTTGGGGTACACCAAGCATATCAATGGAGGGCCTGTTCGGAAGATTGCTTCCGTTGAAAGAAACTAGATTTTCATTTCGATCCCTTTTAGACGTAATCAGACAAGATTGGGTCTTTGAGACATTAAATTCAACGAGATTATTTTTACCCCGAGAGAAAACACTCTCTAGGTAACCATGCATTATTTGCCCTATGAGCTGTTGGAGTTTGTGAGCCCTTTGGGGGCTTGACAAACAAACTGTCATTGTACTGTCACTACCGGGTCTTAATGTGTAAAACACAGACACGTGTAAATAATATTTGATTTATGAACGCTTTGAATATTGCTATCCTCATTATCTCAAAACTTAGTATTTGGAGATGAGTAATCGACTAGACGATCGACACAGCATTGATGAAGTAGCTACTGAAGGAGAGAAAAATGCTACTTACAGATGGTTTCGGCGATGTTTCCAACTTGGTATCTGGTTCCGTACTTTGTGGCTAGGGAGGCAATCGCGGCTTGTCCAATTTTCAGCTGAAAGAATGAAAAAAAGATTAAGTTAGACAAATTGTTTTATGGAAATGAAACATGAAGCTTTCCCATAAAAGAAGTGTGTCCCGAACTAGGTCTAATTGGTATGGTGACCGAACAACTCAGAATGAAAAACTCACAACCTCATTGGAAATATCATTAAAAGTGATAAAGAAAAAATATAAAAAATTGGTTAACCCTTCCGAAAATCGCAAATATTCACTTTTAATGTCTTAAACGAAATGTCAGTTTTACGAAAACTTTGTGTTATTACCGCTTCACAATTAAAGCTCTATAAATGAAACATTTCTGAACGTAGCTGAATACTAAAAACTGTTTTAGAAAGGTTATGAAATAAGCTTTCAAATTGTTGTATTACAAATAAATATTAACATTTGTAAATATTTTAAATTTAGAATGCAAACATTAAAAAAATGTAAAAATGACTCACGTGATGTTTTTATGTGAAAACGGTACTAAAATCACGGATTATGTAAAATATTATTCTATTATTATTCTATTGTATTATGTATTCTATTGTATAAATGTATAATAAACAATTTTTGTTACCTCACTTTTTTATCATTTCATATAAAAATCTTTATATGTAAAAATTTAGGTTCCGTATGTTTGCGTTCGCTAATCTCGGAAAGTAATCGATGGATTGACTCAATTTTTTTACAGAACATTGCATTTTAGCAGAAGAGCCTTTATACATACTTTTTATTTGGAAGTTACAAAGGAAAAGGATATTTTTTGCGTTTTAAATTGGCTCATAATTTTTCATAGTAAACAACGGAATGACAGTTCTAGACAGTGTTGCCATTTTATTAATTTTATTAAAAGATACAAAAATTTATGATACCTACAATTAGGAATTAAAAGAATTTAATCGGATTTAAAAGTAGAATTATATCTAACAAATTATATTTTCACTCATTTGTTTTCTCTGTGCGTTTTAAATTTACTCATAATCACTCATAATTGTACTGAATGTCAGTTCGTAACTTTGCAAAACCTACAAAAAATCAGATTAACAAATCGAATTATATATGACAAATTTTCAAAGGGTCAAAAAAGTGTAACTGTGACCAGTTGATTGATGTGTAAGTTTTTGCAAAGTTGATCACCATTCGTGGGATGCCTCGCTCACGTTCAAAGATAGGCTGTCGTACTCGACACGCAAACGCAGATCGCCAGAGAAGATCAAACCGCACTGATCAAGAAAGTTTAGACGATAATGAACATGTTCGAGTTAGAATTATTCAGAGGCGAGCAGAAGAACTGGCGAATCGTCGGGAAGAAAGACTTAAAAGCTTACAAGTAGAAGCGCGAAGAAGACGAGCAGCACATTCATCTCAACAACGGAAGGCGAAGGCGAGAGGGGGGAGGGGAACCTGTGAGGGGGGAGGAGAACTCGGGAGAAGGGTTTGCCGGACGGAGGAAGAGGGGGGGGGGGGAGTGGAGTGGGGAGAGGGAAGGGGAGGAGACGGAGTGGGAACGCGAGAGGGGAAGAGGATGCAGGAGAAAAAGGGGAGGCGGAAGGGGAATGGGACGAATGGGAAAGGACTCTCAGGGAGAAACAATTTATTTATTAAATGGCATAGCAACGCATAAAATAATGTGATATTGGAAAAGCCGTTAAGGTCTGAATAAATAAATAATTTTTAAAAATTTACGAATGTTTTTTTTCTTCCTTTATATTCTACACTACAGCATAGACACATCAGATATTCAATTAAGCAATGTGTCTTCTTGAAAAATGCACAGTTGCTTGACAATTTTTGTTAACTCCTCTAATAATTAAAATCAGATAAAGCCACAGCGACGCGTGGTCGGGTTCAGCTAGTATTTAATAAAAATTAACAATGTCGAGCGGCCCGTAGGCAATTTGGCGGGTAAAAATATGTGTCAACCGCGCGACTGACAGAATATTCTTTTTATGTATTTCTATGGACAACTTGATAGGGATGTACAGCTTGATCCACTATCGACCTTTTTCTTTTTGTTTTAGAGATGTCACTAAAACAATAACGGAGTTACAACGATCTCTATGGAGACACACGCGTTGACGTATAAACACGCTTATTGTACTTGATTGCTATCGTCATTTTAATGCGTATATCTGCTAACGTTGCTGACCGGAAAGGTTAAGTTAGGTTAGTTTTTTTTGCCATTTTGAAATGTTTTTTTTTTAATAGTTTTTAATAACTTTTTCGAGTTGGCATTCAACCACTTGGTACCTATCTATGTCTATTACATACGTAAGTCTCTCGCCTAGCGATCCAGAGATCGCGGATTCAAATCCCGACGTGCGCAACTAAATTTTATTTGATTGACTTGTGTTTTTACAATTTAAAGAAAAAAAATAATATAAGGTATATTTGCAGCACGTTCCAGAGTCGAAGATACTCTCAGAATTGTAAAATTGCTTGAAAATTGTTTTAGCTATCTTTGGTGACTAAATGTGAACAGATACTTATCCACCATTCTCTTAGCTATCTCCTTTCCTCCCAACTAACTTCAGCCTCACAACATATCCCAAATGGGGATGCCGTAGTCTCTCTGGCTCCTGGCCGGTGGGTGCAGTTGGAACTCGAGATTTCTCCTTGCGATCAGCAAGTATCAAGTCTTTAAAATGACAGCAAACGAGTCGACAGAAAGATTTAATATACCTAAATACAATTTAATATATGCTATTGTATTGCATGCCAGGCAGAATAGTGTTAAAGTCTCATTAGATCAGTGCTTCCCAAAGTGGTCCGTATGGAACCCCAGGGGTCCCCGTGATCATTCAGAGGGTCCGTGGAAAATTAAAATTGAGTTGGGGTTCCTTGAACAATACTAGGAGATCCGCGGTAGATTCTCAACCTTTTTTGCCTACGGCCACTCCACAACGGGGAGGGGGGCGTAATGGGATGGGTTGGGGCAAGAGATTAGAACAGTGATTCTTAACCGGGTGCCAGCGCCCCTGAGTGGGCGTTTCGTCTGATGGAGCGTTTTTAAATTTTTAGCATTTAGGGGACGTTGCAGAAGTTCGAATGCGCATTGTGTCAATATAGAAATACTGATACACTCTTTTTCGTTATTTGTTTTTGGGGTGTTATGCCGTGTTGCGCTACCTCCTTCTTTAGCCAACGTTTCGGACATCGTTGCAGTGTCCATCATCAGGGCAGATCCGGCAGATCCACTCTCTTTATGCGCAAAGATTTTTTTAATTCTGTTAAATAAACTACATTTAAAACTGAAGCATGCCACTTAATTTCATTGTAATTCATTAAAAAAAAGACCCATTCAAAAGGTTCAAAATATCACCTATTAGTGAAAATTTTGCATCGTTCGAGGCTCGACACTTCTTACGGATGTGTTCATTCGTTTATATGGAGCAAGATCAGTAGTATCAGTATGAGAGATGAAGGGGGGGTGGGCGCTGGATAACTTTACTGTGGTAATACGGTTGCGAAACACTGGCATAAAGGAACCTATTCTTATTACTAGAACTTATCAAACTACACTCACGACATCGGCGTAGTTATCCAAGGGAGCAGTTGAGTGACCATAGGGAATGAGGAGCATCTGAGAATAGGAGTGGAAGCTCAGGAAGACGTCCAGAGATGGGCCGATGGTTCTGATGAAACTTGACATCCTTGAAGTCTCTACTTCAGAAAATACTGTTGGTCCTCCATAAGTATCCGAGCAGGGTGAAGTGCTGGTTCCATTCTCTACAAATAAATAATAATTTAATTCCAATTAATAAAATTATATTTTATAATGTCCATTAACCAGCGGCCGAGAATTCAAATTTCATCGAAAGACAATCTTGCGAACGTTCCATTGCAACTGTGCAGGGCGGTTCCGGTAATAAAGATTGATCATTCTGCATACCAGCATTTTTAACTAATAAATCAATATCGATTTCATTTCATTCAAAATTTGCTTTAATATATGCCTACATTCAAGATATCAATGAAAATACTCAAACGCTTAATGATAAAATTATGTAATTATTTTCTAATCTAAGTATTTATAGTTTTTTAATAATGTCTAAGCAAAATTAGTTTATAAGACCGTAAATAAATAGCAAAACTGAAGTATTCTCATCGCAAAACACGTTCGTGGATTATTTTTTTAATGATTTTATATGGACTAAACTTAAAATTCTGAAAAGTATCTTTCCTAATGATAAAGTGATAATATGATTTAAAATGTGTGTTATAGAATACAACATTTTGTTTGAAAATTTAACAACTCTGCTAACGACCAACGGTATAACCTTATTATAATAAAAAATAAAGAAAACATATTTTTCCAAAATTTAAAAATTATTTTACTATATAAAATAACAATCTTTCGAAATCAATTTATAATTTTTTTGTAGAAAAGAGCCGATATTTTTAGAATTTGAAAATATCATTTTTCCGGGTGTGTCTGGTTATTTCCTCGTAAAGGTCTGTGTTAAATTTCATAATCAACTAGTCCAGCAGGATAATACCAAACACATTTCTCCACAGTTTTTAGCCACACGTCTATCCTGCTCCAATTTACTTCCAGTCTATCTGTTAATTTCGTTTCATATTGCCAGTTGTAATTTTTTGATTATTTATTTGTGTTGTAAACAGTTTGCATACATTCCGATTTGCTAGAGTATCATTGCCGGTTCCATAACAGTTGATCCCCCAACAATTGCCCCCCAATTATTATTTGATTTGTTTATTATATTTAATATTTTAGAGTTTATTTATAAGCAAGTTCTGCCACATAATTATTATTACGCGAGACAGTTAGACAATGCCTTCAGAAGACGAAACAGCTGTCTCGCGTAATAATAATTACATATCAGAACTTGTTTATAAATAAACTGTTTTTATAAATTAACAGTTTATTAATAAACCGTTTTCAAAGATTTAATAATAATATTATTGAATTTATGAAAAATAAAAAAGAGTTATGTTATTCAATTTAAACTTCTGTAGGCAAAAAAGGGAAAAAGTAAAGGTAAATAAGTTTTCTGTCATATAAATATAGTCGAAAAAATGTTATTTTTTATGGTGTGTTATGAATTTAGTGAGATTTGTGTTCGTCTGTGCATAATTAAAGATGATACTTCTTCTTGTATGAAAAATAGTTTCTAGATAATATTTGTGTTATTCTTCAGACGGAGATCTAGTGACTCTTAAGAGATATCTTTCATTATTTTAGAAACCTACAGAAAATGACACCATATTTTCGATTCTCGAGTTCGTGGCTTCTTTTAATTCTGACCAATGAATGCTAAGCACTTTAAATAATATTTTTAAATTCTTACCTCCCCAATGACTGCCCCAGTTCCTGTTGGGATCTGCCCCAATGCAACTTCCGTAGGGAGTCCTTGTTTTACGCCACATACGGTTCTACAAAAAAAATTGTGATTTTAATTCAAAATTCAATTACTTAACTTACAATGAAACAAGATTTAACTTTGGGGTAAATATTTTTTAAATACATTGATTTTGGAGTTAGTTAATGTTAAAAAAAATTCATACTGCGTAATATAATATAATACTCGTGGTCAACAGTAAATCTAATCTTATTATCACAGGACGGGAGTTATACATGTAGACCTATAAATGGTGGAAGAAAAACGATACAGCACAAAAATTATTAACGATGGCCAAGCTTACCGTTGTGTGAGTGAAAGTAAAACCATCGGGATTATTACTGGGGAAAATGTACCAGTCAAAGCTCTCAGCAATCTTCCTGAAAGTTGGATCTGTGCTTGTGAGAATTTCATTTAAAAGATATGTGGCTGTTGCAGGGCCGATCCATTCCCTGGCGTGAATTCCAGCTTCAATCAGTACTCCTCTGTTTCCTGACTTGAAGGACACCTTGACTCCCTTGAGATCCCTTCCTTCGTAAGACTGTCCCGCGCTGATGATGGAGACGGTTGGGTTTTCTGCTGCCAACTCGTCAAGCCAGGCATAAATATCTTCCAAGGTGTAGTAACTTGTCCATGTAAGTCCAGCTCTTCCAAGCTTGGAAACTGATTCAGCATTGATATTCCTAAAAAAAGATCGATAGAACTAAAATCTCTCTCAAGACACCTAAAGCATATCATTACATCAATGCAAATGGAAACGTACATTAACAGAAAATAAAATTAAAAGTTTTGGTATGTCATTATTGTTGTCCAGAATATATCCTTATGTAGAATGTTTTTTTAAGAACTTACTCTTGTACATTGTTGATCATCACTTCTGCAGGAATTCCATACTGAATCATCTTTGCCATGAACTGCGTCTGTTCCTCTGGTTTGACCATTACATCAACTGGAAGCCCGGCATTGTTGACACCATTCCAGAAATCCAGAGATTCCGCTTCATTTTCCAAGGAAGCCAAGAGATTTTTCTGATCTTGTGTGAATGGCTTCAGCCTGTAGACTTTGAATCCATCAAAAGTTTCAGCTGAACAAGCAGCCACAAAACATGCTCCGAAGAGCAAAAATATTAGCTTCATTTTCTGGAAAGAGACAATACGTTCTGTCGTTAATATTTGCTTTTAGGTATAAAGCAAACATAATAGATATTACGTGAAAACGATAATGAATGATAGTGTAAACAATGCGATAAAAAGATTGATTAAAATAATTATCGACATTCTTGACATCATTAGCAGGAACGAACTGGTTTTTTTCATGAAATTTGTTATTACAACTGTCTATTTATTTATCAGAGATTATTTTATTCACTTATATTCCGTTAAAAAGAAGATTAAAGAGACGAAAGAGAAAAGAGAGGAAAGAGTAAATACGAATAAAATTTAAAAAAAATATTGATCCCATAAATTGCGGTGTGACGGGTGTGAGAAACGCAAAAGATGGTGGAATAATTGTTGGATGTAAAAATGCATCGAATATAGACAAGATGTGTGAAGAGGTAAAGGGAAAATTAGGAGACAAATACGATATTAAAAAAATTAAAGCGAAGAAACAAGTATCAAAATTGTTGGAATAACTCAGAAACAAGACAGGGAGGAAATCGAAACAAAAATAAAATCCCAAAATGAAGACATTTTCGAAAAAAATTCAAATATTGAGGTAACTTACATAAAAGAATTTAAAAATAAAAGAGACCAGATAAATTACACAGTCTATGCGGAAGTCGACGGCAACACGTACAAACGAATAATAAAGGCTGAAAAGATATATTTAGGATGGAACAGATGCCGTGTTTACGACAACGTAAATATTTTGAGATGCTTTAACTGTAACGGGTTTAACCACAAGGCGATACATTGTAAAAATGAAATATCATGTCCAAGATGTGCAAAATCCCATGATATTAAAAACTGTGGTGAAGGATATGATGCCTGCATTAATTGCAAAAAAGCAAACGAAAGACTAAAATTAAATTTAAAAATCAATCACCCTGTATGGAGCAAAGACTGTCCAGTATACTGTCGAAAAATTGAACAGGAGAACAGAATGGTTAATTTTTAGATTAAACCGAAACTTCATAACAATATACTCCTTAAACGTCTCTAGTTTACTAGCACATATCGAAGAAGTTGAAGACATGCTAAGAGAATACAAACCGCATATGGTAATGATGAGTGAAACTTGTGTTACCGAAGAAATCAAACTACACGAAATAACATTTCAGGGCTATTCGACAATTAGATGCGACTCATTTAGCAGGCATACGGGGGGAGTTATAATATTAATTCAAAATAATATCTCTTACAAAGTCACAACAAATATGGTGCTAGATAAAAATAATACATGGATGCTGGCTATTGAAATTCAAAAGGATTTTAAGAGGGGAACCTACGTAGCTATTTATCATTCCCCAAATCAAAATGATACAAAATTCTTAGATTTTTTTTATGAATGGTGTCGTAAACAAATAAATACAAGAGATTTAATAATAGTCTGCGGGGATCTTAATATCGATATGATGAAACCCAATGCAAAAAGCACAAGACTACAAAGCATCATAAATTGCTTAGGCTGGAAGCAACTTGTCAAGAATTATACAAGAATAGGAAAAACCTCTAAAACCATGATTGATTTAGTAATTTCAAATGACTTTTATGCGGAAGTTAATACTGTAGAAGAACTCAAAATATCTGATCACGAAACAATTGTTACAAAAATTAGATATACTAGTCCGAAGCCACAGGAAATACGAAAGATAACGTATAGGAATAAAAAGAACTATCAAAAGGATAAATTGTGTACGGCATTAAAAAACAAAAAGTGGATTTGCGATAACCAAGGAAATTTGGAGGAAAAAGCCGATGAACTAGTAGGACATCTGAAAACAGTAGTAAACGAGCTAATGCCTATAACTAATATTATATTAAAAGATACAAATAACTGGTATACGAAATCTCTACATCTTCTACAAAAACAAAGGGATACAGCTTATAAAGCCTGTAAAATACAATTTACGGAAGAAAGATGGGAAACCTATAAGAAACTTAGAAACATGTATAGTACAGAAATAAAACAAACCAAAAATTCGTATATTAGACAAAAAATAATTACCTCTCAAAGTGATTCAAGAAAAATGTGGACTACACTCAAAGAAATTATAAGCGGTAAACAGAAGGGAGACACTAAGGAAGTTCAGTTCCCCGATGGAGTTGAAGGTGATAAACCTAAAATAGCCCAAAAATTTAATACAAATTTTATACTCAGTGTCGAAAACATAAATAAGAGCATTCCATTAGTCACAGACACATTTTCTCAATCAATGGAAAGAAGAGAGAATACTAATATTTTCAGGTTTAATAAAATAAACATGGAGTATTTAATGAAAATTCTTAATGCAATGAAACTAAAATCGTCCACGGATGGAATTACGATAGGCATAATCAAAGATGCACTGCCAGCTATAGGAGACAGATTAGTTGCACTAATAAATGAATCTCTGTTAGAGGGAATTTTTCCACAGTCATGGAAAACTTCCATAATAACACCAGTGCCTAAAATAATAAATGCTAAAAATTTTGAAGACTTCAGACCAATAAATGGATTACCTAAATATGAACAATTACTAGAATCGATAGTTAAAGAACAGATAAACAATTTTATTGAAAAAAATAACATTCTTGTTAAACAACAATCTGGATTTAGAAACAAATATTCCTGTGAAACAGCACTTAATTATGTCTTAAATGAATGGAAAACAAGTATGGATCAGAAGAAAATCATCATAGCAGTATTCTTAGACTTTAGACGTGCTTTCGAAACGATTGACAGAGAAAGACTGATAATGAAATTGAAGGACATGGGAATTCATGGTAAAGAATTGCAGTGGTTTACTGATTACCTAAAAAACAGAAAACAAAGAACCAAATTTGGAGATGCTATCTCTGAAGAGCAACAAGTTAACCTTGGAGTTCCTCAAGGATCGGTCTTGGGACCACTACTTTTTATTATATATATCAATGATATAGTGAAGTGCCTAAAGTACTGTTCCATCAAACTGTTTGCTGATGACACACTTTTATATATCATAGCAAATAATATTGAAGATGCATTGTCAAAAATACAAAGTGAACTTCGTGAAATATCTAAATGGTTATGCATAAATAAACTTAAATTAAATGTAACTAAAAGTAAATTCATGGTATTAGGGAAAAAACAAAATGGACTTATCACCCTAAATATAGACAATCAAACTATTGAAGAGGTAGAAGAAATTAAATATTTGGGAATCATAATCGATAATAAGTTAAAACTTAACTCTAACTTTGAAATGCTAACTAAAAAAATTGCCAAAAAGATTAATTTCTTAAGTAGGATAAAGGGAAAATTAGACATTAAAACTAGGAAATTGGTCTATAACACAACTGTAGCATCCCATCTGAATTATTGCTCAAGTGTAATCTTTCTGAGCAATAAAACACAAATTAAAAGAATGGAAATAATTCAGAACAGAGGCATGAGATCTATATTGTGCTGTAGCAAGTATACCAGGATAAAAACCATGCAACGCCAACTCAATATTGTAAGTGTGTGGCAAAGATTAGTTTTCAATACCCTAGTTTTTATTTATAAGTTAAAAAATAAAATGTTACCTGATTATATGTTGAATAATGTTAGAATCAACAGTACGGTTCATTGTTATCCTACGAGAAACTGCAACGATTTTAGGCTTCCTAAAACAAATTTATCGGGAACACAAAATAATATTTATTATAAAGGTTTTAAAATGTTCAAAAAAAATTTAAAAGGCTAAAAGTCTTGCAGTTTTTCGTGGATTATGTCTTAATGTTGTAAAGTCCAAATTTTAGTCAGTAGGTAGTAAATAATATTGTAGTAGCCATAGAAAAGAAAAACATTAGATATAAGATGTCAAATTTTATATCTAAATAAAATACACAATAAAAAAAAAAAAAAAAAAATGATAGAGGGAGCGCGCCAATACTAAAAAAATATTCTAATTAATAGGCGTAAGCGACTGTTGAGAAAATATTGAATAATATGTGGACTTCGTCCAACCAGGCTGATTATTATTGGCAATCGATTCAAAGCGTGGAGAAATGGATGGCGAAATATTTAAAGTGTCGAACAAGGAGATACTCGTACTTTATTTTGAAATGAGCGAAGGTAATTGGATTAAGAAAGAAAGAGGATTAATGTATTTTTTTTTAATAACAGTTAGAACCAAAGATTATGACGATCTGAGATGTATAATGAGTTCATATTTTAAACAGAGAGGAGAAACTTGTATACTTTAATATTAGAAAACCATAATTTCGAAAATGGCGGAAAATGGTGCTGGTGGAATCAGTCACTTTTTTTAGCGTTTTTCCAATAACAAAACTTAATAATAACGTGTTAAATTTTGTGAACTTCTGGAAATAAATAACAATAAATGCGCTTGCCCTGAAGAAGGAACGTTTGTTCTGAAACCGGTCGGATTTACTCATTATATAAGTGGTTCAAACAAAGTTGAATTGTTTCATTTATTTAACAATAAATAAATTTATTGGTGTAATTTTGCTAAAAGTTTCAAAATTCATTCTTTCTGTTTGGGTCCTGTGTGAGATGAATACTGAAAAAATCTTTTTAATGTAAGATTACATAATTGTTTTGATAAAATTGTTATAAATATATCCAGGTGACTTGTATTTACAAGATAAGACCCCTATCAAACAGCAAATATTTTTAATTGCAAATTAAAATTAATGTTCTACAAATATTAAAGGTAAGTATCATGAAAACTTTGTAAATTGCGCAAAAAACATGGTGCATGGTGTCCAGAAACTCGTGGTACAAATTGTGGAATACATTAATTAGGAGTCTACTAATAGTAATCTAGTAATACTATTTCTTCCAAAGAGTTGTACTCGTATTTCATGGTACCCACTTTTTCGATTTGAAAAAATTTTTAGGTAAGGTTTTGGTGCCTCTATATAGTTGATTGTTGATGGTTTTGGTGTCTTTTTATAATTCATTGTTGATGGTTTTAGCATCTCTATGTGGTTGATTGTTCAAGGTTTTAGTGTCTTTATTTGTTTGTTAATGGTTTGAGTGTCTTTATATAGATGATTGTTCATGGTTTTAGTGTTTTATGTAGTTGATTGTTCATGGTTTTGGTATCTTTATATAGTTTATTGTTAATGGTTGTAGTGTAGTGTCTTTATATAGTCGATTATTAATGGTTTAGTGTCTTTATATAGTTGATTATTTATGGCTTTAGTGTCATTTATAGTGAAATAACAAAAAACACACATAGGTAGGTACCTTTTTATGTGCACGGTTAAATAAGTGTAATAGGCTTATAAAAAAGGCTAACCTCTAAACGTAATCAATCTCTTAAAAAGCTGTATCAATAGTTGGTCACAGTTCTCCTAATCTGTCGTTCATAACCACTTTAGGTGATATAATGTTTTAACAGAATAATTAGATTTGATCATACTCATCGTTACAGGAAAAAAGACTTATCAAATTAATGAAAACCGTTTTCCGATAATAAGTAATTAATTGTTAAGTGGCACAGCGGAAAAACCACTAAGTAATAATGATACAATATGTGCAATTTACACCTCTGATTCGAAGTAAGATAGCATGAAATTTGATCATTTTACTCGGATTATTATTTTACTTGTGTTTTCAATGACTGTGCTAATTTATAAAGTAAAGATAATGAAGTCAAATATTTTTTTTGTATTTCTTCTTCTGCTCTGTAAACTAAATCAGCAGGTGGGCACAGAACAAACATCGGGGGGTTGATGAAGTAAATTTAAACATATCACTTTGTAGAAGTAGGTATGTATTCGTGAGTTTTAAAAATGCAACGTGCTGTGCGTATTCAAATTATATGATAATGCTCGTAGTACCTGAGTATACATTATTACAAGTAATTTTGTGAACACTAGACTTTGCGTTCAAGAAAATGCGAGTTTCTAATTTTCTCTTATTGAATAAATCACATACCTTTTTTATATTAACCCCACACAGGAGGCCGTGAGGAAAATAATTTTCCTAAGAGTCTATATCATCTTTGAATATGCTGTGTGAAGGGTCTTTTTAAGTTTAATAAATGAAGACAATATTAGCGAACTTCAATCGAAAATATGGAAACAGAAAAAGATGTTTGCACCTCTGAGACACAGGACCTTTCGCTTTCCTGGCAAATCCGCTAACCACTGCACGATACAAAGAAAAAACCTTCTGAAAACAAAAAGGGTATGAGGGCTGAGTAGGATTCCAGGGGTTAGTGTGTCCAGGAGTGACGGTTGTGTGAATCTATGCCTCCCGCAGAGTGCAATAAAATAAACAAAAATTTCCTCTGAAATTATGAGATTTGTGAGGTCTTTCAATATATATCCACTTTTCTATATGTTTCATGTGATTGTTTTTTGTTTTAATTACATATAAGGAGTTATACAATTTGTCCAAAGAAACGTCACCATCTCAATGAAAATTCTCTTTTTCAAACATTCTTCAGGATGGTCGGTGCTATAATAATTGGTTATTCTGGTTTGATATCTCATATACGAATCCTCACCCTCGCGAACTCTTCCAAACAGAACGTACGAAAAAAAAATTCAGACAGACGAAATGGAACGCAGTCGTGTTAAAGCAGAACTTCAATGAGGTTATCAGTACAGAGTTATATATATTATAAAAAAAGGCAGCCCATACAGACGGATACTTGAAACCTCGTTCCTCGGACCGACACGAGGTGTATGGACATGGCCGTGGGTGTTACTCTACGAGTGTTGGTTTAATGTTTAATTATTGTATTACAGATTAAACACCTATTTAAATTTTGTAAAAGAGGTGAATTGAGGCATAACGAAGACCGCAAAGTTGAGACTCTTCCAGGCCTTAATTTTCCACATTTATCCGTACGGTGTGGAAACATGGTCACTTAGAGGGAAAAAGTGGAAAAACACCCTCGAAATGTGATGCTGTAGAAAAATGCTCAGGATTCCATAGTCAGCTAAATTTGTCCATTCTGGAAGGGCCAGGCATTCACAATAGGTTCTTAACTATCTGCCTACAACATATTTAAAGATACTTTGGACACATTGTTCGCTAAACTGAGGACTCCAACATGTAGAAAATCATAATCACTGGAAATGCAGAAGGTCACCAATGCGCTAGATTGACCAAGTATCACTTGCGTCCGGTACGTCGGTGTCCGCAGCTTTCCATGGAGTATTTCTCTCGAGGACCCTTGTCCACCATGGAAATTGGAGTGGATCCTCAGCAATGAGGAACGGACTTAAGAAGAAGAGAGTACTTTGTTTACACAACTAGTTTATCAAATATATACGTAATTATATAATCCGCGCTTCGAGGTCCTGATAATAAATTGACAGTCATAATTACATGTTAATGATAGATCGTAAAAATTAAACCTTAGCAGAGATTATCTTTTAAATATTTTGGTGATTACCCTGAAACCACTTCGTGATTTTATATTTGGCTTCCCGATAAGCATTTTATTTACGGATAATCAAGAATTAGGTAAGAACTAATAAAACTATATGGTATGTTATACTTTAAGGCAGAGGCAGTAGCCAAAAACATGAAATTTATGTATGGTTGCTGGTTAGGCCATTTTTCACAATACACCTATCATCTACATTTACGTATTACAAACCTACATTTATGTACTACAAACCAATATTTATGTACTACCTACATTCTTGAACCGCTGTTCTTGGGGGGATAATATTGTTACATATTCTTAACCTATTCCTACCCTGCTCCTGTGTTCCTTTCTGTCAAGACCCGCATTGTCAGTCATAAATTGATTCCCACCGAATACACATTTCCGCCTCAATATTCCGCTCTTCGCTCTTCATCAGTTTAAGTCTCCCGCCGCTACAAAAGTACATCATACCGCTAATACTATACGAATATTCCCCCATAAATGCAATTTTAAAGCCATAAAAATACCATTCCTTGCGCTTGGTGTTACAAATTTGAACTTAAAGCTTGTAGGGTAAATACGCTAATTTTTAAAAGATAAATGATTACGCCATAAATTTTAATAAAAGAAGTGACTTTGCAAGAATTAATGCCTTTATAAACGACTTTCAGAAAGAAACGCCGTGGAAAAATAAACAACAGATTTTGATGTTTGACAGTTTTCAATGCATAATTTTATGATGCCTCTTAAAAATAGAGATATTGGTGTACTAGTGTATAAAAAATGCTATAATTTTTCTCTTGGTCATGTTGAACAAAGTAAGTATTTCCTTCGTAAGATTTTCCTGAACTTATGATGGAAACATTTTCGTTTTCGGAAGCCAATTGGTCTAGCCAAGAATACATTACCTCAAGTGTTGAATATTCTTTCCAATTATGATCACTTCCTCAATCTCTTCGCACCGCTTCAGGATTGATACGCCTGTCGATAGAAGAATTTTAAAAAAATCTTTATTGTGTTGTCTGAAAAAATACGCTTGGATACCTGTTTACTTCAGTAGATACACCTATGGAACTTCTTTATCATTTCTGATACCTGTCTTGAAATGGGACAAATAAGAAAATTGCGTAGGACTAACAAGAGTAATTAGAAAATTGGGTAGGACTAACAAGTATATACAGCAGAATACATCTCCTTAAGGAAACCTAGAGAAAACAAGACCTTGCAGTCCTAACTGTTAAATAAATGAGAGCAGACGTGTTTTCGTAATTCAATTTTTCGAAATCAATTGTTCTAAATCAGTTGTTCTAAATCAGTTGTTCGAATTTCAGTTTTTCGTTAGACTAATTTTTCAAACAGCAATTGTCCGGAAGACACATTTTTCGAATTTGTTAAACAACTTTTAAAATATGTATTTCACTTGCTTATGACTAACGAAATACTGTTAGGTTGGGTTAGGTTAGTTGAAATTGTCCATCCTATAATAAAATACTTTTGTACGTACTGTATTCATACTTATATAAATTCGAAAAACAAGTGTTTCGGCAAATTGATGTTCGAAAAATCTTTTCGAAAAATTGAAAATCGAAAAATTGAAGTTCGAAAAATTGCATTTCGAAAAATTGAATTCGAAAAGTTGATTTCGAAAAATTGCAATTCGGTCAATTTATCTTAACCCAAATAAACGACGTATTACCTCCCTGGGCGTATATGGAACTTAAAGAAAAGTCACCAAGACAGGAATTACCACAAATGGTGAAAAATAAACACGACGAACCCAAAAGTCTTCTACAAGCACACACATAGACAAGAACGATAAAATGGATTTAGTTAACTCAATAAATAATAGGATACTGCGTACTTGCTCGTCATCGATCATTACTTGAGCAGAAATTCCCTTGCTTTGCATTTTCATCAAAAAATCCAATTGTTGTCCTGGTTTGACCATAACATCAACTGAATTCGAAGCACTTTTGACACCTTTCCAAAAATCAAGGTATGGATCTTCTCTCTCCAAGTCCATTAAATAATTAATTTGCTCCATTGTGAATGGCACCACTCAAAAGACTTAAAAACCCTCGGAAGCATTTGAGGCTGAACAAACTGCTACAAAGCAAGTCGATAATTTGCTGGTTTTGATAATTTCACCGAAAATCATTTTTCTCTTTGTGTCAACAATATGAATTGTGGGCACTTAATTTTTAAACATTAATTTCACAGAAAACCTTCACATAAATTGTTAAAATGCCACCACTATAAACAAATGTCTATCCACAATTAATGCATAAAATATAGTTAAAAGAAACCACCGGCCAAAGAATCAAAAACCAATTATTATTACACGTGCCCTGGTCGAATTGCCTAATTATTACCCAAGTCCATCAGTCAGAATTTTTATTATTGATCGAAAAAATATAACTTTTTCCGATTATCACCTAATTATCATTTGAGTTCATACTTCAAACCCTGCTAGTAGGGGAGAAGAATTGTGCAGATGACATCACTCCTATTTAATTCAGTCATACACCAGCAAAAAAAAACGATCCCAAAATCAAATACATCTGGCATTCAACTAAATTTGGTATTAACCACAGATAAGAGAAACAAAGGTATTAACCCATTACAACATATATATTTTTTTATTATTTTTTTTTATTTAATTATTTCTATATATTTCAGTATTTACATATTTGTTGACATTTTCACATAATACATTTTGAAAACATTTTTACATGATATATTTTGCAATTTAATTATGTTGGGAGTAAGGTAGGTTTGAGAAGGTGAAACTGTGGATGGGTAATTTTGTATGTTTCGTGAACACCTCACTAGGAGAACCTGAGCTGAGATGTTTACGTGTTTACGATTAAGTGTGACAAGTATTTATGTGTTGTAGTAGAAAGTTTTTTTTTTTTTTTTTACTTTAAGATAGATAATATTAAGATATATATATTTTAAAAAATAAGAAAAACATTTATATACATAAACATACACATACATTTGCATATCGACAATACAATGCATTATTTTTAGTATTATTTAATTATTTGACATAAACATTTTTAAATATAATTCAGCAATGTCGGCCTCACTGGGTAGCTCACCTGTGCTGAGGCCTCCATTTTATAAAACAAAAATTTATACATATTACATTAAAAATAATGCTGCATAAAAAAAAAAAAAAAAAATTACCTAATCAAATAAAGCATCCAGTACTTGCTAACAAAATAATATTAGTTAAAACGCTTAACGAATATTTTTTCCTGAAAATGTTTTTAAACCAGTGAATATTCGAATATTCGCTCGCCTTTATACGTTTGTTTTTTTTAAGTTTTATGTGTATGGATGTCTCTCAGTATTTCTAAAATCTCTGTTCTTGACAATGCATTTTTTTTCCTTTTTAATATGTTCTATTTTTTAAACGTGTAATATCTGTGTAAAATGTACTTATATGTGTCTGTCCTTCCCGTAATGAGTTTTTTTCTTAAATCATTGGGAATAATGTATTACTTACCATATTTTTTGTAATTCATTACGATTAAATAAATAAATGTGTCTAGGTGTGACGGACGTGTGAACCTATCTCTCCTGCTGAGGTGCAAGACGATGGTCCAAGAGAGACCAGCTGGAAAGGTCAAAAGGTCACAGCTGACGGGCAGGCGTATCTGCCACCAAGCGGTACCCATATCCGCATCCCAAATTGTACTATAATTTTAATAAGATAGGAACAAAAATATGACGAACGGAACTTAAATTGCATTCTTTTACCGTTGCCCAGGTCTATTCAAAACAAAGACAATGAAAAAATGAACACCATAGTCTTTTTTACACATATTTATTTATCAATAAAAAATGTAATAAATGGTCACGCATTTGTTCGGAAACTATTAATTCAATTAATAAATTCTCTATGAGGTTTATTTTCCGATTTGAAGGTATCCAAGCTTTTCTCCTTCAGTGAAGAGCGTGACCAAAGAGTCCATAACTTCTTCACAGTTGGGGATGATCTGATCTGCTGGTAGGACAAATCCGAATTTTCCAGTGTCCCTGAGCTCGTATGTGAAGACGATTGGAGTTTTAAATTCCTGCTTCACCCAGTCGGCACTGAATCCGCTTGCGGGGTCTGTTGGAGAGAAAATTATTTTTATCCTGATTTGAATTTATAAACAACCAGAAAAAATCCAGGTCAAAAAAGTTTAGGCAATAATATACTTACACAACACTTCAGCAGTAGTTCCTACTGTGTAGGTAGTCCCGTATCTGACAGCCAAGGAAGCACTTGCAGCCAATCCAATTATTTCCTGAAAAATATATATACTTTTTTAAAGGTTTCCTCGTCATCTAACACACTTCACAAGGTCCCAAACACCTGAACTTTTTGTTTTGCATAAAAAGACATTGTGTTACAGTTCTTCCGACATGGGGTTAGCCTTTTGCGAACATTTTTTTTCTGATTGTACGTCCAAAGCAAATAATTATACGCCTTATGCACATTCCGATTTAAAGCACTGCTTGCATGGCTACGTGCAGAGTACTGCAGAGTTGGTTCGTTAACAGGCAAGACCGCCATCATTTCTGCATACAGTCCTGCAGGATTTTTTTCCAACAACCACCATTTAAACTTATGATGGAAGAGAATGGGGCCTTTTTGGCCTTGAAATCTGGAAGCCAAAAAGTCAAAGTCCTGCAAGCAGTGCTTCATATCAGATAGTAAGGAGGCCGTGCTTGCACTTCTAGAATTAGTTAAGATTTTTCCTTTTTATGACAAGTCATATTATCATGGCCTTTACATCACCTGGTACTCGTATATTGTTCCAGCGACAATTTAACACAGATTGCGAAAGTTTTTGTTATTATTATTATTTTTTTTGTTCGGGTCAACATCTGAACCATAAGTATACAGGATATGGGAGCACGGACCTGAAAGATTTTAACCAGCGATTCCTGAACACATTTGGAGTAAAAATAGAAATGTCATTTTGCTGTCCGATGTTTTCTTTTGTTGTTGTTAAAAACCAAAAAAAAAAATTTTTTCATCACACGCCACAATCGAGTAGTTAAGTTCAGCCAGCATGGGTAACAAGATACGCGCTCCGTCTCGTTCTAGCAACACCGTAACAGAATAGAGATATATTATGTTAGATTAGATAGTATGATCAATGGTGACGTGTGATAGAAACTTGTTAATGTTTTTAATTAAATAATTTATGTGACAGCAAAAAGACATCTACGTTTTTTACTCCAAATATGGTTAAAAAATCTTTGGTTACCAATGTGCTGTTACATCCTATATATAAAGAGACATGTAATATTTTCCCCAAAACTTTGAATACTTACTTGAACTACAACTTGTTGCAGTTGGCGTTGTTGTTCTACATTGTTCAACTACAAATATCATGACCACTGATCATTTTAGAAAGAAAATTACGTAAAAATGTATCACAAAACCCGCCTAGAAAACCACTGATGTTGATTTGGATAAAGAACATAAAATTATATAAAAATCCCTGAATATAATCTCAGTAATTATTAGCATAATATATTTGGTGAATTAAATCTAAATTTTACTCACAACATCTTCATAGTTATCTAAAGGAAGCGTGGTATGGCCATACGGAATGAGGAGCAACTGACTGTAAGAGTGGAAACTTATGAATACATCAAGCGAAGACCCGATAGTTCTGAGAAAGGCTGCTAACCCTGAAGTCTCAACTTCTGAAAATGGGTTTGGCCCTCCATATGTTTCTGAACAAGTTGAAGTACTAGTTCCATTCTCTAAAACAGATTCAGAGTGGTTATAATAAATACAAAGTACCGATAGTTGAATAAGTAGAGTTCAAAAAATGTTAAGGCAGATATTTAAATATCCAGTAAATTGTTCTTACCTCCCCAGTGACTTGCCCAGTTTCTGTTGGCATCAGCACCATAACAGATTCCATATGGAGTTCTAGTCTTACGCCATAAACGGTTCTGTAAATTAATAATACATATTATGATGTAAAGAAAACATCGCTGAAAAAGGAGATAACACTGAGAATCTAAACGAAAATACGAAAGCGAACAAGATACCCAAAAATAAAAAGCTAACGGTTGCAACCCAGATTTCCCAGAACCTCTGTTCTTTGTTCTGCGTTCGAGTTCCAGTTGCGACCATTATCTATTCATTTTTCTGTTTCTTGTTCTCATTCATACTCGTATTTTTGTTAAGATTTTTTGTGTTATTTTCTTCTTCAATGATATATTGCTTTGTAGGAAAATATCCCAAGAAATTAATTAAAAGAGAGTTGCTCTAATAAAAACAGAAAACATCACTTTTAAAACATGTTAGATATATGGAAAAATAAAGGTAAATCTTTTAGTTACCGAGGAATGGGAGAATGCATAACCATCGGGATTAATGGAGGGGAAAATATACCAGTCAAAACTCTCCGCAATACGTCTAAAAGCAGGATCATTGCTATTCACTAGTTCATTTATAATATAGGTAACGGTTGCGGGACTGATCCATTCTCTGGCGTGGATTCCACCTTCGATGAAGACTCCCCTATTACCATCTTTAAAGGACACCTTGACTCCTTTCATATCTCTTCCTTCGTAAGATTTTCCTGAGCTGATGATGGAGACATTCGGGTTTTCAGAAGCCAACTGTTCCAACCACGAGTGTATATCTTCTAAAATATAGTAGCTATCCCAAGTCAGACCATCCCTCGAACTCCTCTTCACCGTTTCTGCATTGATGCGCCTTAAATTATACAGAAAAATACAAAATAATTAACACTTATTTCTTGGGAAAGCGAAAAAAGTTTCACTAGTAAATGACATGGGTATCTGAGTCCTATTTTAAAAGACGAACGCCAGAAGGCGAATGAATACTTACATTATCAGAAATGTATCAACATAAATCATAATTTTGAAATATATTTATAAATTAGTAAATCAGATAATTTAATGTCATTATTAAAGTTGAGGAACTGCTATTTTGCAACCAAATGATTTCATAATGAGTAATGATGATGTCGCAGTTCACCTTTTATTTTTGATACTGTTGAAGATTAAATTATTGATACAGAAGCAGACGTATGAGCATGAATAGGTAACAGAATATATTTACAATGATATATTTGACTAGAATTTTTATTAGTATTGATGTTACCAGTAAAATTGGGTCACAGCTAACAGATGATAGTGAAATTCAAAAATCATCAAATCCATCAAAGCTCTTGACTAGTAATCCAAAGTCACGGAATTAGATCCCGGCTTTCTAAAATAATTAGTGTTGACCGATAGCACTACTGAACTAAGATTTTGAAAACTTACAGATTTGAGGGAGGTTTATGTTTAAAACAGATATATAAAATCCAGTCTCCTTCAACGGAAGCAATCTTCCGAACAGGACCTCCATCGATATGCTTGGTGTAACTCTAAGTGACCAGCTCAGGTACGGGGGCTCCATCGAAACCAGAGTTAAGTTAGCCTCTCAGAAACTGGGCGTACTGTACAGGGCCCGCAGATACTTTAATAGTATCTACACAACTGCTAACCCTGTACAAATCGCAAGTGCTCCCCACGGTTGAATTTGGCAGCCACCTCTGGTCTGGAGCTCCAAAATACCAAAAAAAAAACCTCGACTCTGTGCAGAAACGGGCGGTCCGTTTGATAGATTCACCCATCTTAACAGACGGACTACAATCTTTAGAGCACAGGCGTCAGGTGGGAATGCTGTCCTTGTTCTACCGGTATTACAATGAAAGATGCTCCGAAGAACTAGCGTCATTGATACCCTCGGCACCGGTGCATAATCGGGAAACACGCCAAACACGCGCCCAACATTTGTACACGGTTGACATTAGTCACATGAGAACGGGTCGTTTCTATGACTCATTGAGTTCAACGGCTCGGTTGTGGAACGATTTGCCGGCCTCTGTGTTTCCTCCTTCCTACAACATGGTTCTCTTCAAGATCCGTGTTCACTCCTTCCTTTCCTCAAAAAGACCCTCCACACAGATTGATCTTCAAAGATGACATAGGCCCTGAGGGAAGTCATTTTCCTCAGGGCTTCCTGTGTGGAGTTAATGTAAAAAAAATATATATATATATATATATATATATATATATAAATCTCGTGTTACATGCAGAAATTATCTAATCGCAAAAACGTTATTTCAAAGCAGTTAGATTCTTACTTCTGAACATCGTCGATCATTTCAACAGCATGAATCCCATTCTGATCCATCTTTTCCAAGAAACTCTGTTGATCTTGCGGTCCGACCATGACATCTACTGGAATTCCAGCATTGTTGATACTTGTCCAGAAATCCAGAGATAAATCTTCTCGCTCCAGCATCGAGAGAAAATTCATCTGCTGTTCCGTGGTTGGATTCAACTTGAACACTTTGAACCCATCAAAAGACTTTGAAGCGGCACAAACTACCAACAGGCCGGCTAATAAAATTAGCTTCATTTTGTTTACTTTCTAGATCTTGGTGTGGCGAATAATTGCTGTATTTTATAGGTTACAAAATGAAACTGTTCGATATTCTGTATATTTCTTGACTAAATTTGGTTTATCCTTTTTTATAATCAAAAATGAGCTGATAACGAAATAATCGTTCAAATTGTATCTTACAGATATGTCTTAAAATTTTCATTAATGTTATCCAGTCATTTAAGATAAGAATTGAATATGTTTCACAAGGACTAAAATATTGTACAAGCACGTTAAGTATCTTCTTTGTTGTGATTTTAAATTTAAGTGAACGTTACTCCGCAAAATAAACAATGTAAAATTATTTCGACTTCATTTTCATTCTATCATATTCTATGATATAAATATTTGGAAAAAATTACAATAACCCTTTAATAACCCTCAAATTATATCATTCGTTATAAGAAAGATAAGATTAAAAATGAATGATTTTTTCAATGTTTAAACCAAAACATTTTTTGTCGTCATTTAGTCATGTACTCGTATATAAAAATCGAAATATGTGCGATTCTGGGTGTGGAAAACTTGAAATTACATGTGTTCAATCCTGCGTCCGTATACCGGACGCAAAATGACGGTCGGACGCAGGATTGAATGAAAGTGGACCATTAGAAGACGCAGCAATGATAGCGGGATGTATATATATATATATATGAGATGCCCATGCATTGCTAAACCGTTCATCCGATTGCTATTAAACTTTGCGAATTTGTTGTGCGCATGCCCGTGATGGTTTTTATATATAATAGTGAGTTCTGTCATCATGAAATTATACATTGCTAACCGTTCACCCGACCGCGATGAAACTTTGGGGATTTGATGTGTGCATGCCCGCGATGGTTTCTATATACAATAGTGAGCTCTGGCATCATGAAATTATGCATTGCTTAACCGTTCATCCGATTGCGATGAAACTTTGGTGAGTTGTTGTGAGCACGTCCACGAAGGTTTCCTCGTATCCTACTGATGAACTCTGGCATTATGATATTGTATAAAAAAAATTCAATATATTGTGGCACGCAAGTTGTTTGAAAACTGAATGTACCGAGACTGAATGCATGGAATGCGGGAGGGGGGAGGAGAACTCGGGAGGGGAGTTCGTGGAACGGGAGAAGCGGGAGACAGGAGTGGGGAGGGGGAAGGCGGAGTGGGAATGCGTGAGGGGAAGAGGATGCAGGAGAGGAAGAGGCGGCGGAAGGGAAACGGGAACGGGACGAATGGGAAAGGACGCGCAGATAGAAATAATAACTTTGTTAAGCGGCATAGCAACGCATGCCGGGAACTCGCTAGTTTTAAATATTTTCGTAATATTCGAGCATTTTTCAAGAATTTATTACAAATTTGGTCCAAATGTGGCTGTATTTTGTTTTTCTTCAACCAAATTTCAAAACATACGTTTCATAAAAGTATTTGTAATATATATGGTCTCGGTGTGTGACACCTCCTGTTCTTCTTCATTGATATTTGGGCATTGGTCAAATTGCGAGCCCTGCAATATTTTGGAATGGAACAGTTGTCAATCCCGGCAGATTCAAATCTGCTATTTGAAAAGAAAGCGGGTCATTTTCTGTGTAGCAGCCCAGAGCATTTGGCGGTCGTCTTGACTGAAGCACGATGCATCATTTTGAAAATTACTACGATCGTGATTTTGGACCTTGGACGTGTTTTTCGCCATCTTGGGAGCTGACTAGGAATCATCATGGAGGGATGATTGGCATCGAGAGAAATCCGCCTGTTCTGCTATGGAGGGTCCTTTTGACTGGGGGCAAATTCTCTGCAGTTCTGCTATTCTCACGATGTGGGTGAGATTCGTTTCACAAAAGGAAGAGATTTCGTCATGCTACACTTCAGCTTCATGTCTACTAACAACGTTACATCATCATGAACTTATTAAACTAAGACAGCCATTGATTTCAGGATGTCCTTTATTTTTTATATATACTGTAGTATTTCTAATATCTTTCTTTTTTCTAAAACCAGAAACTATTCCTTATATTTGCCACATGAGTCCATCTGGCACAAAATAATCAGCACCACTAATATGTACATTGTTGCCACTTCATCCCCATTAGTCCCCATCCATATTTGTGTTTTTATCGTTTTTTTTTAACCGAAACTTCTTTAGTCTTGTTGTGATTTGGAATTCTGATGAATACGAAATGACGCATCACAGCACCTGCGAAGCATCAAACAGCGCTCATTGACCGCTTTGATTGTATTGGTTGAGAAATGAAATGGAAAAGGCGCTAGGCGCTAGGTTTTTGGTAAAGTTTAGCTTCTACCGCGATTTTTTTTTTACATTAACTCCACACAGAAGGCCCTGAGGAAAATAATTTCCCTTGGGGCCTATGTCATTTTGAAGATGCTGTGTGGAGGGTCTTTTTGCTTTCTTGGAGGGAAAGGAAGGAGTGAACATGGGTCTTGAAGAGACCCATGTAGTAGGAGGGAGGAAACACAGAGGCCGGCAAATCGTACCACAGCCGAGCCGTTGAACTCAAGAACGAGTCATAGAAACGACCCGTTCTCTTGAGACTAATGTCAATTATGTACAAATGTTGGGCGCGTGTTTGGCGTGTTTCCCGACTACGCACCGGTGCCGAGGGGATCAATGACGCTAGATTCTCGGAGCATCTTCCATTGTAATACCGGTAGAACAAGGACACCATTCCCACCTGACGCCTGTGCTCTAAAGATTGCAATCCTTCTGTTAAGACGGGAGAATCTATCAAACGGACCGCCCGTTTCCGCACAGAGTCGAGTTTTTTTTTGGTATTTTGGAGCTCCAGACCAGAGGTGGCTGCCAAATTCAACCGGGCGTACTTGCAATTTGTACAGGGTTAGCAGTTGTGTACTATTAAAGTATCTGCGGGCCCTGTACAGTACGTCCAGTTTCTGAGAGGCTAACTTTACTCTGGTTTCGATGGAGCCCCCATACCTGAGCTGGTCACTTAGAATTACACCAAGCATATCGATGGAGGTCCTGTTCGAAAGATTGCTTCCTTTGACTAGATTTTCATTTCGATCCCTTTTAAAGAGTAGGGACGTATCTGAAACGCTAAGGTTCGGTGAGCGGTATGAATAATATCTTACCGTACTGGCAAGATTGACACGCACCCACATTACGTCGAATCTGGAGTTCTCCAGATTCAACAGTTGCACACAGTTGACGTCAGCTCGGCTGAAGAGACAGACATCTCTTTTGGGTCTGAATTTGCCTGTGAGGGTGAAGCCCGATCCAGATAGGAGGCGTCTGTGGGCTCGGCTATCTGCGTTTCAGAAAGGAAGAGAAGGTTGGGACTTTTGGAGAGAAGGTGGTGGTGGACGAAGTTTAAGTTTTTGTGCAGGCCGTTAGTGTTGGTAAAATTCACTAATAGTTTTGGCCTGCACCGGGGACTCCTGCTTCTCGCCGTTGTAATAATGATATTACTTTTATTTGTGTTTTGTAAATTCATGATTTTATAGGTGTTTTTTTGGGGGTTTTGAGGAGAAAGAAAGGTCCGGGAAGGAAAAGGAATGAGGGGTAGGAAGGAAGCTGGAATCGGAGTGTCCAGGAGTGACGGACGTATGAATCCAACCCACCCACTGCGGTACAAGGTGGTGGGCTGGGAGAGTCCGGCTGGAGAGGTCGCCCAATGCGCTCTAAAGCTACTGCTGGGTCCCCTCCGGTCACGAACCGGCACAACAGCAGCGGCGGGGTTTTTGCACTCGTTGATGGGGCAGCCCACCCTCAGTCGTGAGCCTGAGGGTCGGACCCCTATACTACCGAGCGGCCCGGACAACGGTAACCGGTTGTAAAGGGTCTCCCTCAACCAGCATCTCCCAATCTCACACGCAGAAGGTGGGCCGACGCACCCGCTATCAAGACCCAGACAAACATTACCCCATGAACCCGGCCACCCCTGCTAAGTCACCAAACATGGCGAACCAATCGTGTGAATCGCACTCGATATTTTTTAAACCATTTTTCGGAAATTATAACACATTTTAGGATGTTAAACTATTAGGTATAACATATTTTTTCAAGACTTCATCCAATTTCACCCCAATAAACTTTTCGTCTAATTTTACCGGTTTAACAATATTTAACAAATTAGTACTTGACCACGAAAACTATTTTATCTTAGATAATTAATTTTTAAACTGTGTGATTTTGAACACTAATTGTTATTTTATTTCTTAATTTATTAGAATTCTTAAATAAAATAACATTCTTACATCGGTACAAATATTTGAACATGTATATCAATAACGCATTTCTATTTTCCAATTTTAAGATATCCAAGTTTTTCCCCTTCAGTGAAAAGATCGACCAAAGAGTCCATAACTTCTTCACAGTTGGGGATAATCTGTTTGGCTGGTAGGACAAATCCAAATTTGCCGGTGTCCCTGAGCTCGTACGTAAAAACAATATGAGTTTTGAACTCCTGCTTCACTCAGTCTGCACCGAATCCGCTTGCGGGATCTGTTAGTGAGAAAAATAAATCTTTAAAATTTTTGATCCGTATTGAATTAAATTTACGTTATATGATAAAAATACTTTCGATTTAAAAAAAAGAACAATGGTACACTTACAAAGAACTTTGGCAGTGTTACCTACTTTGTATTTGGTCCCATATCTGGTAGCCAAAGAAGCGCTTGCAGCCAATCCAATTTTTTCCTAAAGAATGACGAAATAGTTTTTTACTTCTTCATCAGACTGCACAACAAAGACACCATTAATTGAACCATTAATTTTGAAGATGTTGGTCTGGAGCTAACCTGAAATTCGTCATATGAGGTTCGCCTTACACCAAAATGATGGGGCGGATTTTGGCTTCGCCCAGTTGGTTTGTTTGACCATTTTTAAAGATATTGAAATACAGTAGATTTGCTATCCGTAGTTTTTACTAGGTGGGACTGCGCTTACGGGTGTCGCCGATGTTGTTTACCAATTCATGAACAAACAAAATGAACGAATAAACTAAACGAACGTTAAACTAAATGGACGAATTCAAACTGTATTGTTGACCAATACTAATGCACACCTTAAAAAAATCAAAGAAATGAAAAAATTATTTTCGTATGCAAACTACTCCGATTAGGTAGTTATCCGCCAACAGTTGCGCGGACAACATAACATATCTCTTTTGTATTTGAATATCTTTGACCATTTTATAAATCCGATAGGAACTGGTTCCAAAATTAGCCGGATCTTCGGATTCACCGTGATCCAGCGACAGCTAGTCACCGAGACAAAGTAACCGCGACAGAAAATGACGTCATATGTAATATATAGCCGCGTGATACTATCATTCACAACTCTAAGTATTACCGTCTATCTTTCCATATCCGGAGAGACACTCAAATTCTAAAAATCCGTAGTACTTATTTATACCCAGGTGGGGCACATCTTGATGCCACCTACTAACGTAAGTGGCGGCATCGTTTGACCGATTCTTGAATTCAAAACCAAATCACATAAGTAATTTTTTTAGCGTTTTCGTTTGTATCGAAATATTTGTATATTTGTGAATTGAAAGTGTACGACAGATGCAAGGCTATTAATACTGTTTGATGATCGTCTGCGAAGCAGGAATCATCATAATTGGTGATAATTTTCTGCTTAGTAAGTAATGTTTGGGGTCAAATAATTTTTACTAACCACATCTTTGTAATTATCTAATGGAACCGTAGTATGGCCGTATGGAATGAGGAGCATCTGACCATAAGAGTGAAAACTTATGAATACATCAAGTGATGATCCGATATTCCGGATAAAGGCTGCCAAACCTGAGGTCTCAACTTCAGAAAATGCTTTTGGGCCTCCATAGTTTGCTGAACAAGTTGAAGTACTAGTACCATTCTCTAAAACAGTTTAATAAGAATAGTTACGATAAATTAAAAGCATGTGTTAATGAAAAATACGTATTTAATTATGCAACAAAGCCAGTGAAGCTGCATTCTTACCACCCCAGTGACTCGCCCAGTTTCTGTTGGCATCAGCACCGTAACATCGCCCATATGGAGTTCTTGTCTTACGCCATAAACGATTCTAAGAATTATTTAAACAAAAAATTATCTAAAAGTTACATATAACATTCAGAAATATCAAAGCAAGAAAAGGGTTAAAGGCTAGTTACCGAGGTACGTGTGAATGAATATCCATCGGGATTAATGGAGGGGAAAATATACCAATCGAAACTCTCAGCAATACTTCTAAAAGCAGGATCATTGCTATTCACTAGTTTATTTATAATATAGGTAACGGTGGCGGGGCTGATCCATTCTCTGGCGTGGATTCCACCTTCGATGAAGACTCCCCTGTTACCATCTTTAAAGGACACCTTGACCCCTTTAATATCTCTTCCTTCGAAAGATTTTCCTGAGATGATGATGGAGACATTTGAGTTTTCGGAAACCAACTGGTCCAACCAGGAGTGAATATCTTCTAAATTTTGATACCTATCCCAAGTCAGGCCATTCTTCGAACTCCTTTCCAATGTTTCTGCATTGATACGCCTTAAATAAAACCGAAGAAAAAAAATAGTTAAAAAGTATCTATCATTGGATGGGGTTCTTGGATGGGAGAGAGAATCACATTACCAACATTTTTGAGGTGAAAACTTCTTTAGCACCGTTGTGATTTGAAACTCAATGAAATGAAAAATAGCGATACTAAAAAAAGACAATCACATTCGTGATAGGATTTAGATGCTAGAGAATGAGTCTAATCGGTGACCTCTCTATGCGATGCTTCATAGCATCCACACTTCTTTAATTTTCTGAAGGTTTCGCTTGTATCGTGTGTGAATTGCACACTTTTTTTAATGTGAATTCCGCACAAGAGTCCCAACTGCTCCCTGCTTACCGGAGCCAGTGAGTCTTTGACATCATCAATTGGAGTAGGGAGGAGAAGGAGGTGGGGTAGAGGAATATGGGGAAGTGCCTGGCTATTCACCAAAAATAGCTAAAGCCATTTCAAGCAATGTTTCCATTCTGAATGGCGGTCTTTGACCAGGGCGATATGAATGAGAGAGATTGTTCACCTAAAGAGAACCGCCTGCTCCGGATGAGGAAGAGACGATAGGAATACGTGGAATACCTACCTACCGGCTGCGCCAGTGTGGTATACTGTTGTTTCCTCTAATTAACGATAAACCTCTGATGAATCGATGTTTTCAATAATGCTTCGGTTCGTCCAGATTTCTTGAATGTCTCGTTTATTATCGTGTCATGTCTAATTGGAATTAACGTCCGTTCTAAAGTATGATGAACCGCCGTATTGCCTAGAAACGTGCTCGCTGTCAATCGGATATCTTCGTAACTATTCAGCTTTTAGACCCGCAAGGGCAACTGTTGTCTCTCTCATATAGTTCAACTACTGACCTCTATTGAGACACATTAAACCATCCGATTGAGAGACATTGAAACAACATATATATTATCATATGCTACAATATGTACATATTCCTGTTCTTTTATTGATAATTATTCAATAAATAAACAATAAGTGAACGTTTCCCCTCCCTACGCTCTAGGCTCATCATTATATTGCATTTTTTCCCCGTTATTCAGGTCTGTACAAAACAAAGAGAAAATTAAAAAATATCATAACAATTTTTTTTAAATATGTTTATTTACCAATTAAAAAATGTACCAAATGCTTACGCATTTGTTAGAATCCAGGTTTTTCAGGTATGTGCAAAACTAAAAAAAAATAGAAAGAACAATAAGATTTTTGTTAAATATGTTTATTTATCAATTAAAAAATGTACTAAATGCTTACACATTTGTTGGGAAACTATAATATTTCCGTAAATATATTTTCTATGATGAATTATTTCCAATTTTCAAATATCCAAGCTTTTCTCCTTCAGTGAAAAGCGTGACCAAAGAGTCCATAACTTCTTCACAGTTGGGGATAATTTGATCTGCTGGTAGGACAAATCCATGCGTTCCATTGTCCCTGAGCTCGTACGTAAAGACGATTGGAGTTTTGAATTCCTGCTTCACCCAGTCTGCACTGCATCCGCTTGCGGCATCTGACGGAGAGAAAATTATTTTTTCCCTGATATGAATGTATAAACAACCAGAAAAAGACCAGGTCAAAAGAGCAGATGTAATAATATACTTACACAATACTTCAGCAGTATTTCCCACCGTATATTTAGTCCCGTATCTGGCCGCCAAGGAAGCGCTTGCAGCCAATCCAATTTTCTTCTAAAAATTGATGAAATACAATTTCAACTCCTTCATCATCACATTTCACAACACCTAAACTTTTTTTTGCACAACATCTATGTTATGCAACAGCTCGTCAGATATGAGGTTGACCTTTCGCAGGTCTTTTTTTTTCTCCATCGTACTCTAAAGCAAATGCTGATTGTTTCACAGAATTTGAACGATTTATCAAATTTCGAAGTTCTAAGTTCTACGAAAGTTTTATTCAAGTTATATTATTAAATCGTGATGATATTGAGAACTTTATTTTTTACATTAGATTCTGACACGAGGCCCTGAGGAAAATTATTTTACGATGATGCGTGGAGGGTATTTTCAACAAAAGGACGGAAAGGAAGTTCTTGGAAGGAAGGAGCGGTGGGTAGAAATCTGGAGTCAGTGTATCAAGGAGTAACAGACGTATGAATCCATCCCTCCAACAGCGGTGCAAGGCTATGGGTCGAGATTTTATTTTTATCGTGATATATAGAATGTCCCAAAAAAAGTTCATGTTTAATATAGCGACATGAATAAAAGGGAGACGTTCATCATGAAAACCTTTATTAATTATTGAAATACATAGGAGATTACTTTTTAAAAATAATTTCGTCTAAATGTTACCCTTCTCGCGTACGGCACTCATCTAAACGAACGGCAAAATTTCTTAGGACAGCTCTACACGTCGACATTGGCTGCTATTTCGTGTCTAATGTTTTGTGTACCAGAGAAATCGGGTTATTGGCGTAAACTTTTGATTTAAGTTATCCTCATAAGAAAAAATCTATGGGGGTTAATAATTAGGGGTGCATGGAGGCCAATTTGTGTCTATTCTCCTGTAGATCAATTTTTGTGTTGGATGTGTGTATAACTAGGAAAGTTTAGGAGTTCATCCACCTTCAAATTGTCCAGGTTTTCCACATACACATTTCTCAGCGCTACAGTCGCCAAATCACTGTTTTAATCAAGTCGCACACACAACGCACGGTGTAACAGTGAGGTCCGTTCATGGAGATACTTACAATCTACGTAATTGTGACGCAACCACAAGTAACCTGCTGATATACTACTTTTTAATGCTGGTCTCCATACACGGCGCTATATACTAAACTCGATAATTTTTCTTGTGCAGCCGCGTAGTAAACACGATGTCAATCGATGTCATATGACTTTTTTTCAACATCAATCCATGCCTTCTCCACTAAATCCTTTCTTATGTATTCTGGTAAAGTATAGTTATATAAACATGCATTTTTTCCACTCCTAGAACAAATCTAACATTACTTTCATGTTCCGACGCCATTTCTGTCAAACGTTAAATGAAAAAATATCAGACACAAATGATGCAACGCGTGGCGTGCGATCAGCACCGCCGGTTGCGTGAAACTGATTGGAAACCGACAGACGTGTCACGTAGCGCCGTGTAAGGGCACCAGCAAAATCGTACGGGGGGTATGATACGCTCACGAGGATCGAGTAGCTTGTAAGTAGCGTCATGTACGGAGGCACTAAATCCCGATTAACTAAGTTCCTAAAAGCTGGGCTACCGATTGACATGCGCCCCGCGCCCCTCAGATGTGTTGCATTTATGCAGTAAGCCGATCAAATATAAACATTCCTTTGGGATATCCTATATTCAGTGAAATAAGTCTAATCTTTACTCACAACATCTTCATAGTTATCTAAAGGAACCGCAGTATGGCCATACGGAAGTAGGAGCACCTGACTGTAAGAGTGGAAACTTATGAAAACATCAAGTGATGGCCCGACAGTCCGGATAAAGTCTGCCATCCCTGACGACTCAACTTCCGAAAATGCGTTTGGCCCTCCATATGTTTCTGCACAAGTCCTAGTACTAGTTCCATTCTCTAAAATAGTTTCAGACTGGTTATAATACAAACAAAGTACCGAAGGATGATAAGTAAAATTCAAAAAATGTTAACGCAGATATGTAAATGCGCAATAAATTCTTTTTACCTCCCCAGTGACTTGCCCAGTTTCTGTTGATATCAGCACCGTAACAGTTTCCATATGGAGTTCTAGTCTTACGCCATAAACGGTCCTATTAATTCATAATATAACATAGTGGAATAAAAACATGACTTTTAAAACATATTAAAACTATAGAAATCAAAGGTTATCTTTTAATTACCGAGGAATGAGTGAATGAATAACCATCGGGATTAATGGAGGGGAAAAGATACCAATCGAAACTCTCAGCAATACTTCTAAAAGCAGGATCATTGCTATTCACTAGTTCATTTATAATAAATGTAACGGTGGCAGGGCTGATCCATTCTCTGGCGTGGATTCCACCTTCGATGAAGACTCCCCTATTACCATCTTTAAAGGACACCTTGACCCCTTTAATATCCCTTCCTTCGTAAGATTTTCCTGAGCTGATGATAGAGACATTTGGGTTTTCGAAAGCCAAACGATCCAACCACGAGTGTATATCTTCTAAAATATAGTAGTTATCCCATGTCAGACCATCCCTCAAAGTTCTTGACATCGTTTCTGCGTTGCTATCCCACGTCAGACCATCCTCCAAACCCCTCTTCATCGTTTCTGCTTTGATACGCCTTAAAATATACAGAAAAATAAAAAATAATAATTAACAGTTATTGGTTAGGAAAGCAAAATTGGGTTCAGGTTCACTGGTGCCTAATGCCCGATTGGCAGTAGGATGGACTATAAAACTAGTAACGAACAAAGAGCATTCGAATGTGTTTTTATCACTAGGAAACAATGAAGACGGGATGAAGCCTTACCTTCAAATGATTGATGATTTTGTTTCTTCGTCCACTAGTCACTTTGGATGCACAGTTACACAAGTGATTCAGAATCATTTAAAAAAACGCATATCGAAGTTTTAAAGCGATTTGGCAAGAGTTTCAATAACTGATGTGTTGGTACTTTCCACATATACTCGTATGTACAAATAATATTTTTAGGCATCGGTGGGTAGCGTTTAGTCATCTTTTTTTTTCTTCTACTTCCCAGATAAGGCTTTGTGAGGATAGGATAGGAAAAAAAGGAGATGACAATATTTTGAACCGGTATTTATTTTTGTCCCAAAGCTATTTCAATATTAAACAACTAATAAATGGTTTGGGCATAGGAGGCCTATTTCAAAAGACGAAAGCCGAAAGGCTTACAAATAATTAGATTATCAGAAATGAATATGACTAACTATTAGTCATAAAACGTAATTCTTAAATATATTTACTACTATATATAATACTAATTAGAAAATCAGATAATATCATGTCTTTATTAAAGTTTGGTGGAGTGCCATTTTATAAGCAAACAATTTCACAATAATGATAAAGCAGTTCATCTTTTATTTTTGATATTGATGAAGATTAAATTATTGACAAAGAAGCAGACAGAAGCGTGAATAGATAAATGAGGACATTTGTAAATATATTCTTTACCAGGATTTTTATTAGTTCAGTTGTGATCAGTAAAATTAGGATTATGCTAGGTAGGTCACACAGCTAACAGATGCCAGTGAAATTCAAAAAAATCATCAGATCAAGCAAGGCTCTCGACTAAAAATCAAAGGTCACGGATTCAAATACCAGCGTGCAAAAATAATTTTTATTTGATTATTTTGGGTTTGCAGCACGTTTGCAGATTGGAAGTTACTCTCTGTAACGCCCTTGCGTAAGATCACCATTCAGAATTGAAACGTTTCCTGAAAATACTTAAACTATGTTTGGTGTCCAGATTTGAATAGTCTTTCAAGGTCTAGGAACTTTCCTCTTCCTCATCTCCTTCCACTCCCCACTCCCCACTACTTTCTGCCTCACAACATATACAATTGGGATACCATGGTCTTACTGGCAAATTAAAAAAATAAAGATGTACAAAAAAAGGACGGCGTCCTTGGTTAGGAAACGACTAGCTGATGGACGAAAGAGTGGATAAATGTCGGATAGGCCGACTTAAGTTTATAATATACTAGCTTTTACCCGCGGTTTCGCTCGCAAGGTATTAGGTGGGAATACCCTGATTCATTCATCCATGCATTCATTTATTCACTCATTCATTCATTCATCATTCATCATTCATCATTCATTCATTAATCATTCATTCATTCATTTCCCGGCATGCATTGCCTTCCCTCTCCCCACTCCTCTCACCCGTTTCCGCCGTCCCGCAAACCCCCCTCACAGGTTCCCTCCTCCTCCCCTCTCCCGCGAACACATCAAATCCCCAAAGTTTCATCGCAATCGGATGAACGGTTAGCAATGCACAATTTCATGATGTCAGAACTCACTATTGTATATAGAAACCATCGCGTGCATGCACACATCACATCCCCAAAGTTTCATCGCAATCGGATGAATGGTTTAGCAATGCAGAGCGGACATACCCATATATATACAAACCCAGAAATAAACATATTTTAATTTTTATAAATTAGATGAAGATTATATCGTGACACAAGCAGTTAGACTCTTACTTCTGAACATCGTCGATCATTTCATCAGCATGAATCCCGTTCTGATCCATTTTTTCCAGAAAACGTTGTTGGTCTTGCGGTCTAACCATCACATCTATTGGAATTCCAGCATTGTTGATACCTTTCCAGAAATCCAGAGATAAATCTTCTCGCTCCAACGTCGAGAGAAAATTCATCTGCTCTTTTGTGGTTGGAGTCAACTTGTACACTTTGAACCCATCAAATGACTTTAAAGCGACACAATCTATCAACAGGCAAGCTAGTAAAATTAGCTTCATTATATTACTTTTCAATAAAAGAACATAGAATGGACAGTTCAATATACTTAGTTTTTTAGGTTAGAAACTGATTTTTTTCTATAATTTTCTTGAATCAATTTCGTTAATTCTTTGAACAATAATATCGAAATTGATCTGATCTGATAACGAAATAAATGTTCAAATGTAATAATTTTCTTCAAGTCGTCGACTTTTTTGGTAAAATTCAGTAATTTAATGAGAAACACCAATTATATAGGCTGAAATTTTTAGGTAAAATCTTGCAAATCCGGAGTAAAATAACAACGGAATCCAGCTAAATAGGGAAAGGTTCACTTAGGGATTGCTAGAATGGCCTCTGTAAAATAAAGATACTCTTTCGTAATCGAGATCTAAATATAAAATTTAAAATCCTTTTAAGGTTTTCAATTCTTTTCTGTGCAGCATGAAAACCTGAATAGGTTTTAAATAGTGAATGTAAACAAGTACAAACGCGTTTGATTGATTTTTAAATGCGTGTCTATTTACATTAGGTCAGACATTACGAAAATCTAGGGTCCCCTTTCCCATTTGTAGATCAAATTTTCAGAATATCGATACATCAACTCTAGATTATGCGTGTCTTACAAATTCGGTCCACCTATAAGTAATTTCATAACCAAACTCCCCATCTGATTCCGTCGCCTCGCTTCGAAAGCATAATATCTTAGAAGACAATTTTGGTCCTTGCAGACCAAGAGATGATAAAAAAACACGTTTCTAGCGATTTTTTGATATAAAATAATTAACTTTCTTATTGATAAATGTTTTCATAATTTTTAAAACCAATTATGTTGGTTTCGGTGTCATATTTAACATCAGCAAGCCCTGTTTAGACTTTCTTGGTCGATGTTTCAGACCCAAGTCAGGTTGCCATGAATATTATGCTGTATTCTATAAATGCATTGGTTTTATGCGAGTATGTATTTCTTCTTCTTAGCATTACGATTAGATTTTAGGTTAAGTAACTTCTTGGCAGTGACTTTCTTTTACGGATTTTTAAAATTTCAGTTTGTCGTAACTTATTACGCGGCTCACAATTTAATTATAGACAAAATACTAATTGAAACACTCTGACGACACTTTGGAATTTGACCAATCCAACTGAAAATAACTTTTCAATTAATCCAGAAACCACGGATTCAACGTTAATATATGTATACGTGAAACTTGCGTTAACCGGTGCTTAATCTGATTAATAACAAATAAATCAGTCATTACTTGTGACGCCAGCAGTCTTAAATGAAATCATAATTATTTTAATCAATTTTAAAAAGCAAGTTAAGAGGTGTACTTTTTACAACATGGATTACTGGTTCACAGTGCCGGATTTCCAGTGGAACCTTACCAAATATTATCAAGAGGTACTTAATTATGATAATAATTGGATAATTTGTAGAGCGCCTGTGAAAAATCACCTCAAGTACAATTTATTAAGAATTCTTAGGCTGTATTTAAGTAGTTACAGAAAACATACAAGTAGTTGTAGTAATTCGAAAAAATAAAAACAACATTATAAATAATAATGTATTTTATACCCCCAAACGAATACCAAACAAATGCAATCACACAACAGTTTTATTCGAGCTCGTACTTTCAATCTTTAATCGAAAAAAATCAAGTGGCAACTAAACTACCTCAATACTTAAAACAGTTAAAATTATGACTTAACAATATTGATGTTGAAACTTTATTTATTTAACTTTAATTCACTATATGTTTCTCACAAAACACACACTTATTACTACACTTTTGTATACTTATTATTTTATTATTGTATATTTTTTACAAACTGCTTAGAAATTTTTTTATAATATTTTTGCTTTATAAGCCCACTTTTTGTTCTTTCTGGGTACAAAAATAAAATGAATATAACTATATTACTCACGCACAGGGTACGCCTTAGTGGGTTCCTATTACTAATATGATTTTCATAATATTGTATTTATCAAATGTAAAAATTAAGAAAAATAAAGGAAAAAAAAGTTACAGAAAACATACTTACCTGGCAGTCACATACTTACCTGGCATAAATTTTATGCTTGGAGAAGATACGGCTTTGCACCCGGAGGATATTATATTTAAAACACCGGACATTGATGACATGATATTACATTTGCTACCCCCAACTGTGTTAGAATTACAATTTTGAGAAGTGTTTTATAACGCTGATGGGTTTCATTCGTTTTGTGCTCCGATCGACATACGGGATCGGAGGAATCCAGATTTTTGGAATTCCGCACATTAAGTGTACCTACCTACACGGTCGACATTAGTCAAATATCGCAATATCGCCAGTCTGTCAACAACCATCGTAACAAATCGTAACGTGACGTTTCGCTCTACGTTGAAATGTTATTTATTAATCGGAAGTGTGTAATATGACGCATTATATCGCCGTCTTTCATCGAATGCTTCATGTGAACCGCTTATTCGTCTCATGACTCAACTTTATCTTGGTTCTAATAACCGACCAGAACAATCTTATCGTACGCTTTTAGATACACCTGTGACCGTCGCCGAATGTAGATCAAGCCACGAGACACAATAGTGAGTATTACTTAATTGTGTATACCGGATCTTGTTTGGTGATCGGGCATAATTCGTATCGAAGTCCATAAGCGTTTTATTTAGCAAGGAGTAGCCGCAAGTAAAAGTCACGAATCAAGAAGATTATGGCCAAAGAAGAGTTGATATCTATTTTGAAAGACTGTAGAATTTAGGATTCTTTTGGGCTGGAGAAATTTTATGAAATGACGTAAGCTTACAAATGAGATTGTTTTATATTTTTACACAATTAGTTATTTACAATGTCGCGGGCGGTGAAGTGAAGATGAAAGCTTTTTTATTTCATGCATACGACTGTGGATACGGATTCGACTTGGTTTTATTTAGGAAATACAGTTAAAAAAACATCTTGTGGTACACTCAGTGGCGTTGCAAAGTTATATCGTATCCGATGTGAAAACTTTCTTGTCTTGTTAACAATATTTAGGATCGAAATATTTTCTTATCGAATCTTTTTTTAAAGGATGTCTTCAAATATATTGGACACGACTCCCAACAAAAAGCGTAGCAGGCTTAATTTCTTCCTCAATGTGGTCGTACTACTAAATAATTTCATCTTAATCGTCCTAAAATGTGTTAAGAACATGTAATTCTGGACATCATATTAGTGACAACATTTATGAATTCTTCTCTTCGTTCAAACTAATAAATTTTGTCGATTTTTCGTGTTTTTGCTACTTGCTAATTTATTGTGGTTTTGCTACTTTTGCTACATGACTAATCCGGCACTTCTGGTTTAAATTTATAATATTTACGGGACGTGATTACGTTCTGATAAAGATTAATGGAAATTGAAAATAATTATTGGCTTATGAGTTTTGGAGTGCCTATTTCTTTAATTGCAATAATAATGCAAAATTTATTAACATTAAACATTGAAAAAACCTATTATATACCTTTTAGCATAAATAACAAAAAAATACCTCCTATCGCCTTAAATATTAAAATTCATAAAACATGCCAAAATAATGACTGTCTATGCATAGCAAATAAAAAAGAAATAAAATATTTGGGTGTATTAGCAGATAGCAACCTTAAGTGGAAGACTCAAATTACCAATACTATAAATAGATTAAGAAAACTTATATACATATTTATTAATTTAAGAAATATACTTAACTTAAAAATTCTTAAAAATATATACTATGCTCTAGTCCATTTGATAATACAATACGGTATCGTTGCATGGGGAGGAGCTTACAAAACCTCAATTTTGCCGTTGGAAATTACTCAAAGATTAATAATCAAAATATTACTAAGAAACCATCAGATTATTCAACCTCTCAACTTTTTCAAGACCTTCAAGTCCCACCTCTAAAAAATACGTATATAAAAAATACACTGCTTCAAATACATAAAGACTATTCTAAGAAGTCGCACCACGCCATGGTCCGCGTTGAGAGCAATAGGCAAAACACAGTGGGTCGCTTGTGTACGCCATTAATGCATACCAGTTTTGCACAACACTACTACACGTACAATAGATTGGTGTGGTTTAATCAACTAGCAATAGAGCTGAGATTAGAACCTGACTACAATAAATTCAAGAATAAATTAAACAATAATATCTTAAATAATTTAACCACTTAGAACCGCATTAACCTTTAATTTTTTTTTAATTTTAAAAAGTAAGATTAACATTCTCGAGTTACGAATAACCCAAGAATGTTTGAAAATCTCCTACTACCACCATAGAAAGCCGAAAATGTTGCTTGTGTTGTGATGGAGGATTTAGCCAGCCGAGGAATCGAACACGCGACGCCCGGATGGGACCCAAGCGCTGTGACCACTCAAACACTGACCAGTCAATTAACAATTCTTTTTCAATAATTTATTTTATATTATTTTATTTTTTTATACATTTGATTTATGTAAGTACCTACGTATATAATATAATGTATGTGTCATAGTTTTTAATAAAAAAATTTTTTATTTCAAAAAAAAATATTTTTTCTCTTCCCTTTACACACGAGTAAAGGTTATATATTATATACATATATATGTTTATACTATTTCTAATCAATGTTGCATGTTAGTATTAAATGGTTTGAGTTTAATTCGATTGTAACCTGATAATATAATAACTCGTGATTATATTACATGTATATGTATAAAAAAATTAATAAAAATAATAAAAAAATGCAATTTCGATTTTTTTTTTTTTTTTCAAAAAACGTTCGATTTATCTGAAAAAACTACCTACTTCAAATCTAAATTCTTAATTGCGTCTCTAAAAACACGTGCTCTAAAGATGGGAAGGAGGTTAATAGTTCTTAAACGACCGGTGTACATGGCGACCTAATAATCCAATATTGGAATATAGGAAGGTTGTTGATTGAGCGTTGTTTTTTCATCTTTATGTATTCCTTTTTCTGCCCCTTCTTCTCAATTTTTTTTTATTTCCCTATCCCCATATGGGGGTGTGCTGGACCTCGTCCCTGCTTCATCTTCAGTTACATTATTAATTTTGCAGATCCTTCTCAAATCTATCTGCGCCTTCCCAAATGACATGTGGTGCAGGCTTGAGGCTTTATCAGGCGACCTTGGCTGTCCTTTGTCCTACCTCTGACTACCCAACGCTGAATTTTCTTTTAGTCTTCTATTTATTTCTAAGTATTTTACCCCAAATATTCAGTTAACATTCTTTGAGGCTTCACTAAGTGGTTGGCTAAAGGACACGGAAGCTAAGTGTAGTTTATGGTCAGACCGAATGCCATTCACATTTTTATTGGTTCTTGTCAATTGATTTGAGGTTTGTTGTATTACTTATGTTCTCTATTTTATGTAGGTGCTTGCAGGTTTTTACAGATGCAATGCCGCTTCATGGAGCCTCATGAACGAGTTTTTTTTGCGCTGTTTAATTTATCTTTGTCTTTTTAACCTATTTTTTGCATTTTGCTTTTCCTGTTAAGCACTTGTATACTGCTTACTAACAACGTATACAAGGAAACTGGAGGTCTAGATTCGTTCAACATAAATAAATGTAGCTTCATTTAACAAAAAAAAATTATAATCTTGCGAGAGACTTGAAGGAGTAACCATGGGCTTATACCAGGGCGGGTAAGTGGTGGATAACCTCCAATGCCCCTTCTTATATTTCCTTACATTTTTTGGCTCCTTCTGGTTCATCTCGTCTCTTCTTGTTTATTCAAGTTTCTCTCGGCTCTTCTTGCCCCTTCTTGGCTCGCCTTGGTTCTTCTTGCATATTGTATTTTCTTGCACATTCTTACTTCTTACCTCCCCTTCCTGGCTTTTCTGGCCTCTTCCCTCGTCTTTTCTTGGTTCATCTTGAATCTTTTACTTCTTACCGCTGCTTTTAATCAATTCATAAGTCGTAATAAAAAAAATCAATTCTTTATAATAAAATCATTTTTCGTTTTCTTCTAGATAATTTAGCTTGTAAATATTACTTTAAAAGCTGTAGGGATAGACTTATTTAATGGATACGATATCTGTTAAACTCTCCCACGAACATTTAAAGACTGGTTTAGTTATTTTATCATGATAAGTTATTTATAACAACTGGATTGGGGATGGAGAAACTTGTTTAAACATGTTATGAGAACTCGATCATGAAAATCAACCCGTTAAAAACAAAGTTTTTTTTTAATAAAATACATCTATTTTCAAATATCTTTAAAAACTTTAAACAAAAATTTATATTAGTGTGACTGAGGTTTTAACCTTCCTACCTAGGTTCTGAAGTCGGCAACTCTACCAACCGTGCCAAATCCCAATTGGATAAGACTGACATTTATTGCGAATATTGACTGGTGTAATGTCATCGAATCTCAGAGAAATGCATTGTCATCAGCAAGCCTATCTGCAGAGTTTCAGCTCGATCGGATATCGGGAAGTCGATTAATTTATACTTCCAAGTTTCCTCTTCATTAACACATTAATATGAACAAATAAAAACGAAATTCAAATAGATTTTTTCAAAATCTTTTATGCTAGCTGGCACCCGGCATGCGTTGCAATGCCATTCAAGGAAATAAATTTATTCTCCCTGCATGTCCTCTCCCGTGCGTCCCCGTTCCCTTCCACCTTCCTCGCCTTCTCCCTCCCTCGTCTCTTACCTCTCCGCGAACCCCAGCTTCCCCCTGCCTTTCCTCCCTGCCGCTAATATATATGAAATACACACATTTTCATATATACAAATTTCATAACGCCAGATATATACAATCTATGTTACTCGCTGATAATGTTGCTTTCTATTGGGGAAAGAATTTTTAAAATCGGCTTAGTGGTTTAGGCGTGAAAGCGTAACAAACAAAACACGCAATTTCGCATTTATAATATTAGTATAGATTATGTTTTCCCTTATCAATTACATAAGTACTGGTTTTTTTTTTTAATTTATCGATTAATACAAATATATCGTACCTATCCTAGAAACGTTGCAATAGATTGACTTCGATTAAATCAAATTAAATCTATCATTATCGTTAATTAAATATGCTTTGGTTGTTATCCTTTATTTGTTGTCAATATGGAAAATCCAAATTAATATTTAAATATTTTTATCTATACATTAGGTAATATATTGTTCAAGTGAGCACGTTTCTGTGATTAAGTTAAGATCCTATGATATTCAGTACCTATTTTAAGAATGATTGCGATAGCGAATAACGAAAATATAAACAATCATTGTTATTATTAATAACAAGTATAGCCACTATGACGTCAATTCTGATTAAATAGTAAAAATAAATATAACGACACACAAAGGCCCTTGCGAGACGGAAAGACGTCTTTTTATTTACAATAGCTCCACACAGGAGACCCTGAGGAAAGCAATTTCCCTCGGGGCCTATGTCATCTTTGGTGATGCTGTGTAAAGGGTATTTTATGGAAAAGAAGGAGAGGAAGATCTGGGAGGAAAAAGATATGAAGGGTGGGTAGGAATTTGGGTCAGTGTGTCCATGAGTGAAGGACGTATGAATCCATACGTTCCACTGCGCGGTGCAATGCAATTTGTCGACTGAGTCCTGCCTGAGAAATCAAAAGGTCTTCCCCAGTCTCCCTCACCCGATCCGGCCCGCCATGCAGTAGGTGGGCAAACGAATTCGCCGCCAAGATCTAGACAAACATCACTCCTTGAACCCGGGCACCCCTACTAAGTCGTTAAACGTAGCGAACCAGTTGGGGTGACCTGTGGCAGAGAAGCTTTCTGTAGTAGAAAATTCATCTCTCACCGTCTTCAAATCCAGGCAAACAAAGAGGATTATAAAAATGTAAGTATCAGGTTCGGAAGTACTTATCTATCGAAATGAAAATAACGCAATAAAAAAATATAACTTTCAATTTTTATTAGAACAAACTCTCCTTTATGTTATTCCCATCAATGAAATATATTTTTGAGAAGAAGGTAACAATAATAATCTAAACAAAAATATTAAAGAGAACAAGACACAGAAAAAATAATTTAAGTTAAAAGAAATATAATATTTCGCTTTCTTAACTTAAGCACAGAGTATAGTAGTATATATAAAATGTAGTGTATAGTATAGTGGTAATATTTTTAATTTTGTTCTAATAATCTAAGTTTAAATATATATTTTTGAATGTAGCTATAACTTTGTGGTTATCCATTATAGAAAAATGAAATAATTCAACTTTGTATAAACCACTTATATGATGCGCAAATCCGACCGGTTTCGGAACAAACGTTCCTTCGTCAGGGAAAGCTTACACTAATTTGACAGTTTAGATTAGTTTAGATTTGGTTTTTTTTTAATTTTACAGATCTGTCTAGTGACCTAACTCGTTTATTTAACTTAGTTTTAAATCAAAATTATTTTCAATACAATAATGTCATATAGCAACAAAAAGAAGGCCTTCCAATGGGAGCCCCCACCAGTCCTCTTATTGCTGATATATTTATGAATGATTTGGAAACAACTTATAATAATCTATGGATAACCGCTAAGGAACAACACCTCATTCTGACAGCTCCAATTTTTATTGCAAAATAAGTGACAATTAAGCAAAAAACACAACAAAAACACTAAAAAAAAAACAAAAAAAACCAGTGATTCGTTAAATACAGTGAGTTTATTTGGTAGTGGCAGTGCTAAATATTTAGAAATCTCGTCAAAAAAAAAAACGAAAGACATTATAAACCACAGACAATTTAAGTGTTTTTGAAAAAAAAAAAAAAAAAAAAAAAAAAAAGTCATTTCTGTCATAGACAACACAACAAAATTATTAAAAAAAATAAATTATATGGGGCATCTGTGAACAAACCATAGAATTTTAACTACAAGCAAAAAAAAAAAAAACGCGATCAACATGTCTAAATCTCGCAGTAAATTCTCCAGTGCGAAGAAAACCACATCCTCACCCCTATTAACTGGCACCATGGACTCACCGTCGGCGACACACCAATCTATGATTAATATAGACAGTGAGTCAATATTTGAATTTATCAATACGAAATTCGAGGAAATGAAGACAGTGATGCTCAATAAAATTGAAACAGAGCTGCAAGAAATAAAAACCTTCACGAACTTCATTAACGACAAATATGATGACATTATACAAAAACTGCAACAAATTATGGACATTCCAAACAAAGTCAACAAACTCAAGGAGGAACTGGCGGAAAAAGAAAACAGATTGGCTACGGTAGAAATCCACCTAGCGGATATAGAACAATCGGCCCTTTTGAAAAGTATAGAAATAAGCGGTCTAAAACTACAGGACGACACATCCCTAGCTCATGCTGTTGCGCGGATCGCTGAACTCGCAGGCGTTACGATTACCCCAGAGGACACCTACAAAATCACAAAACACAGACCAAATGATCAGAAAAAAATTACAATTAATTTTGCGGATATAACAAAAGCGGATACCATATTAGCAGCCAAACACAGTGACGCGATAAAAAAATTCAACGGGGAAGGAGCCCAATATGTTTACGTAAATGCGGCTCTAACGCAATACTATAAAAATCTGCACTGGAACACCAGAAAAAGAGCCCAAGAAAAAGACTATAAATATGTATGGATAAAATCCGGAAAAATACTTGTAAGAAAAACTAAGGACTCAAAAGTTATAGAAATAAAACACTTGAAAGATATATCTAATAAACTGACATAAAAAACTACTGTACACCAAACACAACCTCACATCAAATACTTACACAAATACACACCAACATGGCTGATTACATGAAATATATAGACTCGAACAATCAACACTACTGTATAAGTACAAATGATTTTAATCTATGGACCAACATCACAAAAGAAAAAAATAGAATCAAAATATTGCACCAAAACATTAGATCGATCAATAAAAATTTTGACGAATTTATAATATACCTCCAACAGATTGACAATAATTTTGATGTCATTGTGCTGACAGAATGCTGGTTGAATGAAAACTATATCCCAAAAACAATCAAAAACTATCATACACACCACACAAATATACACAAAAACCAAAATGATGGTATAGTTACGTACATCAGTGATAAAAATAACATAAGCGTTCAGGAAATAAACATCATAGACTCCAACTGCTTACAGATTACATATGAAAAAGAAACATGTATCCTAGCTATGTACAGATCTCCATCCAAAAACAACATTACAAACTTCCTAACAGAACTTAACAATACATTAAATGACCTCAACAAATACAAAAATATCATCATCATAGGAGACCTTAACATAAACATTCTACAAAACGGACACCCACAAAATATAGAATACCTAACAATACTAGCACAGCATGGACTGGAGCCAACGATAAATGTCCCAACACGAGTAACACAAAACACTAAAAGCTGTATAGATCATATAATGATCAAGACAAAACTAAAAACCAAAACAGTAGTACTTGAAAGCACAATTACAGATCACTACATGAATATGATAGCAATAGACACCGAAAACACTAATTCGAACCAACATAAAATATTTACAAAAAAAATAATTGACTACTCAAACTTAAAAGAAAAATTACAAAAAATAAACTGGAATACAATATACCAAATAGAAAATGTCGAAGAGGCCTGGAATAAATTTACAAATACGTTAACGCAAGAAATAAAAAATTTCACTTCAATAAAACACATAAAACTTACACACAAAGCAAAAAAAATTAAACTATGGATAACACAAGGAATATTAAACTGTATTCGTAAACGAGACAAAATTCACAAACAAATTAAACACACACCGTATGACATGGAACAACTTAATTACTATAAAAGATATAGAAACATCTGCACGAAAATTATTAGAGTAGCTAAGGAGTTATACTACAGAGAAAAACTTAAAGAAAATAATAACCCAAAGGAAATATGGAGAATTTTAAAAGAAGTTACATACACACAAAAATACAAACAGAAAAATACTATTGAACATCTAAATATTAACTCAAACCAAATTGATGCCAAAACAAATACAGAATGCATGGCAAACCATGTCAATAACTTCTTCGCAACTATAGGGAAAGTTTTAGCGAACCGTAAAAAACATAGCACAAACACAATAACACAAACAAACATTTCAAACATCAATACTCAACCGACACAACACAGATTTATAATAAAAACAACTTCGGAAAAGGAAATTGACAAAATAATAAACACATTAAAAAACCGGACTGCTCCCGGATTAGATGAGATAACAACGGATTGCATTAAAATAATAAAAAATGAAATATTAAAACCTATAACACACTTAATCAACCTTAGCATAACACACGCCTTCTTTCCTAGTACTCTTAAAAAAGGACTGGTGATACCTATTTATAAATCCGGAGACAAAATGGAAATAACTAACTATAGGCCAATCACATTGTTAAACTCGCTATCAAAGATTTACGAAAGAGTATTAAAAATCCAAATTATAAAATACCTGGAAGAAAACAAATTAATCTCGGATAAACAATATGGATTTAGAGAAAAAAGAAGCACAAAAGAAGCTTTGGCAAGTACAATAGATTATATACATAGCAACTTAGATCAAGGGTATAAATGCATAGCGATATATCTAGATTTAGCTAAAGCGTTTGATTCAATCTGCCACAAAACACTTTTTAAAAAATTAGAAAATATGGGTATCAAAGATAAAGAACTCCAACTATTGAAAAGTTATATGAGCGACAGAACACAACAAGTCAAAATTAATAACCATACTAGCAAACCACTGCCGATTACATACGGAGTTCCACAAGGAAGCATACTAGGGCCCATTCTTTTCACCATTTATATAAATGAACTTTGCAGCATGGAAATAGACGGTGAAATAATCAGTTACGCAGACGACACAGTTTTACTCTTTAAAGCTAAGGATTGGAAAAATGTATATAACAAAGCAAATCTAGGAATCACGCAAGTGAAAACATGGCTGGACTCTAACACACTTACACTAAACATATCGAAAACAAAATTCTCAACGTACAGTATAACTAACACGGGACAGCCAAAAAACGATACAAATACCATAAAAATACACGAATGCATTAACACAAACATCTGCGATTGCCCTCCTCTAGAAAAAACGGAACAAATAAAGTATCTAGGTATCGTAATTGACCATAACCTTAGATGGACACATCATATTAAACAAATCACAAATAAACTCCTCAGAACAAAACACATTTTCCTAAACATAAGAAACATATATAAAATAAAACAAATGAAAACAATATATTTCGCACTTTGTCAATCAATAATAGAATATGGATTAATTGCTTGGGGAGGAGCAACAAACGCAGCTATCGCTCAAATAGAAATCGCACAGAAAACGATCTTAAAAGTAATACTTAAAAAACATAGACTAACCGATACAGATCAAATATATAAAAGTTGTGACGTACTAGATATACGCCAATTATATGTAAAAACACTACTGAACTACATTTTTGACCAAAAAAACACACTTCAACAAACCCCAAATATCACTAATAGACCAGTTAGACAAGCGTACAAAGAAAACATAAAAACTCCGACGGTAAACACTACCTTTGGAAAAAGACACCATAAATACCAAGCTATAAAAGCATTCAACAGTCTTTCACTTGAAACAAAAATTGAGGAAAACAAAAATAATTTCAGACATAAAATAAAAAAATGGATTAAAGAACAAAATAGACAATTTTACCAAAATTTCATAACATAAAAGAATAAAACGTATACTCCCAACACACAAAACCAATATAAAACACGTAACACTCACAAACACATAAAACATAATATACGCCGATTTTCATTTAATTACTTTATTTTTTTAGTTTATTAATTTAAAATAATTTTAATTTTTGATCTCTATTTTTAGTTTAAAATTATCTTTATTTTAAATGATTTTTTTGTTTGTTTTATCACCAACTTTGTATATTTCTTTTTTTTAAACTATAATGTATAAAGTATTATATTATAAAATGGGGGCCTCAGCACGGGTAAACAACCCAGTGAGGCCAACATTACTGGTTTGTACTATAAAAATTTGTAAAATAATACTGTATCAACAACAATAAAATAAACTGTTTTTAATTCAAAATCACCCCTTTTAAACAATGTTTTACTATGGAAGAGATATGTGGATGATATCTTCGTCATTTGGACAGGATCCGAACGTCAACTCAACAACTTTCTTAACCTTTTAAATTCCTTTCATAACCAAATAAAATTTACGATAGAAATAGGCAATGAAAAATTAAACTTTTTGGATTTAAATTTATCTATTATAAATAATAAAATCGATTTTAGTATATATCGCAAGCCAACATACACTGACATAGTAATTCATAAGACCTCCAACCACCCTGTCTCACAAAAACACTCTACCTTCCATTCCATGATACACCGCTTAGTAAATGTCCCAATGTCTAATAATAATTTCCTTTCTGAACTTTCAATAATAAAACAAATTGCTATAAATAACGGATATGAACGAAAATTAATTGATAACATCCTAAATAAAAAACTTATCAAAATTTCAAAAAATAAATATCTGTACAATTCTAATAATATTAATGATAAACAATGGCGTAAAATTTTGAATATTAATAATTTTTCAGTTCAATGTTGCAAAAATCTTCCTTCTAATATTAAACCAGCGTTTTATACAAGAAATAATATCGGTAATTTTTTGAGAAATACTAAAAATAAAGACCATAAATTGACTAATTCCGGAATATATAAACTCAAATGCAATGATTGTCCCTCATTTTACATTGGAAAAACAACTCGTAATTTTGAAATCAGAATCAAAGAACATTTAAGGTGTCTTAATAATAATAATTTTTCTGAGTTTGCTAACCATATCATTGTAAATAAAATAGAAATATATTGTAAATAACCATAGCTTTGAAAAAAATACAGGGATAAATATTCTTCAAATTAATCATAAAGGAAAACGTTTAGATAACTTAGAAGCCTTGGAAATTAAAAAATCCCTTAAAAATAATGAATCTATTATCAACAAACAAAAAATATTGTCATATAGCCCAATCATGGATTTGTTCCCCTACCCACCCACTCTACACTAATACCTACCCACCCAATCTACATTATTAACTAGCAACGGCTCCACCCCTACCATAATAAAACATTGCTCGAAACTGTCAAATTAGTATAAGCTTTCCCTGACGAAGGAACGTTTGTTCCGAAACCGGTCGGATTTGCGCATCATATAAGTGGTTTATACAAAGTTTAATTATTTCATTTTTCTAAGTTAAAATAGTTTTTTTAAAGGTATTTATATTTTTCTCCATTTTTAGGTTATCTGGGAAGAGATTATCGTCGCTGTGCTTGCAAAATCCGCTATGTTGAAAAACGTAACTTTTCAGGAGAAGGAAAAAACTGATTTATTTAGCAATGGCTCGCATTTTTTACAATCCAAATAAACAGAAAATTAGATCTTTACGTCGGATTTTGTATAAATGATATTTTACAATTAAATATTTAATACTTTAGTAGTAATATTTGTTTTTGTGAATAAATGACACATAGCTGATTTTGTATGGGTCTTTAAATCCGCTTTGTGTTAGAGGCAGCATATAGCGGATTTTTATGTACGTATATTTTAGACATAACGGATTTTGCATTTAGTTAGAAATGATATTAATTCTTTAATTGCGTATAATTTAAATGTACTAACGTATGTGTAAAGCATTTTTAACAAACCAATAGCCTATTTCTAACGAATCTTTATCTTTCCCAGCTGAAAGTTTACTTTTAAATAAGTAATTATCGAGAGAAGGTGAACTAAAAATATTTTGAGTAAGATGGAAAAACAAGTTTATTACACGTTAAATTTTATTTATTGAAAGCATAAAATCAAGTAGATAGTAGTATTATACCTATTACAAACTAAACATTATTGAGCAATAATACAATCATTTTAAATTAATCTCAACATTTTAACAAAACAAATTAACATTTTAGTTGCATAAATAAACAATGATAACGGCTGCAAGCAAATTAAACATTTGTCTAATAACTATTGAGATCGTTAAAATTTTATGAAAATAAAAAGTACCTAAGTTATTAACAAAATCGGTATTTGAGATTATTATATTTTATTTATCAAAAGAAGATAAACAAGTAGATAGTCATTAGTATTATACCTACTTATTACAAACCACACAATATTCAGCAATAATACAATCATAATAAATACAACTTTAAACAAAATAAATAACATCTCCGTTATATAAATAAACGATGATAACGCCTGCTGGTCTAATAACTATTGAAATCTTTAAAATTTTATTAAAAGCAGAAACTACGTAAGTAATCTACCAAAGCACTATTCGAGATTATTACATTTTATTTATTGAAAGAATAAAATCAAGTAAATTGTAGTAACTAGTATTATATTTATTACAAACCAAACGGTATTCAACATTAATACAATCATAATAATTACAACATTTTAACAAAATAAATAACATATCGATTATGTAAATAAACAATGATAACTCCTGCTGGTCTAATAACTAATAACTATTGAGATCTATAAAATTTTATAAAAATATAAGCTACATAATGTAATCTATCAAACCACTGTTCGAGATTATTACATTTTATTTATTGGAAGAATAAAATCAAGTAGATAGTAACAAGTGACAATTATTATACTTATTACAAACCAAACATTATCGAACAATAATACAATCACAATAATTACAACTTTTAAACAAAACAAATAACTTCTCAACTGAGAAGTTATTTGTTTTGAATATATATATAACTATGTAAATAAACAATGATAACGCCTGCTAGTAAACTGAACATTAGTCTAATAACTATTGACATCTTTAAAATATTATAAAAATAGAAGGTATGATAGTAATCAACAAAATCAGTGTTTAAGATTATCGTAAAATGAATGATAATCTCGATGCATATATAACTTTAAGGATTGTAATTGCTCAAACTTAGACATATCATTTTTTTTCTGTTCTGTGTACAATGGTTTTGGTGTTGTGTATAAATCTTGCTTCCTCCTTTGAGGCAGAAGTGTCCAGTTATCAATGTGTCGGAGTTTGTACTTAACCTCACCCTGTTTGTACAGCAGCCCTTGCCTCATTTTTCTTATTAATGTGAATTTGGTATTCTTCTTCACTTAGATTTCCCTGTTTGTGGGACACGCATGTGTCGCATTGATCCTTGCATGGTTTAAATATAGATATTTTGTTACTTTCTAAAATATCATAGAATGTCTTTCTTTGGACGCAAGTTATGCCGTTTTCTGAACACCACGACTTGTAAATTTTATGCATTTCTGTTTTAGATTTAAAAGAATCCTCCGCGTATGTTCTTAATCTAGTCGAGCGGCAATAATGACTCAAAACTTTAGGCAATAGGTCCAACCGTTTTTTAACGGAATCTGACCTCAAAGTCTGAGGAACTCTGGTCTTTTGTTTCCCAGCTGTTTGAGTCTCATCTTCGTTATCAATCTGTGTTGATGATATCCATTGAGCAAACGTATCTTTCGTAATACATAATGTGGCGTTGAAAAACTCTCTGCAAACTCTAACTTTTTCACCAATAAGCTTGGGTAAGGAGCAGTCGACCCCGATTTTGCGCTTCAAATCACTTCTACCTTTTAATTGCTGTCGCCGTTGTCGCCTCTTGAGTACTCTTCGGATATTTACAAGTCCGAAAATATAAGCTTTCTCAGCTTCCCATGTTGACAAGCTCCAGGAATAGTTAACATGTCTAAGCGAGCTTTTTCATTAACCAATCCGCATAGAAAAGATCTATTGGATAAATTCAAGCCATGATGATTGCATGGTGTTTCTTTTATTTTTCTTTGAGCCCTTTTAACGGAAATTATACGTCCACTTACTCGTTTAATACCGCTATATTTTTTCCCCAGGATTCGTAAATATTTATTCAATTTTCGTTTGCCCTTTATGTTCGGTACATTAGTCGACAGATCGTCTTCAGAATTAGAGTTAGCATCAGAGCATTCGAATTGTCCCGTTTCGTGATTCAAAATAAACCTATGCTTATTTGTGCCCAGTTGATCCTCATCACATTTTGCGTTAGAATTTGAAAGTGCAACTCGTTCAAACAGTCCCGTTTCAGGGTTGAGTATGTTGTCAGCATCATTATTCATGGTCATGATTACAACTGGGGATACATTCCCCACGTCTGTCTCCAAAACTGTTTCAGAAGTGTCCAAATGTATAAATTATTGTGCGCTGAGTGCACGTGCACTGTAATGTAATTTCATACTGTTTTAAAAGCTTAAATATTATTTTTTGATGAACTTAAATAATCTGCTAGCACGTGCACCAAGACTGAATATCATAACAAGACTGCCCAACTGTCCGCTGTCCAGTCACGTGACTTGTAATATGTGCGTTCTGAACCAAGATGTGCAAAATCCAGTGCAAAATCCGCCATGTATCATTAACTGGCGCAATATTAAGTGTTTTACTTTAGTTAAAAATGCGATATGTGAAGGAATCTTCATAGAGTATTTTGAAAGCCATTTTTAAGCGAAAATACATAGCTGATTTTGCAGTTTTCTAAACTAGCTATAATATTAGAAAACGTGTTTTACAGGCCTATCCGCCATGTCTCGTTCTATCACAAAGCGTAAAAAACCGATTTTGCAAAAAAAACGTTTGTCGGATTTTGCAGGCGCAACGACGTTATATATGTGTACGCCCTCGTGGCCAATGCTTCTCTTGCCACTTTTAGTCTTGACAGTATTTGTGTACAATTTATTATGTTGTCTAGTATAATTTTCGTGTATTTGTGAAGTTTTTAAAGTCTATTTTGTATTTTGTAGATTACAAGGCATATGTTATATTCGTACAAAGTTCTTATTTTCAGAAGGTTCATTTCCTAGTATAGCTTTTTTGTGGGAGTGTATGGGTTATAATTAAAAAGTTTTTTAATAACTTTGTTCTGTTTTATTTGTAAGTCGTTTAAGTACGTAATGCTTTTGTTACCCCATATTTCTATTAAATATTTTAGGTGGGACTAGATTGAGCTAATGTATAAGCCCCTCTTTACCTCTGTTGGTAGAAGATGAGCAATTCTACCAAATACACCAATTAGTGGGATGATTTTTGCTTTTAGTTTTTCTCCGTGTTGTTTAAATGACAAATATATATAAGCCCAGGTATTTTTCGCTATCTAGAATATGTAGGTCCCATTCTTCTATTTGTAATAATAATGGTCACAACTGGGACATGAATAGTAATGATGGTGAAAAATAAAAAAACAACCGTCACAGTTGCGACCGTTATTTTTTTATTTTTCCGTGTCATTTTCTCTTTCATATTTTCGGTTATTGTTATCTTCTTCTTCAAAAATAGAACTTTCGTTCACTTCAAAATCCGAAACCACGATCTGTTGAGGCAACTCATGATCGATGATTTTAGCACAAATTATATTTCAATAAGAACGTTGTTTCATTGGGTATTTAAAAAAAACGTGATTTAAACTATTTTTACCACCTACCTTTATAGTGATTTGTTTACTCCCAAAAAATAAATATTTTGTCACCTGCCTACTTAATACTTGTTCAGATTCCATGCTATTCTAGATGATTCTATCACCCTATTCAGTCTTCCTAATATATCTCGTATTTTAATTTACCGTGAAATGACAATATGATTCATTGATCTGTTTCTATGATTCATTTTATAAAAACTTTAGAATGTTTCTCTTTCAATATTCCCTTATAATAGGGTTCTCATATATTACTTACCAGTTTTCACTATTCTGATAATATTAATACCCTAGCGTCTGTACGGTTGAAACTTAAGAATCCTGCTTCGAGAATAACTCTGACGCCACACCTTATTCAAAACCATCTTCATACATGAAGTTTGTCAGAAGCAGGTTTTTAACTGCTAGTGTCGGTACTAATATCTGACTTCTGATTTACAATACTTTTCCATGAGCAGAGTTATAGATAGAACGCGAGACCCAAGACAATTTTAACCTCAATAAAAATGCATTGTAGTGAAAATTTAAAAATAGGATTAAACCAGAAACACATTCTTTGGTTCATTTGCCCATCATAACTGACGGAATAGCCTCAGCATGAAAATGTTGACCTCGGCCAACCTTCCGGAAAGGAAGAATAATTATAACTAACAGTGTGGCAGTCAGTTAGCTAGATTGGTCATGAATGCCAAACAGGGAAAGACAGAACAAGTAAGATAATAAAAGCAGCCAAGCTACATGGTACCAGAAGCTTTGGTAGACCAAAACCAAGATTTGATAGACCCCTTTACGGATAACGTATTGATCGATCTGGAAAGCAAAGATTAGGAAGATTTTTTTAACGTTAAATTTCCACGATAGTCCTAACTGCTCCAGTCTGGTGCTAGTGAGACTATGGCATCCTCTTTTGGGGTATGTTGTGAGGCTGAAGGTAGTGAGGAGGAGAAGGAGGTGGGGAAGAGGAAGATGGAGAATTACCTAGCTATTCAGATCTGATCACCAAATTCGGTTAAAGCATGAACATATGAATATATCTGGACCTGCCCTAAGTGATAAAAGCGTATTATTTCCTCCTCCTATTTCGCCGGTTCCATGGAGCCAGCTCGGCTTACGAGAGCGTCGCTTAAATCTAAAAAATGTGACGTCATCATTCTTGTCCTGACATTTTACGAACAAAAGTGAGAGATTGTGCTGTACATTATACCCTAATATAATATGTGAACGTAGCGAATGTGAGCGTTTCTCCAGTGAGCTCGTCGCTGCTTACAGGGGTAAGTAAATTATGAAACATTGGTAAAAGTGTCTTAACTAAACACGGCAACAAAATATTCCCGTGTGAAAAAGGGCGAACTTTTCTTTGCCGATTTCGTCTACGCATAATATGATAATAACGTGGCGGGCAATTCGCGCTCCCATGTAAAAAAGTATATTCATTAAAAAGCACATTTTGTTTTTAAGAACTAAATGGTGATATTTCCCCTCTTCACCCTCCATAGTTTGGTTTTACCCCTCATCTGTATCTTCTGGTCTATTAAATTTGGATGTCTATTGGTTAAAGCCATTTAAAGCAACATTTTAATTCTGAACGGTGGTCCTACACGGGGGTGATATTGGCAGTATCTTCCACTCTGGAACGTGCCGTAAATATGCTATTTATTATTTTAATTGAATAAAATTGTCAAATAACCCACACAGATCAAATAAAATGTATTAGCCCAGATCCAGATCGCCAATTTAAAAAAAAACAGCGGCAGGTATCATTAAAGATTAAAAAAACGGTGTTAAGTTTACTATAACATACTGGAAAGAACAGTATTTTCAATAGAAGCAAGGAAGAAAGCATATTTTTCGTGTTTGGGAATGACACAAAGATTCTTTACCGCTACAGTAAAATACTTAACATACATTTTTATTAATAAATATCAAGTAACATTTCAAAACATCATATAATAAAATAATGTCTTAATCCTTATGCTGGAGTGGTAAGGCCAAGATTTTTTCCTTCGTTGAATAAAGCCACAATGGAGTCGATGACTTCAAGGCAGTTGGGAATGATTTCGCTGGGAGGAAGCACGAATCCATTTCTGCCTGTATCTCTCAACTCGTAGGTAAAGGCAATCGGAACCTGGAAAGTTTTCTTCACCCAGTCCATGGTTCCACCACTGTGTTTATCTTGAAAATAAATGGTACATTGTAAACAAAAACTATTGAAGAATAATTTTGCTACCGCAATTTTAAAAGGTGGAAAGTTGGTACTTCTGAAAGATGATGTAGACGTTATCATAGACACAATGACTTCGTAAAGATTCTCCGCTTCGTAATTTTAACCGAATTCAAGAATCAGTCGTTTGCCCAAAATCAGGGGAGCAAATTGGTTCGAATCTTTTCCTGTTTTTGCTGTTTTATATTTTAGGTTTGAGAGTTGTTAATATTATCTTCAATGTTAAATATTACAATTTGAGATTTTACTCAATAAGATTCCACTATGAAAAATATTTAAAAAATGTTACTTACAAACAGTTTCTGCGGTATTTCCAACTTCGTATTGGGTATTGTATCGGACAGCCAAAGCCTTGATTGCAGCCTGTCCAACTTTGTACTAAAAAAAAGTATTTATATACATTAGGACGTAGAAATGCTATGTATATAAAAAGTGGTTTCCAATATATTTCCATTAAATCAATATATTTTTAGAGACTGTAAGACCTTACGGTACTTGTGAGATACTTTAGAGAGGAATTTTATAAACTCATTTAAATTGCTATTTTAACTCACGACATCATCATAATTATCCAAATGCTCTAATGTATGTCCATAAGGCATCAGCATCTTCTGGCCGTAAGAGTGGAAGGAGATAAAGACGTCCAATTGAGATCCAATGGTCTTGATAAACTCTGAGAGCACAACCGTCTCCTTTTCAGAGAATGCGTTAGGTCCTCCATAGGTTTCAGAACAAGTAAGAGTACTAGTTCCTTCAGCTACAAAAAAGAAAAATTAAGTTGACGAATTCATAAATACTGAAATTAGGGGGCGTTATTAAGGCCTACTAAATAATTGATTTTGGATTGAATCCAAATACCGTCCAGTCAAATAATTTAGAAATGAATACTGATGCTCAATTAAATATTTGATTGCGAAATAATCATAAAACCATCAAGTGGATCAATCACCAAATATAATCAACAGATAACGTTAAAAATACGACAGAACTCAAGTGGTCCGTGATTAAAAATATTTTGGTATCTTGGATAAGAAGAGTTCCCGAGGCAGATCAAGGGCCCTCCTGGTTAGACAAGCAGTATTAACTATTTGATAACTTCATAACTTAAGTGCTTATATGCTCAACTTACTTCCCCAGAAAACATCCCAGTTCCTGTTCATGTCCGCTCCGCTGCAAAGAGGATAAGGTGTTCTGGTCTTACGCCAAAGTCGGGTCTAGAAGAAAATGTATTTATTTATTTTTAGAAACCTCCAAAAAAAAAGTCTCCATAAAACTGTTGTACATCCAACATGCTACAGAGAAGATTACAAATTTTGAACACGTAAATGTACAGTAAATGAGAAATGGTAAAAAAATATAAACACAAATAGTAGATATAAGCAACAAATAGTAACTAATAATTAAAATTATTATTTTTTTAATGTCTAAACTAACGTTTAGACAAGATTTTTATGCATAGCACAAAGGGTAACAATTATTATAAGCAATAATTGTCAGCCTGAAACACTCATTTACATTGAAAAATCTTCCGAGAAAAGATACTTGCCGCCAACGGGACATGAACCCGTGTCCTTCTGATTGCCGGTCGGATGCTCTGACCACTGAGCTATGGCGGCCCGTTGGCGGCAAGTATCTTTTCTCGGAAGACTTTTCAATGTAAATGAGTGTTTCAGGCTGACAATTATTGCTTATAATAATTGTTAATAATTAAAAGTTAAGTAACAAAAATAAGCACAAAAGAAGTAAAAAAAACATGTATGTTGAAGATTTAAAACTGTACGAAAGATAACAATATCAAATAAACATTCGAGAGCTGAAGAGAACTACAATGTAACAGCTTGATAGGAAATAGAACAAAGTAGAAGTATAAAAAGGTCATGATGGTACGCATCAATGATAGTTGCTAAACTGCTGGATCTACAACGAGTATATTTGTTTGCATAAGTCAACCACTTTCAACAAAGGTGCATTAAGAATAGTTTCAGAGATTAACATGAAAAACTAATTTTCGGCGGCCGTCTAAAGTTTTTTTTGTATTAACACCTTCCTATAAAGGCCCCGAGGAAAATAATTTACCCCAAGGCCTGTGCCATCTGGGAATGGCGGGAGGTTATTTTTGAGGAAAGACAGGAGTAAACCGGAGTTTTGAAGAGACCCATGTTGTAGGAGGGAGGAAACATAGAGGCCGGCAAATCGTCCCACAGCCACGCTGTTGAACTCCAGAACGAGTCATAGAAACGACCCGTTCTCATGTGATAAATATCAACTGTATACAAATGTTGGTCGTGGCCGAACTGTGCACCGGTGCTGAAGAATCAATGACGCTAGTTCTTTGAAGCATCTTCCATTGAAATACCGGAAGAATAAGGACAGCATTCTCACCCAACGCCTGTGCTCTAAAGGTTCTCCGTGTGCTAAGCTAGGATAATCTTTCAAACGGACAGCCCGTTTCAGCGCAAAGTCGAGAGTTTTTTCAGGTATTTTGGGGTTCCATACCAGAGGCTGCCAAATTGTTGGCTGGTTGTGGTTAGCGAATTGTGACTGCCAATGTGTTGAAATCAAGCATTCTTTTTAATAGTATAAATAGGACTGCCTGAGCATTGGTTCAATTTCAGCGGACAGCATACAGTTGTATTCCATAGGCATCATTTCGGATAGCAGTCTTTACAGTTAGTTTGTTGGAATGTCCTTTAGAACCCTTACCTGGGTATATGTGAACTCGTATCCATCGGGGTTAGCAACAGGCACGATATACCAATCGTAACTCTGGGCAAGCGCCCTGATAGCTGCATCCTGGCTGTTCAGCAACTCGTTGATTAGGTAGGTGGTAGTTGCTGGTGAAATCCATTCTCTAGCGTGGATCCCTCCCTCCACATATACTGCCCTCCTTCCAGTTCCGAAGGTCAACTTCAGGGCCTTGATCTGTCTTCCTTCGTATGATAATCCGAGGTCGATGGTTGAGGCTATCGAAGGGTTGGCGATAACGAGGTCATTCAGCCAGTCGTAAATCCCGTCCAGTCGGTAGTACTCAGTCCAATTTATGGGAGCCTTCTGTCCCTTGTTGTAAGAGATTGGAATTCCCGCGAGATCGATATTTCTGAAATACATTTATTGATTAACATTTTTGTACAATTTTCACAAGATTTTGTAAATTTATTTAATTTTGAGATTTCGAAATACTTAATCAATCAATTTTACGTGATTTGATCAGACAAATCGTAAAAATAATCAGAAGGTTAATCCCAAAGTAAGGTCCTATTTCAATTTCAAGATTGATCGGTTTGACCCTGATAAGATAAGATTGTTCTGGTCATTATTAGGATTTTTTAATTAAAAAAACTAACGCATGAAACATATAAATACTGAGGACAGATTATATCATATTTCAAGTCATGCTATTTTTTCATAATGGGCCGGTTGTTTTACAGTAGGTACTTGGATAACAACAGAACTTTCACAGAACTTCAATCTTTATAAAACTTTAAAATTTGATGAATTTGTAAAACTGAATTATAAATTATTTTTTTAAATTTAATTGAAAAAGATTTTTGTAATTCTGTAAAGCAACCTGTTTGCATATTTTGTCAAATGGAATATTAAACTTATCTAAAAACTAAAAACTGTTTTTGAAAGGTGATAAAATACTCTTTAAAATTTTATTATTTGTAAGAAATTTTTTGTAATTTTTTTAATACAAAAATTTTGAACACATACTTTCAAAAGTTTTAAAAATCGCTCACTTTACGTTTTTTGTAACTAAAATTACTGATAAGAAGGTAAAAAAAAACGGTTCCATGACAGTTCATCCTGCGACAATTCATCCGGCGACAGTTCATCCTGCGACAGTTCATCCGGCCGACAGTTCATCCTGCCGACAGTTCATCCTGCCGACAGTTCATCCCGCCGACAATTCATTCGGCGACAATTCATCCTGCCTGATCATTTGGAAGATTTTTTTTTCAAGTAAGTATGCAAAGAGGATATACGGCCGTACAACCAAAATCGATATACTCATATCTGAAGGCATCTTGAGTGGAAATCCGCTGTAAAAATATTTTTACTAACAATAATTTCAACTCTCCGAAGAAGCATGCGTGAATAACAAAATACGACATACTTATACGTGCAGTCGGCTTAGCAGATTTTTTTTTCAAGTAAGTATGCAAAGAGAATATACGGCCGTACAACCTAACCTAACCTAACCTAGCCGTGTTTGGTGACTAGATCTGAATAGCCAGGAAGATACGTTTTCCACATCTCCTTCCCGTCGCCACTACTTTCAGCATTACACCATACCAAAATTGGGGATGCCATTGGCACTCACTGCCTCGAGACGGTTGGGACTCTTGTGTTTTTTTTTTTTTAATCAGTCAATTCACCCTAAAAAGATGGTGTTAATTTCAAATAAAAAAGTTATATTAGATGCAAGTAGGAATCTTTACCGTTCTTTGCTAAGCCGACTGCACGTATAAGTATGTCGTATTTTGTTATTCACGCATGCTTCTTCGGAGAGTTAAAATTATTGTTAGTAAAAATATTTTTACAGCGGATTTCCACTCAAGATGCCTTCAGATATGAGTATATCGATTTTGGTTGTACGGCCGTATATCCTCTTTGCATACTTACTTGAAAAAAAAATCTTCCAAATGATCAGGCAGGATGAATTGTCGCCGGATGAATTGTCGGCGGGATGAACTGTCGGCAGGATGAACTGTCGGCAGGATGAACTGTCGGCAGGATGAACTGTCGCAGGATGAACTGTCGCCGGATGAATTGTCGCAGGACGAATTGTCGGGTCACCAAAAAAAACACTCTCGCACACGCGCGGATTTTATTAGAAAAGTGAATTATAAACGTTGTATTCACCTTATTTTTTTTGTAAACGTCTCACGTAAAAAAAAATCTTGGTCGAAACTCTGGTTTCATAAAGGCGTACATTTTAATTACGTTGTGGTTAACTTTTAGATTTGAATATATTATAGCCTGTTGTTTTTTCTTTTTAATGCCGCTTAGAGATCACATTTCTCACCATGTAGTAAGAAAGACGCAACGATTTCTATGAGACTGGGACAAATATGGTCTCTTGTATTAAACAAAGAAGTAAAGCATTAAAGATTCTGATAAAATTTTAAAAACAATTATTTTTAAGGAAGACAAATATTGAAGCATGAACTATGTTTGAAACCAAAGTGGAATAAAGTTGCAAAAGTATTTATCATTCGATAAATGCATCGAGGATCTGTAGAAGTATACAATAGTAGTTTTGGGCAATATTTTATATTTTAGATACTACTTACTTCTGGACATCATCCATGAAGACTTCCATGGTGATTCCATTCCGTTCCATCATCATGATGAAATCATTTAGACGTTCTGTAGAAACCATGACATCAGTTGTTTTACCAGGTCCTCCAACGCCATCCCAGAAGTCCAGACCGGAGTTGAAATTCTGGAGTAAGGTCAGCAATTGGACTTGTTGCTCAGTTTTTGGAGTCAGCCGAAACACTTTGAAGCCATCGTACCTTGTGACCGACTCTGAGGCCGCAAAAGCCACCGCGATTGCGAGTACAATCAATAAAGACCTCATTTTCTGAAAGGAAAAGTGTTGAAAGTAGGAATCATTTAGGTATACTACTTAACAATAATGAGTAATATTATGTCTGAGCAAAGCAGAATTATTGACTTACCTGTTTGGAAAATGATAGCCAATTAACTTTATTCTTCAAACTTACATGGCATTATCATTCTACTTACATATCAGTAGAACCACAGAACGGTGTGACTTCGGACAGAACAGACAAAGTTAGACGAATGTATATATTTTTACGTCTTCGCGGTATCCATGGGAAATGATAATGTATATCACGTATGTTGAAATGTAATTTGTTATTTTTGGGAGTTCTAATTTTTAGAATAATGTATTCTCCCGTCTTAATGAAGAAGAGCATATCTATCACTTGTTTAGTAATTGGTAACAATTAAATAATTTTGTTCCAAGATTTTTTTTTTGAAATAGCAATTCACCCTAAATAGAGTGCTTGTGATTCCAAGAATGGTTTTAAGGGTATTTTTGGTGCATATCCATTTATAGAACATTTTGAACATAAAAAAAATGTTCTTCCTAAATTTTATTATCCAACGTATTAAATTGGCATTATGGAAAAGCTGATAGCCATCCGGGGTCACCATGCTTGTCACGGTGACACCAAATTGATACCACATGACGGGCATATTATTTCAATTTAAAAGGTTTATATTATAATGATGATGTGTACAGTATACAAATATTATGCTCTTTGTGTATTTCATATAAAGCAGTTACTATGTGACGAACGATTTAAAAAATAATAATGATCTGTAATAATAACATAATAATAATCTTAAATTTTACATTACCTATATGCGAAGAAAATTATAATTATTTTACATAAACCAACCACTTTTTTATTCACATTGCCGATCAGGTTTCGCTCGCCTATAACATACTACGGTGGTAGCGAAATCGGTCGGCAATTTATATTTAAAAAAATCAAAATGATGTTTACAAATTTATTTTTTTATAGTAATATTTTTCATATTTCATCATTATCATCTTCTTCCCGTTGTCCTATTCGGGTCGGGGACCCACTGCATCGACAAGGCTCCTCCATACGTCCCTGTCTTGTGCCGACTGTTCGGCCTCCGTCCATGGCAGACCCATCCTCTCCTCACACAGTTTCTGGAGTTGCCTCGCCCAACTGTGTCTGGGGCGGCCCACTGGACGTCTACCCTCTGGAATCGCACTCAGTATCTTTCTCGGAATTCGGTCATCAGACATTCTTAGTACATGTCCAAGCCACCTGAATTGCGATTTTTTCTATGAAGAGTAGCAGTGGTTCAATGTTTAGATCATCTCGGATCGTCGAGTTTCTTATATGATCCCATTTCGTAACCCCTGCCGCTCCTCAAGTACCTCATTTCGGCAGCTTGGACTCTAGAGCGCGTTCGTTCGTTTAGCATCCATATCTGGTGGCCGTAAGTGAGCGTCGAGCGGTATACCGTTTTAAATACTGCCATCTTTGTCTTTATGCTGAGCTCGGCTTTCCTTATCACTGAGCTATAGAGAGGACGCAACACACTTTTTTAATACTTAAATCGGTAATTTAAGTACCTGAATAGTAATAATCCTTCATCTTTGGTGGGATGGGAATAACCTTCAAAAGTTATTATGAAAGAGACTAACTAACTACCCATCATGCTGTTACTGCAGGGTTAAGCAGAAAGGACGGACCGCCAAACAACTCAGTCTTGGCACACACTCTTTGCCTCATTCACATTCATGCATCGTCTCATAAAAAATCTTCTATTATTCTGACTCTTGATAGGGCCCGAAACAAATGTCTGTTGCACTTGATCGTGCCTTCACTTCCTCGGTCCCCAACTTCTTTTATATGTATATATATATTCTAGCGTCATTCAATAAAAGAGAGTTATTCTATTAAAAAAATGAAAAATTGCTTATAGAGCTCCGTTTTTTTATGAAAAGTAACCAAAATTACGTAAGTTTCCAAAATTACTCCATTTTACGGAATTCACTAATTTTTTAATGATTCTTGATAAGAATACGTTAAACACGTAATTATTCATTTTCAGTATCTTTCAGAGTAGTAATCTGTTAACTGACAAGACTACTAATCGAAACAAAGATAGTAGGTAGGTACTATTGATTTTATATAGGTAATATGTTATTATTTTTTCGGAAGCTGGTTCATGAAACCATGTAATATAATATAATGTTTGTTGTTCATGCAACCATGTAATTACTCGTATTTTAATAAAATATGTATAACTTTTTGTTTCCTAATAAACTAAAGTAAAAAATAAAATAATTATTTTTTTGCAGATTTAGGAAAACCCCAAGGTTTAAATTTTACTGGATATCAATAATATTTTTGTGGAAGTGATTTTATTCACATTCGAACTGCTAAAAGTAAAAGCGGAAATGTATTGAACCAAAAAAAAGAAGTCAATGAAATATTAAGTTGTTGGTTAAAATGGTATTCGATCCAGTGTTATTTTTTTACGAATGCTGTGAATTTTATATTTGGGCATAATCTATTAAATGTGCCACAGCTTCTTCTTATATGCATTGTCCAGGCAACGAAGACCAAATAGCTGAAATAATTCATGTAGAAGTCAATATTGGCACAGTTGTAGGTAGTTGTAGGTGGGTAGGTGTCCTTAACAACATACTAAAAGTACTGAGGGTGGGGGTAAAGCTATGGGGGGGGGGGGGCGGTCTCAAATCTCTCTCTGGGGGGGATCTTTTCCAGTTTTTCGTTGATCACTCGAAAACTACTGTCTCTAGCGAAAAAATGGTCATAAACTAAATTAATTAACATAAAATTCTCTACAAAAAGGTTGATTTTAATTTTTTCTCGGATCAATGCTTAGGCAGATATGGAGGTGTGAAATGGGAAATTGGAAAAAAAACTGATTATTTTCTTCTAACACAGAAAACTTATTTTGTGGCTCCATTTTGATTTAAATTAATAAATTACTTCGTTTTTACCACTTTTATTGTTTACAAAACCGACATGTTTCGTCAGCAAAGCTGACTTCTTCAGGGTTTTGACAGAACTAATTTTAAAAATAGACATATATAAGTAATAGAGAAAAATAATCGACATAAACAATAATAAAATTAGAAAGAAAATAATGTTTAAGGGACGAGGGGCAATATAGAACAATTAAAAATTTTAAAAGGGGAATAGATTTAATAATGGGTTTTGTAAACAATAATCAAAAACGAAGTAATTTATTAATTTAAAACTGATTATTTTGTTAAAAATGAAATTTTTATTGGTAAAAATTAAATGGTTATTATTAAAAATTAAATATTTATTGTTAAAAATGAAATATTTATTGTTAAACATGAAATGTTTATTGTTAAAAATGAAATGTTTGTTGTTAAAAATGAAATGCTTATTGTTAAAAATGAAATAATTAGTGTTTTTAAAAATGAAATGTTTATTATTAAAAATGAAATATTTATTGTTAAAAATGAAAAGTTTATTGTTAAACATGATATTTTTATTGTTAAAAATGATATATTTGTTGTTATAAATGAAATTTTTATTGCTAAAAATGAAATAATGAGTGTTTTTAAGGATTGAACATAAAATTACGTCGAAATCTAAATTTCCATCGTCATCGATGCTGCAATGCTTTAATGTATGCTTTAATGTTCAAGAAACATCCTTAAACACTAGGTACTAATTATTTTTTTAACAATAAACATTTAATTTTTAACAATAAAAAATTCATTTTTACCAATAAAAACTTTTGTATTTCAAATTTTCCATTTCCCGCCCTCCTTATTGATCCTAGCAAGAAAGTGTATAGTTTAAGTTTTTTGGTTTTAAGTTTTTTTTTTCTAAATAATCAATGTACAATAACCATTAAAAGCAGTTAAAAACCCGCTCCGCAGGTTTTTGCTGACTTTTGGTTCGGCTTCAGTTTGAGTGTTGATGAACATTTTATAAATTCTAAAGGAACGGATTCCAAAACTAGCCGGTTCCTCGAATCCACCGGGATCCAGCGACAGCTAATTAACGGGACAAAGTAACCGCGACAGGCAGTGACTCCAAACTGCCATATTATCGTCAATATCTCCACGAAGATCACGAAGTTACAAATCAACATTTTTCGCTTTACGCGATCGCTATTTTCATCCCTATTTTCATTTCTACGATTTCAATTGTCGTCACTGCAAACAACACATGAACCATTTCTGTTTGCTGTGATGCCAACTGAAATCGTATAATATGAAAATAGCTATCGCGTAAAGCGAAAAATGTTGACTTTGGTCTCTATTTGGAATCGGGCTGAAAAAATATGTCGTGATTTAAAATATTAATTTCAATGTTTGTAGATTTTTGAAAAATGAACTTACTCTGAGTATAAATCCCATCATTTTCAAAGTCTTCGTCGTGATATGCTCGTTGTGAGATTAAACAATATGACGTGATATGCGTAACGTGGGTAGAAATCTGAGGGTCAGTATGTCCAGTAGCGATGAACGTATGGATTTATCCCTTCAACTGCGGTGCAAAGCGATGGGTCGAGGGATTCTGGCTGGAGAGGTCCAAAGACCTCCTCTACTAGTCTCCCTTGATCCGGCTGGCTACGCAGCAAGTGGGCAGACACATCGACTAAGTCACCAAAAGTAGCGAACCACTTGGGGTGACCTATTATAGAATTGTTCCCAGGGCGGAGGTGGGTAGAGATGTTGGAGGGTTCTATCTTTAACCATCACCGCTGATGGTGTTTAGTTTTGACTCACCAGAGTAGAAAATAAATTGTTGCACCAAATAGTCGAACAAATAAACAAGACACCACTTCACATTCTGACATCTGCAAACGCAAAACCCAGTGCAGAATATTAACTTATAGTGGCAAATACATTGTTGGGTCTAGCCTAATGATATTTTTAACAGCATCCGGCCGACATAACTCATCGTATAATTATGACATTAACATTTATGACACTAATAAAAAGGATCTATTTTGCACTGCTAGTAGTACTGATATTTCAAATAATTTTATTTTCACACAATTTTGCAGTGGCACTTAATTCATTAGTTTTAATGATCATGGCCGTTTAATTGTAGGTTAAATAGAACGAATGAGGTTATCTCTCCATATTATTTTATTTTTATGAAATTGAATTATATTTAAAAATTCAATACGAAAATAAAATTAGTTATTATATTTGATAAAGTTATGGTGTACAAGACCATATTCAAACTGTGGTTGGACCACTTCGAGACGACGTATTTATACGAATCTAAATGTCATTTTTTTAAGTTGATTTATTTCGAAATTGATTTATTACCAATTTGCTGAGAAACTAATTAGAGACAATAGACACTCCATTACGTGGGATATCTGTTTTCCGCACTAAGGGTTTCCTTATTTGTTTAATAATGACTTTACTGCTATGAGATTTGACTCAATGTAATACTACACTATCGTGCATCTTTTTCAACAGACATTCAATAAATTAACTAACTTCAGGCACACGAATACGCCCACAGCATAATAGGCCACTTACATCACAGTTTTTTTTAATTTTTTCCGGTTTAGGCAAATATTCTAAGACATTCTGTTTTTTTTTAATCGTATTTTTGAAACCCTGGTGATTTTTTGAAAATTTCAATCCGAAAAATCAGACCATTTTTTATAATTTTAAAGGTGCGTAAAAACGATAATTACATAGCCGAAAATCATTTAAAAAAAAGAACGTTTTCCACAAGAAAGGGCACAGGAGAATAACGAGGCATACCAAAAATATTACATCTCATAAATATTTTTTTCCTTGATTTATCTTATTGATCATAAATCATTATAATGTTCAACTTCTACATTACTAAATCCAATGTAATATATCTACTTGTAAATTATAGTAATAATAAGAATATTATAAAATTTGATTTTGTTAAAATCAGCACCACTGCCATTATACCTCTAAAACACATACAAATGGCGTAAAATGTGCGTGGTTCTCTTCATAACATCTGTCAAAAAGTCAAACCAAATGATAGGTTATATCTAGTTAACGTTAAATGTCAAATTCAAAAATTGGCCTGAAATCAAGGTGTTGCCATATAAAAAAAATAAATTAAGGTGGAATTTATTTATTTAAAAATAAAAAACTGTATATTTCTAAAAAAAATTACTAAGATTTTCTTAATCTTATTAAAACAATCTATCCACACGATTTTTTCCAAGTCGTTATGAAATCCATGCAAGTGGCCTATTCCATCGCCATATGCTGGGAATGCACGGACTGCTTCAAGCAGTCGATAATCGAAATACACAAACATCGGTGTTACTTTGTAATGTTTTTTTTTCATAAGAACTTGCTGTGTCTGTTTGAATCCGTCGATATCGACTGCTTGTGGCAGTCATGTATTCCCAGCATTTGCTCTTCGTTGGTATAAATATATAGGTATAGGAAAAGTGGAAGGAGTATTTACAGGAAATTGAGCGTTTTACCTGTTTAAAAGTTCCACACGGAGGCGCTAAGGAAAAAAATTTTCCTCAGGGCCTATATCATCTTGGAAGACGCTGTGTTAAGGGTCTTTTTGAGGAAAGGAAAGAGTGAACATGGGTCATATTGTAGGAGGGAGGAAAAACAGGGGCCGGCAAATTGTTCCACAGCCGAGCTGTTAGACTCAAGAACGAGTCGTAGGATCAACCCGTTCTCGTGTAACAAATGTCAACTGGGAGTATATGTTGGGGGCGCGTTTGTTGCGCCCACTGGTGCCGAAGGGATCAATGACGCTAATTCCTACGATAATCATCTATTGTGATACCGGCAGAACAAGGACAGTAAGTTTCTACACAGAGTGAAGGGTTTTTTTCAGGTATCTTGGGAACCCAGATCAGAGGTGGCAGCCAAATTCAACATGGGATTGGAACATGGTCAGCAGTTGTTCAGTATTAAAGTACTTACGCCTCGCCTCTGAGAGGCTAACTTGACTCTGGATTTGATGGAACCCCTGTGCCTTAGCTGGTCACTTGAAGGGTGACCTGACAACTCAGAGTGAAACCAATGCAGAAGCACCTCAGAAAGGTCATTAAGAGTGATGATAAAACAATTGGTTAAATAAGTTAAGTTAGGTTAGGGTTACAGACTATATTAAAAAAAAATTTCATAGCTTTTAATGACCTTTCTGAGGTGTTTCTGAGTTGCTTTCATTCTGAGTTGACGTGGAACCGTTGAGAAGATTGCTTCCGTTGAAGAAGACTTGATTGTCATTTGGATCCTTTTTAGTCGTAATCAGATATCATTGGGTATTTGAAACATTAAATTCGACTAGGTAATGAAAGTAAATCATTTCGCTTGTTTATTCGTTTATTTTGACTAACGTAATGAGGTTTAGGTGAAAATATTAATTTCTCTAGATTTTAAGTAATTTGGCATTGGTTGGGAGGAACGCAATTGCCATTTTTGTGGCGCAGGTAGGGGGCTTTGCACGTGCATGCTTCGTTGCACATGAACACACACACCGTCATCACTGGCTCTGCGCAGGTCACAGGGCAGGAGGTCTCGCATTCCATGTACACCTCGTTTTCCTTGCATTCTAAAAAAAATATTAATTTTAATTTTGAAACAGGAAGCAACTTCAAAAGCTGTGTGAGGAGAGGCTGACCCGCTATGTGTGGAGGCCGTCGAAGTGGCGCAGGAGAAGGACTCCTGAAGACGATGGAACAAGACGAAGATGAGATGTTAAATTTGGTTTGAAAGGGAGAACTATAAATACGAATGTTAGAGGGAGCGGGCTAATATAAATAAAAAATGCGCATGCGACTGTTGACATAACATGCTTAAAATAGAGCAAAAATTTCTTGACGTATGAGTAAAGTAGAATTTAAACAATCACTGTGAATTTATTCACGAGTACATTTTCTTGAACGAACACGAACGAGTCCAAGCTGCCGAATTGAGGTACTTGAGAGAAGTGGCAGGAGTTACGAAATGGGACCATATAAGAAACTCGACGATCCGAGATGATCTAAACATTGAACCATTGCTACTCTTCATAGAAAAATCGCAGCTGAGGTGGTTTGGGCATGTAGGTACTAAGAATGTCTAAAGACCGAATTCCGAGGAAGATATTGAGTGCGATTCCAGAGGGTAGACGTCCAGTGGGCCGTCCCAGACACAGTCGGGCGAGGCAACTCCAGAAACTGTGTGAGGAGAGGATGGGTCTACCATGGACAGAGGCCGAACAATCAACACAAGACAGGGACGTACGGAGGAGCCTTGTCGATGCAATGGGTCCCCGACCCGAATAGGATAAGGGGTAGAAGACGATGAAATATTTTTTTAAATTGCATTTTATTTTTAAGAGCTTAAAATATTAGTGTTCAAGGGATGTATGTTACATAATATGTTGCTAGAAATTTGGAATGAGGGGTCTTAAAATGGAACCATGAACTCGAGAATCTGAGGTCCAAAATAATGTAATGTGGAGATAGAGTCAGATGAAATACTGATAGGTGGAAAGAGTGTCATATAAAATTCCGAGGTATGAAAAGAGTGTCAGATAAGAGGTGGAAAGCGAGCCATGTGAAATATAGAGATGAGGAAATATTGAGATTTTGAAGGAGTGTTAAATTAAATACCGAGTGGTGGAAAGAATCCGATGAAATACTTAGAGATGGAAAGAGTGAAATATGAAATACTGTTACGTGGAAAGATTATCAAAATGAAATAGCGAGTGGTGGAAAGTGTAAGGTCAAATACTGTCAAATACTGTAAAGAATGTCAGGTGAAATACTGATATGTGGAAAGAGTGTCAAAATGAATTACTGTGTGGTGGAAAGAGTTTCTGGTGAAATACTGAGATGTGGAAAGAGTATCAAAATGAAATACTGAGTGGTGGATATCACTTGGAGAAAGTAGAAAATACGTGGATTTTAATTTTTTTTAGCAAAAAAAGTTATCTCAGCAATATTCTAATTCTGAATTGTAGCCCATTGAATTTATTAAGGATGGGGTGTTTAAAAAAATTGGAACAATTCATCAAAGTTTTTAAATCAATTTTCTCGTGCTGTGAAAGTTCTATTTAAGTTCTGTGATTATTTTAGTTTTATAAAGCAACTAGCTTATAATTATATCAAAACAGAACTTGAATAGAACTTATACAGAACATGAAAATTTACTTAAAAAATTTGATGAAATGTTCAAATTCCTTAAAGTAAATCCATTTATTAATTAGGTTTTCAAGAACTTTAGTTTTTTTTTTTGTGGCACGTTCATACACTGTTAATTATTATTATAATCACAGACAAATTATTTAACACGGATATTCACAGACATTTTATATAATACGGTTATTATGGGGTGAGGTTTGTCAAGGTGCGTGGCGGGCCGGATCGAGAGAGAGTGGTTGACGAGGACTTTTGACCTCTCCAGTCAGAATTCCTCAACCCACCGCAATTAAAGGGATGGATTTAAACGTCCGTCACTCCTGGTCACACTGAACCCCGCGTTCCTGCTCACCCCTCATACCTACTTCCTTTCCTTAAAAAACCCTCCACACAGCATCCCCTAAGATGGTCCTGGCCTATTAGGCCTAATAGGGAAAATTGAGGGAAATTATTTTCCTCAGGGCCTTCTGCGTGCAGCTAATGTTAAAATAATCTTCGCTTCTTGGTATCTTCAAGAAACCAAAACAAAATGATATCCAATAATTCAGGGATTTAGCAAACACTTAAATAATCTATTTTCTTAATTGGGTAAGACGAATGACCGTATTTGAATACTTGGTCACGTGTAAAAAAACCCATATGCCTTAAATTAAAAATAGTTCTTTCAAAGCATTATATTACATTACACGCTTTGCACGGGTTGTCAGAAAATTAATCAATTAATGCAAACCTATATTGAAATAGACAATTCACCCTGAAATATATTGGTGCTTCATAAGTAGCTAGTAGAGGCAAATCATCTTAAAGAGCTCGAGTTTTAATGTAATGTGTCCACACCGATAGTGGTTCCAACTGTTTCCAACGTTCCCCGCATTAGTCCTGTTAACAGTACCACTACACAAGCAGGAAGCTTTTTAAAATGGTTCTATCTATGCCTACATCGTACACGCCTAATGATGTGATGATTATTATTATTATTGCATTTTTAATAAAACTGATACTCGGTGGAATTTATAAAAAAAGGACTCTCTCAAGAGGATTTCAATTTGAGCTACCTACAAAATATACATAAGAAAAGTGAGAATTTAATGAAGGAAGTATCTGAACCGTAGTAGGCAAATTCTGAAAGGAGTGCACAATCAGAAGAAGAAGAAAATATTGAAAAGTTCAATAAACATATCGATCATTCAGTTGATTAGTCAGACATCTCCAAATACATACCTACATACTAAGTTTTGATATAATGAGGAAACCAATATTCGAATGCTAGCCTTAGATAAAATATTATTTACACGTCTCTGTGTTTAATGTATTAATTATGCTATAAAATAATACTGGGAGGTGTAACGGTCCGGTACATTAGTATGACATTTAAAAAATCTTCTAGTGACCCCGAAAACATCAACATTTTGTTTAGTTCACTACATGTTTTTGTGCATATCTATAGAATTGGTGGTGTTTATGAATAATCTGAGTATCGGATAGAGGGTAAACTTTTACGTATAAATGCATACTCAGTTCGGATATATCTGACTAATCAATAAGACGATCGATATAGTGTTGAACTATTATCGTGAAATTAAATTCAACTAAATTTGCCAACAAAATTATTATTATGATTAATTACTACATATTATAAATTAAAGTCCTCGGTCGGTCGGTACCTCTCCACATTCCCTCTCTCCACACCGCTACCCCTTTCCCCCACCCCCAACCCCTCCCCACACCTTTCTCCATCCTTCCCCTTTCCCCTTCCTTCCCTCCCCCTATCCCTCCTCTAACCTCCTCCCCCCACCCTCTTCCCCCTCCCCTTCCAATTCCAACGCTCCACCAATACCCTCCCAACACCCCCTCCTCCTCCCCACTCACCCCTCTCACTCCTCTCACCTCGCGCATTCCACACATTCATTCCGGATGCATTCAGTTTTCAAACTGCTCGCGTGCCACCTATTATAATTTTTTATACAAATTTCACAATGCCAGAACTCAACGGTAGTTTTATACAAAATAACGAACAAAGAAAAAGAAAGAATTTGGTGCAGTCGTTCGGGTTTATGCGCATACATACATTTCGGTGATTCATTTTTAGAGATAGTTATTAAGTACGACGCCAAAAAGCACTCTTTTTAGGGTGAATTGCCTAATTTAAAAAAAAAAAACCTTGTTTCCAAGGCAACCATTTGTTGCTTTTCTTCTGATATTTGCAATAACTCGATTTTGTTAGGGACAAAAAACGCATGATAAATAATTTCATAACGCCAGAGATTATTCATAACGCCAATATATATAGCCTATAATCCTAGAAAATAATGTAGCTTTCTATTAGTGAAAGAATTTTTAAAACCCATTCAGTAGTTTTTGCATGAAAGAGTAACAAACATACACCCATACATCCATTCAAACTTTCGCCTTTATAATATTATTAGGATATAAAGGAGAATGTCTATAGCGGGCTGGCAAGCGGGTGGTGTGGATTTGGTTTGTATACAAATTAACAGATGGTGGTGGTTATAAAGATTGGGTAACCATCCAGTAGATGGCATAGCATTTCGTTAGCCACAGCGACACGCGTCCAGGTCAGCTAGTGATTATTAAATTATAAAAAAAACCAGCAGGCAAGCTACCTTGTGGCAGTTTTGCATAACTACTTTTTAATTATTGTTATAATAAAAATAAAACAGTATTTTTGCAAATCAAAATAATAAATGAATAAACGGACCAGTCTGAAGATGCCAGAGCAGTATGACACGAGTCTGTTCCGAAGTAAATAATTCAAAAGTATTAATAACTAGCTTTTTCCCGCGGCTTCCCTCGCACGGTATTAGGGGGATTCCCACTCCGCCTCCTCCACCTTCCCTCTCCCCACTCCACTTCCCCCATCAACCCCCTCTTCCTCCACCTCCCCCTACCCCTTCCTTCCCTCCCCCCTCGCCCCACCCCTAACCTCCTCCACCCCATCCTCCTCCCCCTCTTCCTCCCCAACCGCCCTCTCCACATCCCCCGCCCCCCTCCCCTCTCACACCTCTCGCATTCCACACATTCATTCCCGGTAAATTCAGTTTTCAAACCGCTCGCGTGCCACCTATTATTTTTTTATACAAATTTCATAATGCCAGAGCTCAACGGTAGTTTTATACAAAATAACGAATAAAAAAAAAAGAATTATCCAATTTGGTGCAGTTGTCCGGAAGTCATGAGCACACATACATTTCGGCGATTCATTTTTAGAGATAGAAATCAACCGCGACGTCAAAAAAGCACTCTTTTTAGGGTGAATTGCCTAGTTAAAAAAAAAAACATTGTTTCCAAGGCAACAATTTGTTTGCTTTTCTTCTGACATTTGCAATAACTCGATTTTGTTAGGGACAGAAAACGTATAATAAATAATTTCATAACGCCAGAGATTATTCGTAACGCCAGAGCTTACCAATATATACAGCTTGTAGTACTCGCAAATAATGTAGCTTTCTATTAGTGAAAGAATTTTCCATTTAGTAGTTTTTGTGTGAAAGAGTAACAAACATACATCCATACAAACTTACGCCTTTATAATATAAATTAATATAATATTATAATAAAAATTTTAGGCATAACTTATTTTAGGCGAATTTCATTTTAGATTTGTCAAAGAATTTATATGTAAAAATGCAAAAATCAGTCATTTTAAATACATGTAGGATTACAAAATATTTTTTAAATATTTATATTGAGGGATTAGTAGGATTTATGGGTCCAATTAGGAGTTCCACAGAGCCGAACCCTCTGATATGAAAATATCTGGAGTCGGTGAATTATTTTCCCATTTGGTCTCTGGTAGGTTGACATGTTGTTCTTGTATTGTTTTGTATATATAGTACTTATATAGTGCAATTGCATAACGTCAATTGGCTAGATGATCATTTGAGGACGTGTGTGAAAGGGTTTAGTTTTTTTTTGTGGGGAAAACTTAACCCGGACATTTAAATCTGGTGCATTTAAATAATAGGATACTCTAGAAGTTCTTAAGTCAAAACCTTACAATGAAAATTCTCAACACAGATTTGAAGCAAGAGGTGATTACAAAAATTTGACTTATTTATTAATAGTGAAAAATGTTTTAAAATAAAAGAAGAACTGATAATTAAAGTATTTTCTTACCTATTGGGGGTAGCTTTTCTATCGATCTGGCATTGAGACAAGTAAAAGTCAAAAGAAATAAATAGCAAACCATCTTTGACGTTGATGCCATCGTGTTGTAAAAATGTTAAATGTTTACAAAACTGTATTTTCACACAACTGGCCTTGTCCGGGAGGCAAGTGTAACTAAATTAATATAATGGCTTTGCGAGGAAAATGTATCATCATTATAATATGATAGATAGAGCAAATATTATAGACTGGTACAGAGTATGGAGTACGCATTGTGATTTTAACAATGTAGAATCCAAGCGTGGTTATAGTCGAGGCTTCCGAAACTTTGTAACTGGATTGCTTGTTCATTTATTTACAAAAAATGTATTCCAAATAAATAATTTAGATACACGTATAATATGTTATGTATTATTTTGAAATGATTATTATCGTACAATATTGATCATAGATGTAAATCAACAAACAATGTACGAGGGTCAGTCAAAAACTAATGCATCCTATTTTTTCCAGTTAAATAAAGTTAGTTAAATGAAAAAAAATAATTTTGCGCAATTCCTCCAACCTTCTTCTACAATATACTGCAGTAGTAACTTTCCGCATCAACAGGTGGCAGCACTGTAGTCGCTTGCAAAATGGCCGACACCGATGTTCGTATTACACTTCATACTTTGAGAGGTATGGGTATCATTTATTGGATCACCAACACCTCTGCCATAGGTAACCCCAAGTGGTTCGCTACGTTTGGTGACTGGCGACCCGGGTTCATGGCGTTTGTTTCATAGGTTTGTCTTGGCGGCGGATGAGTTTGCCCACCAGCTGCATGGTAGGCCGGATTGGGAGAGAATGAGGGAATCCCTTTGACTTCTCCAGCGGTAATCTCTCGGAACACCGCCTTGCACCGCAGTTGGAGGGATGGATTCGTCCGTCACTCCTGGACACACTGACCCCGAGATTCCTGCCCACCCCTAATACCCTTTTCCTTCCCAGAATTTCCTCAACCTGTTTTCCTAAAAGACCCTCTACACAGGATCCCCAAAGATGACATACGCCCTGAGGGGAATTATGTTCCTCAGGGTCGCTTGTGTGGAGCTAGTAGATATATAAAAAAGAATAAATAGTTTTGTTCGTAAGTACACAAACTGAAGTCTTCCAAGAAAGGCACAATAATACTCGTACAATATGGCTGGGCTGGGTCTACGCTTCAACGTATTTTAAAAGACAAGTGAAAAGCTTACAGGAACGTCGTAGCAACCGATTTTGGTTCAATTTTGACCTAAAAAATTCTAATATACGATGCACAAATAAGACCTAAAGGATAATTGTGTTAATGTGGTATACCATACTATAAGAATTGCGGGAATGTATGAATAACAACACTTGGCGATATTGATTGCATTTATTTATAACCTTAACATATTATGCACAAATTAAATTTTCAACCGCGACAATTATCAGAAAGATTTATACATGTGTTATGATTTTACATGTGACAAATGACATGTGTTATCGACTCTAATACAGAAACCCATCAGAAACCGCAATGGCGCCGCTAGTGACCTTTCGAATCTTCTCGAGACTCCGGTGTAGCCAGTGAATGTAAAACAATGATACCACTACAAAAATAGTCAACTCTCTATACACCCAGTCGCCGCAGTGGTTTAAAAATTCAGTTTTTACATCCGATATTAGTATATTAAAATATAAGTGGATAAACAGGTCTTTAAAACACGCGCGATTTTTCGAGCACGACGGCGTAGCCGAGTGCTCGAAATAAAGCAAGTGTTTTAAAGACCAGTTATCCACGAATACTTTACGCTATTTTTTTATTGGCACACTTTGAAAACATAAATATTGATATTATTATTAAAAATTTGGAAATAAGAACTATTAATGAATTCGTGATGTGACATCACAATATCTTGTTGTCATGGAAATGAAAAACACAAACATTAATTTGCAATCTGTCACATAAGATTAATAGTTGACATCACAGTTTTTACTAGTTATTGTGTGTTGTAAAATGAGTTCTAACATTGATAATTTAAATACCAAAGCAGAATCGCAGTTAATACCTGAAAAATCCAAAGACGTTTATAAAAAAGAATATGAAAGGTTCGTAACATGGATGGAGGAGCAAAACGTAGTAGATGTAGATGAACGAGTTGTGCTTTGTTGATGTTGCCATGGTAACTTTAAAAAACGCGCGTTCCATAAAGTGCGATTTAAACACGCTAAAGCGTACTTTAAATGAGTAAAAAAGGGCACCAATAAAAAAAATAATAATTTTGACTTAATTTGTCATTATTTTAATTGTCTTCATATTTGATCAAGCACCTCTATCTTTGTCATCCATATCCGTTATTTTTGATTTAGGAATGATGATTTATTTTTTTTTGCCTCGCAAGGCGTCAACAAATGAATATACAAAAGTTTTTAAAAAATATTGAGAGCCTTAGCACAGCGCCAAACACTTCACTTCAGTAATGTTGTGAAATAAATTTCGCATCGTTATCAAATAATAACATTGCACACTCACAGTAACTTATAATTGAATGTGAAAACTAATTCCAATGGATTTATATTTATGCCTTGACACGTGTAGGTACTTATTATAGGTACCGTAACAACAAATTCTCTGCTGTTACCACTGTGAGATTGATCCACCATCAGTATGTGTGTCAAATTGTCTAATTGTGTATATACTATTCAATACAGATACTTTACACAACTGTGTATAATTATGCCCGCATGTACTTTTATAGTACACAACTGCTAACCCTGTTCAAATCGCAAGTGCGCCCCATGGTTGAATTTGGCAACCACTTTTGGTCTTGAGCCCCAAAATACCTGATAAAACCCTCGATTCTCCTATCTTAACAAACGGATTGCAATGCGTTGGGTGGAAATGGGTGAAAGGGAGGGGGGGGGGGGGGGGTTCGGGAAAAATCACGAAATATCACCACGGGGGGGGGGGAGTAAAATGAGAAATCACGTGTATTTATTTTAGTGATAATATTCCCAAAATTTCAAAATACTTTGTACTAAAAAAAATACACGTGATTTTGGGGGGGGGGGGGGGGGGGTTAGTCTAAAACCTCACCACATATCACCAGGGGGGGGGTTAAAAATTTGCTAAAAAAACATCACGTGATTAATGGACGACCCCTAAACCAACATCTCTGCCACAGGTCACCCCAAGTGGTTTGCTACGTTTGGTGATTTAGCAGGGGTGCCGGGTCCATGGGGTGAGGTTTTTCTAGGTCTTGGAGGCGGATGACCTGGACACACAGAACCCCATCAGAACGAGCCTCTGTGTTTCCTCCCTCCTATAACATGGGTCTTCAAAAGGACCTTCCACATAGCATCTTCAAAATTGACATAGGCCCTGAGGTAAAGAAAACTCAGTTTGTAAAAGAATTTATAAAAATGCCTATGTTTATCGATGAGACTGTCTAAAATAGAACAAGCGAAATGATGTCTACGAACACAGTTATTTTTTTTTATTACACGAAGACCATTTTTTTATCCTAAATAATAATCACACTTTGAAATTTGTGAAAAAAAATTGTGTCGCGTTCATCGATTTAGTATTTTATTGTTTTCCATTCTGTATCCAATAACACAGGGCTGCAACAAAAATGCTGTCTGGCTGTTTTCAACTGATTTCTATGTACTTTGTTGTTTTGAAAACTAGAAAAATACTCAAAAAATTCCAGAACGTCAGGTTATTTTGCAAAACGGTGTACATATATAGATATAGATAGTACACACAATAGTGAGCTCTGGCAATAAACATTTCATTGCTAAACCGTTCATCCGATTGCGATGAAACTTTGGGGATTTGGTGTATGCATGCCCGCGATGGTTTCTTTAAACAATAATGAGCTCTGACATCATGAAATTACGAAAAATTAATTAATTGAATAAAAATTATATAATACGCGCACAACTTCCGAACGACTGCACCAAATTGGATAATTCTTTTTTTGTGTTCGTTATTGTCAGGACAAGGTTGTACAACTACTGGTGAGCTCTGGCGTTATGAAATTTGTATAAAAAAATAAAAATTGCAATAGGTGGCACGCGTGCTGTTTGAAGACCGAATGTACCGGGACTGAATTTATGGAATGCGGGAGGGTGGAGGGGGACTCGGATAGGGGGTTCGAAGGAGGGGGGACGGAAACTAGGGATCCGGGAAGGTAACCTGAATTTTTGGGCAATAACAAAGACTCTAACTACAAACAAATCGTCAAAAGAATGTTAAAATCATTTCAAGCTTTAGGTTGCCTAATAAGTCTAAAAGTACATTTTCTTCATTCCCACCTCGTCTACTTTTCAGAATATTTAGGAGATGTGAGTAAAAAGCAAGGTGAACGATTTCACCAAGATATTAAGGAGATGGAAAAAGATACCAGGGAAGATGGAGCATCTCAATGATGGCAGACTAATGTTGGACGCTTCAGAAAGACCTTCCAGATGCTTCCTACAAGCGAAAATGTACCAAAAAAAGTCTCACTGAGAAAAATAAATGTATTTAGTGCTCACTAATGAATGTATTTTAGATAAAAAAATAAGTTTTGTTACGCAATTATAAGTTTAAAAATTTTTTTTAGTCTTTTATATTTTATTTTAAGATGTTAATTTGTTTAACCTAGATACCTACATTGTCAGAAAACATGACGTTTTATGACAAAAAGAAAGTCATTTTCGAATTCAGCACATCCAAAAACAAAAGAATTCCGCAAAAAAACCAGAACAGCTTTTTTTTTTTTGTAGACTTATGTATCTAATTAATAGAAATAACGTGTGGTTATTGCGTTCGGTAGCTTTTAATACAAACCTTTCCCGAAATTTCACGCTTACTTAATGCAGATACTTGATATTTTTTTGGTAGACTCTTTTCTGAGTAAGCATAATGTTATACGTGTAGATGTCGGCGGCCGATCGTAAAATCATGCAGATCATGATTCGACTAGCTACTTCGTGAAATGCCTGGCGGCAGATCGTGAAGTGCCTCAGGCGCATCATGATCATCAAAGATATCAACTCGATTGCATTTAAAAAATTTCATCGAACTACTAACGAATACACAACCGATTTTCAAACATTTATTTTGTAGTTGTTTGTAATCAAACCACAAAAGCATTTCATCTACTTGTTATGATTACAACAATGGAGAACTCCAGTCCAATTTTTTTTAATGAATAAATAAAAAAAATTGGACTGGAGTCTTAAATAACTTCATTTTAATTTTGATTTTTGGAGTTATAATAATTTTCAAAGTTTTAATTTTTCAAGACCCCCGAAAAAACCGTATGTACGGGGAATCGTGGGACGTCATCACTCCTGAAAAATTAGCACAGGATCGGGCAATCAGCTGATCTACTGCCGCCATTTTGAATTCCGTTGTTCGAAGTATTCTCCCTAGAAACAGCATTACTATTGTTTTTCAGTATTGTTTGAATATTTTCAATAATAGAGATAAACTAATAAGAGATACCTTTATTTTTGAAACATTATTTAGGCCTAAATAATGTTTCAATAAACACAACAACTAAATCTATATAAACAGTATGTAAATAAACGAATAAAATAATACGATGGCTTATGTCGTATCATACATTCCCATACAATGACTTTACGGTGATGTCACGACACGTCGAACAGTGACGTCACCTTGACGGCGTGTTTTTACGACCCGATTAAAAATGGACTTTTTAATATTTTTTTAAAAACTCTGCGATTAATATTATTAAATAAAACTTATATATTCAGAATCAGCGTTCATTGGTCCATATGAACATATTTTTTCGCTCGGGCAGAACTGTCAATAAACCCGATAGATATAATCCATCGGATTATAATAATTAATTGTTAACTGTAGTTCAATAATTGTATGGTCTATGTCATGAATATTGTGAAGAAAAATGAAATATTTGTAATGTTGTTTGAATTTTTTGTTTATTAGGAAGAGAGGGATGTTTGAAAAACCTAAAAGCGGAAAATAGGAAGCAAGACGCAGTGGAAGCGGAAAGCACGATGCAACAGAAAACGAGAAGAAGAAGAAGGAACGAGAAGCAATGAGCAGCGGGGAACAACAACTAAAATAATCTATACTCGGGAAGCTGGAAGCAAGAAGATGGAATCAGGAAGCAGAAAGCTCGAAGCGAGAAGAAACGGGAAGCACAAATAAGACCAGGCGGGAAATTAAAACCGAAGCTAAATCAATTCCTTTATTTCTAATGTTGGCTTATTAGGTTGCCGTGTATACCGGTCGATTAAACTCCAACCTCCTTCCTATCCTAAGCACGTGTTCCAAGTCCTAACAAATCAGTTCCCTCGGTGTACTGGTCTCACCGGGAGGGGAGTGCTCCTGGCTGAGGTGGAACAATTGTGTCATATCGTATATTAGGAAAAGAGTTGGTGTTATTATTATTATAACTTTATAATATTATCTATGCCTACTTCCATAGGATTGTCTTTTATTCATAACCTTAAGTTACATATACCTATTCAACACATTAACTATACATTCTTACTAAATACACTTAAATTGCATTCCCTAGAAAACAGAAGAAAAATAATTTACCTAACTTTTTGTTTAAAATTATTCACTCCGAATAAGACTGTTGTGAACTCCTGCATCTCATTGACTTTAAGGTACCAACTCGAGCGACAAGGCAAAACATACTATTCGGCAAAAATAATTCTGGAACCAACTACCTCACACATGCACCTATTCCACGATTTCATACACTTGCAAACAAATTCACCTCAAGTATCGATGTATTTAATACAAAGTTACCATTAAGAAACATTTGAATGATATTTTTATGTAGTATATTTTGATATTTAGGGAGAATCACTTAGCACATTGCATATATTCGTGTATTTTTATATTTATCTACAATATAAAAACCTGTTTTCTTTTTTTATGTACTGTGACATTTGATTTGAGTTGTCAAGAATTATTTTTATGTAAATTTTGTAAATACACAATGTATACTATTTTATGCCATCTGCAACTTTAAAAACTTTCTCTTGTTTTGTAATGCATTATTTTTACTAAAATGTATCTTTATACCTTCCAATGTGATGTTTCCTTTTTCAAATTCATCTTTTTTATTTAAAACTTTGTCTCTGTATTATAAACTTATATGTAAAACCCCATCAGGGCGTTGAAATATTAATAAATAAATAAATAACCTCTTCCTGCAAACACGTGTTAATCTAATTTCAACCAGAGTGGTTTACTAAATAACATTGCAATTATAATCGTGTTCTGATTAAAAATCACGATACAACAAACCTGAAAATGAACTAGTTCGAGTACCAGTGAGTAGTACTTGCTTTTACCACCAGCGAAGTGGTACACTTACTCCGGCTGTAGGTCATATTATTATAATACCAATGAATCATTTTGCATTAAATTCGGTAAATTGATAGTATGCTCTATGTTCCTATAGCTCTGCTGTTATCATGATAAATAATGTATAGCTAACCGCAATGTCGGAATATTCACTGTAGTCAGTGTTTTGGTCAATGGAATATAATGCAAAAGGATGGCCTTTGCGTTATCCATAAAAACGTTCGTTAGTCTGGTTACAATGAAAAGTTGCAAAACCGAGAAAGTCTGTTATTGACAGAGTCTTCTTTAGATTAGGCTCATATTTCCCATTCCCGTTATTGCGAGTATTAAAGGGAGTTTATATAAGAGTTTTATAAGAGTTTATATAGGATTGTTACATATTACCTAATTCATAAATAGAAAAACTGTTTGCTCCTTTCTTTCCTTTCCCATAATTAGTGTCTCAGCTCGCCCCTGGATTCGCAAATATGAATGCAGCTTTATGTTTTCTGTATATTTTATTGTTGATACATGTGATCAAACAGTATATCTAAAAATTATTAAATATTATACTGTTTCAATATTTAATGTAAAATACCTTGTTTTTAGGATTTAAAAAAACAATTTTGTTGATTCTATTTATGGTACACAAATGTCAAACGAGATAGGAGTATAAGTACGAATATTTAATTAATCTTAAGATATATTTGTTAAAAGATTTTTGATGCTAGATTTCGTACTTTAGCTCTGCAAATTTTCATCGTAAATCAAACGTAAAACAACTTGTGCCGAAGCATTCATTTGTTTGCAAGTATAACTATTTTATAAGGTTGAAGTGCTACTTATTTCTATAATTAGATTTTTAGGCTTGGATTTTAGTACCCAATAATCACTTACCCGATAATTATTGTGACAGAGAGGAGCAAGAGAGACGAAGGAGCTGGAGAATCTAACCAGGATTGCTGAGAGAGCGTTTTCGTTCCGTGCATTCGAGATGAGTTTAAAGGCTTTAGACTTGTAGGTACTATCGCAAGGCGATGAACCGGCAGGTATTCAATTCTGCTCTTGTTAAATGAAACCTTCTATGACACCTTCAAACTCGCAATTTATATTTGTTTTACTAAACTGGTTGAGCACTGTTCTCGTAGAGAGATTAGTAGATACATGACATTAGTTTTCATTCTATTCTTCCATATTTTCAATTTATTATATCCAAGGACGGCTGGTCGCACAGTGTGTTTGTGTGCAGCACTGGCAAATTATGATGTCTAAATTTACTTTATTTACTTACTGAAGAGAATAAAATCTCTAATTTAATTTCTCTTATTTAAATCTATAGAATCCCTAATTTAATCATTTCAAAATATTAGTTACCAATATAATGCTACGAATATTATCAGGGAGAACGCTTTAAATCTCCCATAGCGCGGCCGCCGGGCGCCCTCGTATCGGCCGCATTGGTGTGCATTCGGTTTGCAAACGAACGAAATCATATTTTTGTATGGGATATTTAAAACATCGAAAGCGCGTCGATTTCGCTATTTGTTCCAGAAATTAGCTTCAATCGGTGTGCCACTTACGCATCCGATCTTTGCCGAAGTTTACCGATTGGCCATGAACCATGACCCGAGGTGACACGAATACAATCGAATTTTGGCGAAGATCATGCATAGATCAGTTTGCGTCCAGCGCAGTCTAGCGGCGCGCGCTTCACCCGTGAAGAGATAATTGTAATTGTTTTGTTTTTTTGTATTGATTATATTGAATACCAATAACCTAATTTATTAATATTTAATTTTATTACATAAATGAGTGCAACCAGTGTTGAATATATAAGAGGAAATAACAGTTTGTTTGAAAATAAATTAATTATTTAAAATTCCTAATTAATATTTTTTTTGTCATAAGTAGGTACGGATTGTCAGTGAACCACCACATTCTCAGGGCAGCGGCCGCCACTGATTATATCGTAAAACAGTAATAAAATATACTAAAAAATGCTTAATTTGAGGATATGGAGTTTTAATTTTAGAACATTATAATGGTTCGTCTCGCCGATACATACGAGTATAATCATACGTACGTGGTGTACCCCACTCCTTCCTCTTTAAAATAAAAAAGTACCGTCATAAAAACCACAAATAAAATCATTTACAAAGTGTTAAGCGTGTGGTGTAGCACATTTCTTAAAGATTATGTAGAAAATTACACATATGAAAAAAAAGTTCGTATAAAAATAAAAAGTTACCAATAATTTAACATTTTCTTGAAGGACAACCAACCACTCGTTGGATTTTTTTAATCGTAAATAGCAGGTACACAAAATACAATACAAATAGTAGGTACACAAAATACAATACAAAGCAATCGTTATTAGATTTTAATCGATGCGAATCATATCTATTACTTTCTTCGAAGTGAAATTGATTCACAATTCACATAGCATGCACATATTGCACATGACAGTATAGAAAAATAATCATTGAACCCGGTATTTTTGTAGGTTTGCTTTAAATTGAAGGGTCCATCTAGTATATTTTATGTATTCTGGTTAAAGCTTTTGCAGGCAGAATAAATTGAAGCAATGTTAGCATAGCTATCGGCACGGCTATATTTCAGAACAAATTTGCATAGATACCAAATTTAGGGCCAAACTGTCTGCTTTAATACAGTGGAGGTAGGTACCTACCACCTACCAAATCGAATAGGTGAACTAATAAATATTTTAACATGATTTATTGCAAAACAGAATCGATTTAAAATTTAATTGTTTTCATAATCATTTGAAAATATTTATTTAATTAAATCGGAGGTAGCTGCTATCGCATGAAGGCTAATATAACGTTGTTTTTTGGTCTATGTACATATTGGATAAAATAATTTTAATATTTAAGTATTATCGAACCCGACAGAAAAAACTTTTGAAGCCAGATCTGAAAAAAAAACGTTAATACAATACGTCTGCGTGTCTTGATAAATTGCCGAGTGGTGCGGTAGGGAATGAGAAGGGTACGCGGTTTCACTCACCGCATTTCAAGCGCGGTGGCCAATAGCGACCGTGCGCGGTGGTCTGCCGGATGTAATGGAATCGTCGTAAGATTTATAAACGGCGCTGAATGGCCATTTGAAGACAATGTTACATTTGAATTTCTGTGGAACAACTGACCCTTAGACTCTTAGAAAAATTAAAAGGGGTCCTATATAAATAAAAAAAACGGATACGTTTACCGTTTACCAGAGGCTCTATCAATCTACTTCGTTAGAACTTTGTAATCATTTAAAAAGATAGCAGCCAAAAATATGACAAAATTTGTTGAAGATCATATTATTGTTAGTTCTTAATTTGAAATATGAGATCCACAAAAATGACAAAAATTGGGATCCAATGGCCGAGTTGATTAAGGCGTAGACCCGGTAAGATAGAAATCATGACTTCGATTCCCGGTTGCGACCGTTACCTTTTTAAAGTAAAATTTCTTTACGCACGCTTGACTTGGGGAGTAAGCTGGTGAATGCGTGATGAGAGCGTTATGAAAAGTGTGATCGGGCGAGGCGAACGGAAGTTGAGAGGGAGATATAAGTTAGTGAAGTTTTACTTCAGTCGTGTGGCCTAAAGCACACTCGTTTTTTTGTATTTTTCTATGTCTTATTCTGTCTGATGTTTCGATTTATTAGTATTTTCTTCTTCAATGATACCTAATCTTGTGCTAGGATATGTTAGGTTACAATTATTCCTTGTCAAAATTATACATCGCAATGACTTCACACAGGAGGTTCTGTGGGCACCAATTTCCAAATAAGAGTGGAAAGCATAGGTGGGCGCCACTGGTGTTCAAATGGCAGTACTAAAAATATAACACATGGTGGAAATGAAAGCTGTGTAAACTTCATTTTTGTGAAAAATGAATCATGCATAAATGTGAAAAAATTTTTTTTTTGATATACCCATTATACCCACTGATCTCAAAATTAGAATTGCATATAGGAACTTAATTTTGTGTTAACATAATGAAGAATAACCATATTGTAATAAAATATAAAGCACAGTTACAAATTGCTCATTTTTATTTAAATTCTTGCTTAAGTACCTAGTGTTTCCGGGGTTTTATTTCATGTCTCTAATTTCAGATGTGAATATATTTAACTCATTCAGATATAAAAGTAGTGTAACTAAACTCACCATTAGTGATTCTTCCTTTCTGCGTACTGTTAAATTCAAATTTATGTAGGTGGACAGGTATCTTAACGACAGTTCTTCTTCGATTTTTTTTTTCTTTTTCGTTCTATATATTCAGTGTCATTGCGCTTTAAAAGAATATTTGAAAGTTAAATTGGTGTTGTCATTTTTTATATTTTGTACTCTTAATTGACAGACTATGTATCCACTAGGGTGGAGCGCGGATGTATGAACTTTTTTTTTTAAAGATTCAGAGTTCTAAGAGGGGGGGATTTGTGCCGTATGTTAAAGTAAAAATACATGGGATTTTTCATTTCATTTGATTAAGATCTTCTGTCTCCGCAGTGACTTCAAAAATTGAAAATTAGGGTAAAAAAGTTTAAAGTTTATAAGGCGATACATTGTGATTAATTTAGTGGTAAGTAGGTGTTAAATGATAAACAACATATAATTAAGATACTTATTAAGGCATCGCTGTAAAAAATAAAGAAATTTGAAACAAACTCGAAAAATTATACATTTATTATTTAGGTTTAAAATCCTTTTTAGTTTCAAATTTAGGCATTTGATTTCGCAATTCCAGCTTGGCATTTATTGCACCTAATCGCGACTTTCTTATCCACTGAGAAATGGAAACCTCCATTGTATTCTTTAAAGCTTTATCAACAGCTTGGGTATGGCAGGGAAGCCTTATAAACAATAGTTCGTTTTCACCACCAGATTCCACGACATTCTGAATTTCCTAGTCCAATAAGTTTTTCAAAATCGGTGGTTCGGTTATGTTTTCCTGCCAATTTATTACATCGCTATATATAGAAGCATTACAATCTATTGATGGCACTTGAAACAGTCTAGGTGTTGGAGGTTGAGTAGTACTGCGTGCCTTTAGTAGGGCTGCCAGCTCTCTAACATGTTTTTTTATCATCTGTTATCATCGCAAGAAGAAACCCTTCAGGATGGCAAAGTAGCCGTTCCTTTGGATAAAAGGATCTACAATTTTTTTTAGAGTTTCTGGCAGGTAACTGGAGACCTTAATAATATTGAACAGGTAACACGTGCCATCTTTGCATAATGGTTTACTTTTAATTGAGAACCAAAACGGTGCGTAAACTTTGACCACAAAAGTAGCCAGAGTTTTCAAATTTTCAGATGGTTCTTCAATAGATATATACAAACGTAGTCTTCGGTGATCCAACGGGCTTATGCTAGTTTTTCTGGAGATTTATTGCCTAGGTCTTCTGGAAATTCATCTGAAACTACAGCCGAGACAATTTTATACAGTTTTACAGAGAGTTGGTCTGGACTCAGATCTTTGGCCATTTCTGGTAGCATTTGACCTTCGATGCGTTCAAAATTTTTAACAGGCAGCTTTTAACAGGTTTCCAGTGATTTTCCCAGTGGACCAATATAAGATTTAGGTCCCGAAGTACACCCATCGAGATGAAAAAACAGATGTCTCAAAGGCAGTTCGTTAATGTGGAGTAAAAAAATTATCCACTGAAGTGGTTTTGTAGCCTTTTCTCAAGCAGTCTTATAATTCCAGCATACTTTCCAGTATTAACATTCGTACCATCACAATCAATTGCCATAAAATCTATCTTGGGAAACTTCTTTATGTAACAGAAACCCTGTTATCACGGTATCTATTCCTTTTGCTGTACCAACATCAGGTACCACGTATCCCATGTAAATGGATCCCGGCTCTTGAATCAGTGAGATAGGTTCCTTTTTTCCGCTGATTACCATTACCCGAGACGTTCTTTGATCGGTCAAAAAAGTTTGCTCTTGTTTGGGAACCTTTTTATCCTTAGGATATATACATTGAGCGAATGCTTTGTACTTGCATACTGAATTATCAAAAAGTATCTTACTGCTTTTCTGAAAACTATTTAACTTGTCCAGGGAGAGCCTCTTGATAGACTTGAGTAGATATTTACACTTTAAATGATATACTTTCAACATTTGAACGATCCTTGTTCGCGTCAATGTAGGAATAGATGCAGTGTGCCATATATTTTCAATTTCGACATTACTATATCTGCTACCTCACCAAAAATTGGTTCTTTTGCAGTTTCTGGTTGCAATTTCAGTTGATGTCTCGTCCACTCATAATAGTATTTTACTGCATCTTCGTAAGTAGGTAGAAAGTTCTCTTTCATCTCACAAACATCACCAAATAGAGGACATTTGAATACACTCCGAGTTCTTTGCATAGTTGCCATGTAAGAATATTGAACGTAATTTTAACGATAAACGAGCGTGCGACTGATCCGAGATTCGAACAAATAGAGCAAGCAAGCTAAGTATCATCTCCCGCGCTTCCTCTCTCCCCTTTATTTAAATTATAAAACACAAATTCGAACTTCTTTTTATTTTGTGTCGAATTTATATTTATACCAAGTAAACTTTCTTGATAAAAATTAGTACGTTTATTCAAAAATATCGTACATAAACATGTCTTCCAATAAGAGTGAAAAACCGACTATTTTCGTAAATTCAATGCCATTGCGGAGGCAGTTACCCTAAAAAAAAATGAATAATATTTTACATGGCTTAAATTAAACCTAAAAGGCACCAAATTTTTGACTCTTACTTTACCGTCCAGTGAAAAAAAAGAATTCACTCCTACCTAGTATCCACTCCTTGCCTCATTCATATGCATACATCGTCTCAAACACTCAGTGCACGCTAGGCTACTGTATTCATATCATCCAGATACAAGCTAAATCTACCTAAGCACCTACCAGGTGAACAGAGTACAGGATAGGGTGGCTACTGGCTACTGACTACCTATCATACAATAGGTGCCTACACATGTAGTAGTTAGGTTAATTAGAGCGGACGCTCTGGCAAATGTTGATGGAGTCCACCCTGCCTGATTACGCGTGTGACATAACTGAGCGAATTAGTTATTAGCAGACCTGATTGTGTGTCGTAAAAAAACCTTCAAAGGTAATTGTATTATATTATCGTACGGTATGACGCAGTTTGCAACAATTAACGAAAATGTTTACTTTCGTTAAAAAAAGCAATATGAAAACTAAATTTTAAATTATATCCGGTTTACGAAAAACCTGACTACATTTAAATTTCTCCATAGTAAAAAAAAAATTTTGTACAATTTTTTTTGTGAGTTCAACTTAAAACTGCTCCCAAACGTCTGGAGCCAATGAGACTATGACATCCTTAACTATTCGGGTATTTTGTGATGCTGATTTGCTGAAGGCTCCCCACCTTTCTTTTCCCCATCTCCTACCCTTCCCCACTAACTTCCTCCTGACAACATACCAGAATTGGGGATGTCACAGTCTCACAGGCTCCAGACTGTTGGGAGCAGTTGGGACTAGAGATGGGTAAGTTCTGCATTTTTCCGGAAGCCTCCGAGACGTGCTTCCTTTTAAAAGTACTTAAGTTCTTGGAGCAGGTCCCGAGAGCCACTCCCGACTCGCGAATGGCCCGAGCGCGCAAAAGAATTCGAACGCGCAACCTGCTTCCTACTCGCAAATGGATCGAACCGAGACGCTCGGGTTCCACCCTAGCCGAAGCTCGCAAAAGAACTCAAACGCACGACTTACTCCCAAATGGCTCGAATCGAGACGCTCGGGTTCCTCGGAGCCGGAGCCCGCACGCAAAAGAAATCGAATGCGCGACCTACTCCGACTCGCACATGTGGCTCGGAACGTGACTCACGGGTTTGACGAGTGCGAACTGCCACCGTCTGCCACCGTGCCGCGTCGCGCCGCCACCCGACTGTGGCTCGGCCCGCCGAGTTCCGGCTACAAGTACTGTACCGGGTTCTTTGGGAGTAGTCGATTTGAAAAGGGAGTAGGAGTAGGAGCCGCTTCGCGCGAAGAACTCGAGTTTAAGAGCCCACTCCAGCTGAACCTACACATCGCTAGTTGGGACTCTGGTGCGGTAGGTGCTCACACAAAAAAATAAAAATGGAAGTACCTTAAAAATTGCACTACTTTTCACTATTAGAACGATGCTGGAAATGGCTTTAGCCGTCTATTGACATCATCTGACGACTGGAGTACCTACATCTCAATTTTCATCTTCTACCTAGTTTCATTCTCAAAACTTCATTTTATAAAAAAAATAATTAGGGCTTTGATAACTGTCCATAATTCGAACTAATATTACTATTTAAAATTTTATTTAATTTTACGCCCAACTGAGCTTTTACACAAATTATAAGAATATTAATATAAATTTATTGAGCTATCGAAATGTATAAAAAAAAATTAAGCTTACAGTGATGTAAAACTGATAAACAAAAATATGAATCAATATTTTAAAAAAATTTGTGTGGAGGGTCTTTTTAGGGAAAAGGAGGAGATGAAGTCGTGGGAAAGAAAAAAGTATGCGGGGTGGGTATTAATCTGGGGGTCAGTGTGTCCAGGAGTGACAGACGATTGAATCAATTCCCCCTCACTGCGGGTAAGGCAGTTCCGAGAGTCCTGCTGGAGAGGTCTACAGGTCTTCCTCAACCAGTCACATTTAACAGTAACATAAAATGAAACAGAAATTAAAACAATGGTATAGTAATATAATATTTTTTAAAGTAATGATTTTTTTTCATACATTCCACACGCAGTTTTAAACCATTACATCAGGTGAAACTCAAGCGATGCTATAATATATTTTAAACTAGCTGCGCTGCTATGACATTTAATAAAGAAATTGATTCTCCCTGCGCGTGCTTTCCCATTCGTACCGTTCCCCTTCCGTTTCCCCTTCCTCTCCCACGTCCCCTTCCCCTCTCGCGTTCCCACTCGAATTCCTCCACCTTCTCTCTCCCCCTCTTTCCTCGTACCGCGAACCCCCCTCCCCATTTCCCCTCCCCCCTCCCAGATTCCCCTCCCCCTCCCGGTTTTATCTCCCCCTCTTCCTCTCGCGAATCGCCTACCCGAGTTCCCCTCCCCCTCTCTCATTCCATTTAGACCCGGTACATTCAGTTTCCAAACAGCTCGCATGCCATCTACTGCATTTTTTTGAACAAATTTCTTAATGCCAGACCTCACCAGTAGTTGTATACAAACCTTGTCCTGACAATAACGAACACACAAAAAAAAATTATCCAGTTTGGTGCAGTCGTTCGAAAGTTATGCGCGTACATACATTTCGGCAATTCATTTTTATATAGATGCAACGACCAATTTCGTTTTGTACATTCCACACACATTTTAAACCATTACATCAATTAAACCATTCATAATCGACGCAAAAAAAATTATCTCTGTCTAACATTAAAAGCGTCCGTTGCCCCTAAAATTACCAAATTAATTCAATCATTCAAATTTCGCTTTAACTTGTACATTATATAAATAATAAAGGTTGCAGCAACTTCTCGGAAGTTCTGCTTTAACTGGGGGATGAATATTAGAATAAGGGAAAGTCCTAATCTACGAAGGGGATGAGATTACGACAAAATAGGGGTAGAACCATTCATAGTCCTGGAGGGACGACCCTTCATAATATTATTTTTATTACTCTATCATATTTACATAGCACGAAATCTTAAATTAGTTTAGTTCAGTGCGGAGTATTTCTGTTTGATGTTGGTAATTTGTATTTTTGTTTGATAATTAAATTTTGTGCTTGAAATAGCACGGAGCGGAGTCAGGCGTGGTTTTTTGTCGCCTGGGGCGACCAATCTAAAACGCGCTTCTGTATGAAATGTCAAATATTATGAAAAAGTTTCCTACTTAAAAATATACTTAGTTATATTTTTAAGTAATGACTTGTGGTGAAGCACGTCCACGTAAACGGAGAAAAAATAAAATTGGCGCACCTTTTTTGTGATTGTATCATAGGAAAAACGCACGCCGCGATGCCAGGGGAACTGTGGTAGCTATCCCCATTTGTGATTATATCGCAAGGGAAATTCACGACGCGATGCTAGAAGAACTGTGATAGCTACCCCAATTTGTGATATTTGCGATGCCAGAGGAACTTTTTTTTCAACATTAGGTCCACACAGAAGGCCCTGAGGAAAATATTTTCCCTTAGGGCCTATGTCAACTTAGGGTATGCTGTGAGGAGGGTTTTTTTTAAAGGAAAGGAAATAGGACGGGAGGTGAGTTAGGAATCTGGGAGGAGAGGATAAAAGACCTCACCCAACCAATCTCCCTCGATCCTGCCCACCTCACGACAGGTTGGCAGACGTAAGTTCTTTGTATTTAAGATTAATAAAAATAATACCTTGCCATTAATATATTTTACGAACAACGATTTTAAAACTTTATAACCCGTTTTTCAACCATAAAGTTAGCGGTAAGCACCAGATTTTATTTTTCTAGACGATGAATTAATAACTTCGGGAGTGAGACATGGAGACACATTTTAAATGTTTGTAACACATTAGAATTAATTAAAATGAACGCGGCGGAAAGGTCGAATCTCCAGGCCCGCTAGGGTGAATTTGACCGTACGTTCGTCCAATACGCCGTGCCGCGGGCGCATATTTGTTTACACGCTTTCTTCATTTACGTCGTTAAGATTCCCACATTATATGTCTTCTTCTTTTTTTGATAGGGCAAATTCGACAGTAGGTCCGTCCAATACACGAGTTGCTAGTCGCAATTTGTAAATACGGCTTCTTTACTTAACTTTACTTCGTTAAGATTCTGAATATATTTTAGGGTGTCGTCTTAATAGGAGGGCTTGAGTTACCTCAGGTTTCCTCCAGGACCTACTTATATTATATTTGGTAATACTGTATTAACGAGGCATAGTCGTATTTAGTGTACGAAAATTGAATTTAGTACTTTGAATCGTTTGACCGCTTCCCTAAATAATATCAATTTCAACAAGGTTTCAGAACCAAATATAATAACCTTAATTAATTGATCCCATAGTAGACATGTATCCGAAATAACCTGTCCTTCTGAGAAATAGTAAAATGAACTTATTTTGCTGGTGTACCTACCTAGATATAATAATATTTTGTATATCGTTACCCAATATAAACATACAAAACTTTTTTTAATATTCTTCAGTACCAGGATCTTGTCAATGCATTTCATACCGCGGAGTGGAAAACAACCCCACGTTATCATACCAAAATTGTGTTATGCAAATTGACGTGATTTAAACCTGCCAACAGTTGGGGGCGGAATAATTCGGTGAGGAGTGAGGACTCACGGTTCAGACCCCATGTCAACGCGAAGGGGATTTGGAAAAGTATGAGATACTTTTGGAACAGTCGGCATTTCGGAATACGTGGCTAGTTTGATGCCAACTTACATAATCCTTATCCCTTCAGAAAAGGAATACCGAAAGGATGAACAGTCTCTCTCTCTGGTTTCAATCCTGAGATTGGTTTGCAGCAATGTCATCTATTCGTTTCTTCCACTCTTCCCTGTCTTGTGCGGCTCTTTTGAAGTCTGCATATGATGAGCAGCGCACGTCCACCAGCAGGTCCTCCAGGTACTCTCGGCGTGGGCGTCCCCTAGCGTTTGTCCCCTCGGTCATACCCTCCATTATGGCATGCAAGAGGCCTTCTTGTCTTATTACATGGCCGATCCATCTTGCGCGCCTTTCGGACAAGGTCCTGAGCAGGTGCCTTCCTCCTTCGATTCTTTGGAGAACCTCTTCATTTGTTATGTTCTCTCTCCAGGAAATTCCTAATAGTCTTCTATAGGACCACATCTCAAAAGCCTCTAATCTCCGTTTATCTCTTTCGGATAGGCACCATGTTTCACAGCCGTACATCAAGATACTCCATACATAGGTCTTGATGAGGAGTATTCTCAGTTTCAGGTCTATATTATTTGATTCTATTATTTTCGACCTTTTATTGAATGCAAGCCTAGCCTGGTGTATACGGCTGTTGACCTCGCTCTTAGACCGACCGTCCCATGTTATTTTACTCCCGAGGTAGACAAACTCCTTGGTGTTCTTTAGTGGAACTCCTGACATCTCTACTCTCATCTGATGTTGCGTTCGGCCTACAGTCAGCAGCTTTGTTTTGTCTTTATTTATCTTCATGTTGTAATTGTTTTGAAGAATGCTTTGCATGATTGTTAAGGCCTCTTGGAGTTCTTCTTCGCTTTCAGCAACCATAGCAATATCGTCAGTAGAACAACAATATGAACAGTAGAACCATTGTTATTATTTTTTTTTCCATATTATTGATTTTGTGAGTGTATTTCAAAAGCTAATCGCTGAAGAAATGGGCTCATGCATTAAAAGAACGAATAGTGTAAAAAGTGTGAACCGTACAGAGTTAAAGAAAAATGATATTCCCAATTTTATTATTGTATTTAACAAGATATATTGCTGTTAATCATAATGTAATTTCAAATATTTTATAATATATATAAATAATATTCATAATATTGTGCAGTGTCAAGTTGGAAAGATGTGAAGCCAAAAAGATTTATATAATTTTTTAAAGTTTCTCGAATTTCTTGTGAATTGATTTATTAGAATTAGTATCCGACCGAAACAGGACATTCCACCGAAACCGAATCTTTGGTGTCTATCTCAGAAAACGAAACCGAAAATTTTTAATATGTCTAAAAAAGTTTAGGTTTCGGCAGATTTTCTGTTCATATTAATCTTATAGTGTTTGATCCGGCGTTATAAAGTTAGTAAGGAGTTCGCTACGTTTGGTGATTTCGCAGGGGTTCACGGGTTAAGGTTTGTCCGCATCTTTGGAGGTTGATGCATCTGCCCACCAAATGCGTGGTATGCCGGATCGGAAGAGACTGGTTGACGAAGACCTTTTGACCTCTCTCGGAACATCGCCTTGAACCGCGGTGGAGAGGGTTAGATAAATATGACCGTCACTCCTGAACATACTAACCCCCAGATTGCTACCCACCCCTCATTCCTTTTCCTTCCCAGAACTTATTAATAATAATAATAATTGGCTAATTTATATAGCGCCGTTTTCGTGAAAAATCACCTCAAGGGCGCTATACAAATAAATATATAAAAGAATTAATATTACTGGCTTATAACTAAGATTTACAATTACAACTAGTGACTTACGTCTAAGACTTATGGCTACTTATATTACTGGCTTACAACTAAGATTTACAATTATAACTAGTGACTTAGCTCTAAGACTTATAGCTAGTGACTTAGCTCTAAGACTTATAGCTAGTGACTTATGACTAAGACATATAGATTCTAACCTAAAACTGGTGACTTATTAACACACATATTTACAATTAGTGCCAGAAGAAGTAGGAAGTTTTTACATAATATTAAAATTCGAGAATACGGGTGCAAAAAGTATAATGAAGGTTAACTGGATATACGGGAAGGTATAGATATTTTAAATAAATTAATAAATTTAATAGTCCATCTTTACTGCATTAAGGTGATTCATCGCTCAACAGTAAACAGATTGAGGTATCACAATTAACAGATTACATTAAACAGATTGAGTTAACTATAATCAAAGAGAAATGAGAAAAAAAAACTATTAAAAATTGCAAAGTTTAAATAGAATGATGAATTTATGGAAAGGAGTATCGGAAAAAGTGAGTTTTCAGTTTGGATCTAAATTTTGCCGAGTTGGTTATGCATCTCAATTCCATAGGAAGTAGGATTCACCAATCCTTTCCTGAAAAGACCCTCCATATAGCATCCCCAAAGATGACATAGACACTAAGGGGAATTACTTTCCTCAGGGCCTCCTGTGTGGGCCTAATATAAAGATTTAAAAAAAATGTAGGTACTAGTAAAACCGATTAATGAAATAAAGCAATGGACCATTAATTACTGACGTGAATAACAACATTATGCGATAAAAAAGTTCATGCCAAAAAGTTTAACCAACACCTCTACCATAGATCACCCCAAGTGGTTCGCTACGTTTGGTGATTTAGCAGGGGTGCCCGGGTTCATGGTGTGAGGTTTGTGTAGGTCTTGGAGGCGGATGACCAGGACACACTGAACCCCAAATTCCTACCCACCCCTTAAACCCTTTTCCTTTCGAGAACTCTCCTCTCCTTCCTTTCCTTTAAAAAACCCTCCACACAGCATCCCCAAAGATGACATAGGCACTGAGGGAAATTATTTTCCTCAGGGCCTCCTGTGTGGAGCTTATGTAAAAAAAAATCATTTCTACAAACTCGAGTTTAAAAATTACAAATCTGTGAAGAAAGACTGTTTCTCGAGAACGTTGATATTACTTTTGCCTATCAATAGGCGCTTGACGCTTTTTTAACAAACAAAAGTACTGAAGACCTCTGTGGCTATGAGGTAAGTTCTTTTGAGTCTGGAAAGGTTCCGGTTCAAAACCTAGCGTGGTCAAACAACAAAACACTCTTTGAAATGATTTTGACTCTAATAATATGTGTGTATTGTTATTTTTGTAAATTTTCATTTTGTCCTGAAGGAGAAACCATTGGTTTCGAAACATTTTGATTACATTTGACAATTTTGATTAAATAAGTGCTGTATAAAATGTGATTAGTTTTCATATAAAAAAAAATCAAAATAATATGATGTTATCATCACAAAGAGAGTTTGTAAATTTACAAGTAGTGTGTTTGGGCATTTTCGTCAATTTGCACATTGCGTTTTTGTCATGTCCTACGAATTTGATTAGTTTTTGTTTTACAGACTATTGGAAAGATGTATTTTTTTAACATGAAAGTTAATTACTTTCCTTTTTTATTCAGCTAAATGGAAATGTCGAACCTGTTTAAACATATTTTTAATCATTTATTTAGATCAAAAGGTAGTGTGTTTTTACCATGTCCCGTGTGCGTATTTCCAAAACCAATACCGATTCAGTCGCGGTAGCGACAATTTACATTTTAAATATGCCTCTATATTGGTTATTTTTTATCACATAGCAAAAACAAAAATTATTCTAAAATCTAGATAAAATAATCTTTCTGATGTTTAATTAAAAATTAATAATTTTATTTCTAAATATTTAAATTTTAATATTATTCTCATATATTGTAAATACACCTCTATATTGATAATTTTTTATCACTTTGCAAAAACAAAAATTGTTCTAAAATCTAGATAAAATAATCTGTCCAATGTGTATAATAGAAATTAATAATTTTATTTCTAAATATTTAAATTTTGATTTTGAAAATGTAAAGCGACTGAACCGGTATAGGTTTTGGAAATACGCGCCCCGTGTACCTATACCATATTTATGTTCTATTACACAAAGTCTGATTTTGAAAATAATTATAGGTGTCTAGATTAAATTTGTGGCATCCCTCATTACAATACGTTTTTGGAAAATACATAGTTCTTATGTAAATTTGGACATGCATTAAAAAAACAACGGTTAACATTTCTGATATATATTAATCCGTTATTTCCATTCTGTTACTCCTTTAATTTATTTTTAACGCCATTTCTATGGGCTTCTACACAGGTACTTACATTATAAGCCTCGGTATGAAAGTTTTTTTATTACATTAGCTCCACAAACCTGCGTGGAGAAAAAATCCCTCAAGGCTTGGGTCATCTTTGGGGATGATATGTGGAGGGTCTTTATATGGAAAGGAAGGATTGGAAATTCCGGAATATAATAATGTATTAGGGTTGGGTTGGAATCTGGAGGTCGATGTGTCCAATAACGAGGGACGCATTTTTTATCTTTTTAAAAAGAAAGAAAAACATTCCTTGGTTACGAATAATCCAACAATATTTGAATATCTCCTACTACCACCACAGTAAGCCTAAAATGTTGCTAGAGTCGTGATGGAGGACTTAGCCAGCCGAGGAATCGACGAAGCCGAGGGACGCTCGGGTGGGACCCAAACGCGATGCCCACTCATCCACTAACCGGTCTTATGAATCCTTCCCTCCCACTGCGGTGCAAGGCGATGGGTCAAGAGAGTCCGGCTGGACAGTTCAAAATGTCTCCCTCAATCAGTCTCTCCCGATCCGGCCCGCCACGTAATGGGTGGTGCTTCCGCCGCTAGGATGTCATGAATCCAAACTTAATGTCACTTGGGGTAACCTATGGCTTATCCAATAAATTGTTCCCGGGACCGCGGTAATCATATCCGTCTCACAAAGGAAAAAAACCCTGACGAGATACCATCATTCGAAATGACTTTGGCAACGCTCAGCGACCAGATCAGAATTACCAGAGGCAAACAATCTTCATCTTCTTCTTGACTTACCTCGCTGTCTCCGGAAATTCTTGTACGGTATCAGGCCAAAAAACTGAAAGCGCTTTCATCTGTGATTTTACGAAAACTGGCATAACAAACGCGTTTTTTTCTAGCGTCCAACAAAACAATCCACAAAGTTGCCGACATTCCAGTATTTGATATCATAACAACTTGAATACATTAATCCGCACCACCGCTAGACACAATGTCAACCCCCTGGGAACAGTTTCATTGTCACTCGTTCAGTGGAGCGCGCTGGAGTTAATGGTGGCTCAGAGAAAATAAATATAGACGTTAAGACGGGTGTTATTTAACACTGTTAACAGTTGTCATTGTTATTGTTATTGTCGCAGGTCCAGACCGACAAGGGACGGTAGAATAGGAGATGTGGTAGGTGTAGGATAATGTAAGCCGACAGTGCCATAGATCATGGTTACTATAAAAAATGAGAGCCCATAGTCGTAGAATAAATTAACGAAATGTTTTTTTCAATGTATTTAGTTGTTAAATTTCAAATTCATATCGGGTACATAGGTAACATTGGATGAAATACGAAAAATGTGAACAACGTATATTTTGAATAGGCACCGACTGAAGAACCTTTTGCAAATTATTTCTGTTTGTATTTTGTTGAAAAACGACTATGGTTATTTCTTTCCGTTGGATTAGTATTGGATTCGCGTCGAAATCGTGAACGTATTTTTTATTTGTTGACTTCTTGAAATGAAAACTTCTTTAACACCGTTGTGATTTGAAACTAGATGAAACGAAAAGCTACCCTAAAAAAAGGCGAACATAATTACATCTATAGGATTTAGCCTGCGAGAAAAAGAGATAGCCTCCCCACTCTTGTCTACTTTAGTTTTCTGAAGGTTTCACTTCTACCGCGTGTGAACTATACACAGTATTTTTTAAAATTTAAACGATATCATTACTGATTTGTACAACACATACAATAACATATCAACAAAAATTCTTATTTTCATTTTCTGGGGGATAAATTTATCTCATACATATATTGACTTTCTGCAAGTCTAGAATAAACATTTATTTTAACTTAATGGGTAGAGCATTTGCCATGTAAGCAAAGGGTCCTGTGTTCAATTCCTAGACTCGGCCATATCTTTTTCTGATTTTGTGTTTCATTTTTTGATTGACAGTCGCTAATATTATCTTCTGGTAATTAAATATTACAATTTAAGGTTCTACTCATTAAAAGATTTAATCCTAATTTTGGTCTTGTTGTTGTGGTCGCATACTTAATAAAACCACTAGGACACGCAGTGTATTTAGCCCAAAGTCGCCAAACCACTGGAGCGATTTCGTTCGAAAAATGGACCACTTTTAGTTTTCTGCGATTGATTTCAGTCCAAAAATGGTCCACATTTTCCTACCATTCGTAAAACATTTATTGTAATTATTTAAAACATTTCCTTGGCCAGCCGTTTATTTTAACACAAAGCTATTGAAATGCTTTATCTATTTTAACCATAGATGTCGCAAATACGAACTTCTTAGACTATTTAAGAACAATGTTAAAAAAAAATTTAAAAAAAAAATAATTCTCGCCGATTTTTTGAACAGCTGTTTATGGATAAAATTAAGTTCTTTAATCATAGATATGTACCTTATATTATCAAGTATACCACAGACAACATACAGAAACCGAAAATATTCTGTGTTGACCCGAATAAGTATCCCTCACGGCAGTTTCATGTAAAAAATACCCAGGATTCGCGTGATTATAAAATGTACGATTTTTTTTTATATTTATGTTGTAAATCCTACAAATATGAGATAAACGGTTAAATACTGGTTAATTCATTGGCTATATAGCACTATAATAAGCTTTTATGTTTCCATGTTAAAATTCGAAGGTATGATTTTTTTAATGTTGGCGAAAAATGAAAAAAATTACCATCTGGGAAATCTCCAGCAATCGAGGCAAATTTGTTTATTTCGCGTGATCGCTCCTGTGGTCGGAAGTAGGAACATCCAGCATCTAATCGACAAAGGCTGATAAAAACCACATATAGCGTATTAATTATTCTTGTAGTTTCAGCTTCTTTCAATAGATGTCAATAGCGAAGTTCTGCTATATCCTAACAGATGGCAGATGAGTAGAATATTAGAAGAATACAATATATTAGCTACGAACGGTAACGATGATGGCCGAAGGCATCGGTGAGATTCGGCGGCTTCCCACGGTCCGCTCGCCCCAGCCTCAGAACTTCTTAAAGCCTAGTGAGGATGTCTGTCCATTGTATATATTCATTGCAAATATTTACAATAACTAATTAAACCAACTAGTAATCACTCGAACTTATGACTTATTGGAAAAACACCCAACACATCTCTAGTTGTCTTATTACTGGAAAATAAGAAACATAACACAACTTAAATACAAATACCGTCACGAACAGCCTTTGCCTCCACTACCCAAATAAGTGTAAGCGTGCGGTACTATTCACCTTGTCTCGGGTACATAAAATATTATTTTGCGGTGCATGCTGAATAGAATGTTAAACGCTGTCCTCGTCCAAGGGTCCCCCCTTTACAAAAGCTGTCTGGCAGGATACGCCGCGCCGCGGTGATTTATTGGGCCAGGTAAGCCATTGTACGACCCATATCTTCGGCAGTTTAGATTTAGGCAGTAGCTGAAGGCTGCAGATTGCCATGTTCAACTACGTATTTTTACAACGTGACAAAATTTTAAATGTGCGCCGTAAATTTGTGACGGTTTATGAGCCAATAAGAGATATATAATTTACAAGGTGTTTACTGTTTACCCGTATATGGTGCGGAAGCATAAACACTTAGAGCCTTTGAAAATAAACGACAAACTCTATGGACAGCTAGACGCACAACTGTGTCCATTCGGGAAGAGCTAGTCATCCGCAATAGGTACTCAACATGTGCCTAAAACATATTTAAAGATGCTTTTGAAATGTTGCTCGCCAAACTGAGGACTCCAGCTTGTAGAAACTCATAGTCACTGGAAAAGTGGAAAGCGGAAGAAGCAGAGGAAGGTCACCGATGCGCTGGAGTGACTAAGTTTCACTGGATTCCGCGTCCCAACTATCTACCCAGCGCTGAACCGCGAAGAGTGAAGGAGTCTTGTCCACAATGGAAATTGGAGTAGGAGGGTCACGATCAACCGCAATGAGGAACCAACTTAAGAAGAAAAAGATTGTTGGTAAACAGAAATTATCCACTTGTAAATATCCACTTCAGAAATGGGGATACAATGTTGACCGGAGCGGAACGTAGGAATTAAAAAGTTTCCCAAAGATTTTCATAACAAGGACGTGTGCCCAGTTTGCTCGAAAATATTTTGATCCCAAAGTTAACTTTATTAAATTAAATTGTATCAAGTAAATTTAGTAATGAAATAAAAGTCATTGCCATTAAAAGTGGTGGTTCATTGCTTTTCGGAGATTAAAAAAAAATTATCATGTCGATAAATCCCATGTGGGTTTTTTTCCATAGTTACATGTATTTTTATCGGTTTCTCGACAACTCAACAAATTGGCATTTCAACAACCCTGCGATAAGTCACGCGATGAAAAATATAGCTCCTAAACTAAAGTAACCAATTTAAACAAGATTTTTTTTCATTACTTTTAGTGACTTTTCGAAGTGATGAAGTTGCACATTATTGCAAGCGTATATCGATGTCTTATTTATTCCCTATCAATATCGGTTCGGCTGTCGACGGTGAAAGCATACATTGAATATCAATTTAAAATCATCTAAAATTACGCCTTATCAGATATTGTAAAGATATCGATGTGCTTAAGCCACAGTTCCCTATAAATTAACAATAAATAAAATATAAAATTGAAGTAATTTAAAACAAAAACAGCGCTCTACAAATTATCCTATTATCTTTATATACAAAAATGAATCCCTGTTTCCCTCGGTCACACAAAAACTTCAGAACGACTTTATCTATTTCATTCATCTTTTTTTAAAGTTTTCTAATACTTTGTAGAATAATAATAATAATTGGCTAATTTATATAGCGCCGCTTTCGTGGAAAATCACCTCAAGGGCGCTGTACAAATAAATATATAAAATAATTAATATTACTGGCTTATAACTAAGATTTACAATTACAACTAGTGACTTAAATCTAAGACTTATAGCTACTTATAAGGTTCATACGGAAAGAAAAATTAAGGAGATTGCGCAGAAAATTGGATAATTTCAGACTATTTTAACTTCGCACGACATAACGACTATTTTAACTTCGCACGTTAGACAGTTCGCGCGTTTGCATTGAAATTGAATTTAGCAGTTGTTTTTTTTTGTAATAAAAGAATTGTCTACGGATTTTTTATATTTCAGATAATTTAAATAGGTACTTACCTATGGTAGGTAAAAAATTTGATTGAATATACTTATAATAATACCTGTACAAAAATGAATAATTGTAAAATACGAAAAATGAAAATTTGAATAAAAAAAATTGTAATAGGTGGCACGCGAGCTGTTATAAAACAGAATGTACGGGGACTTAATATATGGTATGCGGGAGGGGGGTTTGCGGGACGGGGGAGCGGGAGAGGGTGGGCGGGGAAGAAGGAAGGGGAACGCGGGAGAGGAACAGGGACGCACGGGAAAGGACATGCAGGGAGAAACAATTTATATATTTGAATACGGCATTGCAACGCATGCCGAGAACCAACCAGTTGTTATTATAATTTAATTGGGTAGTCTGCCTAACAGCTTTTGTAAGGACTCGAGATAACTCACCTTTATTATCATTCTAAAAATGTTTTAAAAAAAGCTGCAGGTTTTAAACGTGTAGTTCCTTTCGCAGAGCTTTGTGGACTGTATTTAATAACGTGTGAGGTGGCATTCTTCTGAGAACAGCCTGATTCGACACAGGTCGGTAGTCCGGCCGGATGCGGCCAAACCTTTATGATGCATCTTCCAATAAAATTGATAACTTAGGATGAGAATAAGACGGTCGGGGACTTAAATTATGTACGTAATTCTGCCGAAAAATATAAAAGTATTATTTTATTATGCATTGAAAATAAATTATTATCCAAACTATGCGTCACCTGGTTTTACGTCCAATGGGAGACTGTCTTATAAGATTTTTTATTATTTTTTTTTATTTATTTATTTTTTTATTTATTTACGCCCTTTTACGGGGCTTTTACATAAGTATAAAATTTACAAATTACACTATGATTAAATAATATATAAATATATACTATTTCTTTAACAAAGAAATATAATAGGTTTTTGCAACGCAATATATAGTATTTTTTGTACATAACTGAACTGCCTCAGTAACAGTATTTTGTATTTGTTTAAAGATAAATTGAAGATGTCCACTGACTTGGTATAATTATTTTCCTCCATTAGTATTCTGGGCAAAGAGGAATACATATGGTAGTTAGTTCCAGAAATTCTGCACTGAAATAAATCCTGACTTCTGGTATTATGTAGTGGAATCCGGAAACTTATCAATTCTAGCAATATCGGACTATCAACTAAATCATTTAGAATTTTATATAGATATACCAAGTCAGTGAAAATTCTTCTGTCGGACAATTTGAGCATATTCATATAATTTAAAATAGTGTTGTAGTTCAACATAATTGCTGGAATACCCATTTTAAAATTTAGAAAACGTAAGAATTTGTTTTGTATTCTTTCAACAGCTTGTACATGTATACTATAATGTGGATTCCAGACGGGAGAATTGTACTCAAGTTGACTTCTAACATAGGCAAAATATAACAGTTTAATAGACTTTATATTGTTAAAATTTCTAGTTAGCCTGGTTATAAATACCAACATTTTAACTCTTATTAGAGATTTCTGTTATATGGTTAACAAATGAAAGATTTGATTGAAAAGTGATGCCCAAGTCTTTAATTTGTGTTAATGTCTCAAGAGTATTGTTATCAATGTTGTAATTAAAGATCACTGGATTTTTTATTCGAGAAAATCTAACCACTTGGCATTTTGAGATATTTAAGTAAAGTCTATTTTCATTACACCAAATTAACAATTTGTTGATATTATCTTGAAGAATGTTGCAGTGGTAAATATTTTGAATAATTCTAAACATTTTGAGGTCATCAGCAAAAAGTAAGAAAAATACATCATGAAATATTTTTGTTAGATCATTTATAAACAAGATAAATAAGATTGGGCCAAGGTGTGAACCCTGTGGAACTCCACTTGTTGCATAAATTTTTTCCGACAGGGAGGATTTTATTCTAACAATTTGTTGTCTTCCAGTAAGATAACTTTCAAACCAGTTTAATATATTACCACGTATACCAAGTTTTTTTAATTTCCAAATGAGAATTTTATGGGAAACTGAATCAAAAGCTTTACTAAAATCAGTATAGACAGAGTCTACTTGTTTTTTTTTCTTTAAAAGCATTGGTTATAAAATTTTCATAAATAATTAAGTTTGATAGAGTACTTCTACCTGCCATAAATCCAAACTGGTAAGGTGATATCACAGGTTTTATTTGTGTAAAAAGTTTGTCAAGTATTAGACTTTCAAAGAGTTTCGGTATGGTGGATTGAATGCATATTGGTCTGTAATTAGAAATATCACTTTTATCGCCCTTTTTGAAAATTGGAGTCAAATAACTAACTTTCCACTTATCGGGAAATATTCCACTGGATAAAGATAGATTAAAAAGTTTGGTTAACGGGAGAGCAATTTCTTTGATACATTCTTTGATAAATATTGTAGGTATATTATCTGGTCCTGCAGATTTGTGGATATCTAACGATTTAACTTTAGTAATTACATCAGAGAGACTTATGGTACACTGTGAAATATCAAGAATTTCATCTAGAGTTGTTGTTGGAACAGGAGCATTGCTTGAGTCTATTGAATAAACACTTTTAAAAAATTTCGCAAACAAGTTAACAATACCGTCAGTATTATTGCTATGGCTGCCATTTAGGTGCATAATACTAGGGAAATCAGAATCATCTTCTTTAAGAGATTTCGAATATTTCCAAAAATAACCAACATTATTTATTATGGAGTTTTGAATTTCATTTATATAGTTACGGTAGCAGGTCATAGACATTTTTTTACATGAAGTTCTTAAATCTTTGAATTCAATGTAATCAGAATTTTTTCGATATAATTTATATTCTTTATGTTTAAGTTTTTTAGTGATAAGTAGATTTATAAGTTCTTTGGAGTACCATTTTGGATAGGTGCTTGGTTTACATATCTTGGTTGGAATATACATGTTAATAGCCTTTTCCAAAACAGAATAAAATTTATTGACAGCTGTGTTGATATCATCATATTGCACAGATGACCAGTCAAAAGAGAGAAGATAATTACAAATTTTCTCGTAATCAGTTTTGAAAAAGTTTTGGTAACTGAAAGACAGTTTACAAGTATTAACATGGACATTAGAAATAATAACTTCCAGTGGAGGATGATAAGCAATGGGCACCAGTGGTTCACTACATTCTTCAATTACTAGTGAGTCTAAGTTAGAAAAACATAAGTCTAGAGTACGATTATTTTCATTTGGTATAGTATTTGCCTGATTCAGACCTAGGAATAACGCCATGTCTAGAATAATGCGTTCAGATTCACTAACACTGATATTCTTGTCACTGTTCACCCAGTTCACATTTGGAAGGTTATAATCACCAGCAAGCAAAAATGTTGCACTAGGATTCCTTTTTAATATAGTTTCCACTTCCTCACTTTGGCACCTGTATACTTCATTACTTGAATTCGGTGGGATATAAATACAGCCCACAATAATCTTTTTGTTCCTGGCAACATTGACTTGTACGAAGATTTGCTCAAGTTGTTTATGTTTTGTTGTAATTAAGTTTGCTTTATATTTCTTGCTGATAGCGATTAAAACCCCACCACCTCTGCTTTTAGCACTTGTCAATGTATTTCTGTCTAATCTATGCACATTATGATTAATGAAACCTAATTCACTAGAATGAATATTTGGTTCTAACCACGTTTCGGAAAGTAGTACAAAGTCGTGCCCAAACATTGGTAGTGTAGACTGAAGTAAACATAATTTTGTTTTACGGCCTCTGACATTCTGGTAGTACATTTTTAATTCGTTTAGTTTTATACTATGACCTCTGTTTTTCTGATTTGACCTCTGCCTTACTGATTTGATTACGTCGTTTGACAAAGTAGGGGAGTGTGAATGTTTATTTGTAGAGTTTTTTAATGGCATGATGATGTTCTGGTAGTAGATGCTGCATGATTCCGGTTTATGTTTATTGGCTGGTCCTATAACATTTTGATAATTCACCATGAAGTTATTTACTAGGTTATTATTCCTGTGTGATATTAACCGTTTTTTGTAACTAGTGGAACACCATTAAGCTGCATCTCGACAATTTTAGGGCTGGAGTTCACATACTTTATCGTTAAGTTTGTTTCACCATTATTTTTCCTGGACTCCAGTTCTTCTCGGAGAGTTATCAGTTGCCGCCGTTATTGGAGAGTTTGATCATTTCCGGCTTTAATTCCATCTTTGAATCTTTTATTGTTTATTAGAATCGTCCGGACTAATTGACGATCTTTAAGTTCCAATTTGATAGGTCTTATTTTACCAGTAACTTTCTTGGCTCCTAATCTGTGGATTTTAATATCTTGAATATTAATTGAAATGTCTATGTTTTTAAGAGCTGTAGATACCCTGTTAATATCCTCTGAGATATTAGTTGCGGTGAGATCTGACACACTCTCCGGGATATTGAAGAGAATGACATTGTTTGCTCTCATCTTTCTCTCTTCGATTTCTGTCAGTACATCACACATATTAGATGGTGGAATTTGGGAGTTAACTTCCGATGACAAAGTTTGAGGTATGCTTTTAAAGGCTGATAATTCGCCTTCAAGGATCCCCATTCGTACCGCCATCAATCCAGTGGTGCCAAAAGTTCTGAAGTTATCGGCGTAATTTTCCCCATTTTCTCCTTAGTAAATTTATTAACTGGGTCATGGATAATTTTTATTAGTGAGCTTAAAAGGTCATTTGCCTTGGTCATGTAAATCAGGGAGTTTTCGTGTAGATCCATGATTGTTTGATAATTGAGCTAAGATTGTTACGTTGACGTTTGTTCCAAACAATCACCAAAAAAACAAACAGAAACAGACTGCTGTCACTTTTAGTTGTAATAAATACCACTTTTTTCGGTGACTTGACTAGAATACTAGCAATATGGTTCAATTTGTGCACTTTTCCGAAGATTTCTCACTCGTCACTTTTAACACTTATTTTATTAATTTTACGGGAGCAAAACAAAAACATACACCTGTCACTTTGAGGTATTATTGTTGTTAAAAGCGTTATTAGTATCTATAGCAAAATTTGTTCATAATGTATTTATAAATTATATTATATTAAGGTATCATAAAGTTTTTTTTTCACAGTTCTCCTCACTGGGGTTTCCTGTTCTGAGGCGGCCTGTAGTTTTTCAATATTTGTATTTAGTATCCAGTTGTCAGTTTGATAGTTCATTTTCACTTTGTTCTCTCAACCATATTTTTAGTTTTGTCGCATTGAATTTCATATTTCTTTGTCAAAAAGATGTTTTCAAACTGGCTGTAGCTAGAATATTTTGATTTATTGCCCTGGTTGTGTATCTATGTTGGACAGTGGTGTATTCTGATATGTTTTTTTTAAATTTTAAATAAAATATTTTTTGCATAAAGTTTTTGTATGTTGTAGACTTGAATGCTTTGAAACAATTCTTCTGTCGGAGTTCCAACCGGTAATTTCAAAATTGTCTTTAGTACTCCTTTTTGGGCTATATTGAGTCGGTCCATGTAAGTGCTCAAGGCAGATCACGATCCAGTTATCCCGTACTCTATTTGTGATTGACATAAAGCGTAGTACACTTTCTTAACGTCGTTACTTTAATTGGACACTTATTTTATGAATGGGTATATGTATTTATTTTTTATTTTATTTTTTGTGAATATCGTACAAGCGTCCTAACTGCTCCCGTTTGGAGCCAGGGAGACTATGGCATCCCCATTTGGAGTATCATCAGTGAGGCTGAATGTAATGGAGAGAGGAAGGAGGTGAGGAGAGGGCCATGGGGAAGTACCTGGCTATTCAAATCAGGTCACCAAATACGGCAAAAGCCATTTCAAGCAACGTTTCAATTGGGGTGGTGGTCTTACACCAGGGCCATTATCTGCCAGAGTATCTTCCACTTTGGAACGTGTCGCAAATATATAATATAATATTTTAAATGAGTGAGTAAGATTAAGAAAGGGACCCTCAGATGGTTTAGGCATGTAGAGCGAATGAACGAATAACGTAGTGAAAGAAGAATATACGACGCGAATGTGAATGGTAGAAGAAGTCGGGGACGCCCGAGGAAGACATGACACGATCAAGTGAATCAGATACTTGAGTCTGGCCATGTCAAAAGTCAGAATGATAGAAGAGAATGTATGAGACGATGTATGAATGTGAGTGAGGCAAAGAGTGTGTGCCAAGACCGAGTTGTTTGACGGTCCCCCCTCTCTGCCTACCCCTGCGGGATAACGGCGTGATGGTTAGTTAGTTAGTTAGTTTTATATTTTAAATTAATTAATTTTGAAATAGCACAAATTAATCAAATAAAATTTATTTTGGCAGGTCGGGATTTGAACCCGCGACCTTCGAGTTGCTAGTTGAGCCTCTCCGCTCGACAATGGAGGCAATCAAAATAATAATCGGTTCCACGACAACTCAGAATGATGCAACTTCAACACTATTTGAAAAGTCTAAAAGTCATGAAAACGAAATAAGTTGAAAATAATCCATAACCTAACCTAACTAAACCTATTTAACCAACTTTTTTGATTTTTTTTTCATTACTTTTAATTACTTTTTAAACGTAAATGTTCGAATTTGCACGATTCTGAGTTGCCCGGTCATGATAATAATCGTATGGTTGATTGTGTACATCGTTCACATACAAATGCATTGATAACACTTAGTTAACAGTCAGTACTCAAAAATGATGACCGGCCAACTCAGGATGGAATCAACTCAACACCTCCTTTGAAAAGTCTTTAAAAGTGATGAAAAATATATATAAAAAATTGGTTAAATAGGTTAGGTTAGGTTATCAGTTATTTTTCATTGCTTTTAATGACTTTTCAAAAAGGTTTGAGTTGTCTCGATTCTGAGTTAGCAAGGAACCCTAAAAAATACACATTTTTTTGTGTACTTAACTGTCGCAAGAAACACTATGAATGATTTATCTATAAAAATTAATATAACTATAAAATCGTAAGACTGTTGCAAGACTGTTGCAAGTAGTGACACGATTAGAGCAGTAACAATACTGCTCTGTTCGTATTATGACTTCCAAGTGCAAACTTGGTTATAAAAATAGGTATAGTTCTAAGTCACTAGTGAAATAAGTCTTAGTTGTAAGTCATTAGTTATCACACCTAGTTGTAAGCCACTTGTAGTATATATGTAGGTATAGATTAAATGTATAAATGAATGTTTAAAGCGCCCTTGAGGTGATTTTCTCACGAAAATGGCGCTATAGAAGTCATCGATTTATTATTATTATAAATTCTACACGGGTGGTTAGGAAAATGTAATACAAGGTTTCTGGTTGAAAAACTTTCAAGTTTAGGTGAACATATTTTTTAAAGCATGTAGAAGTGTAGTAGAATGTATGAGGCGATATATGAATGTGAACGAGGCAAGGAGTGTATGCCAAGATCGAGTTGTTTGGTGATCCGTCCTCTCTACTTACCCCTGCGGAGAAACGGCGTGATGATTCGTTAGTTAGTTATTTTTTTAAAGTCATAATATCTATCACTGGAGTTCCTTATTACAACAAACGTATATTTGGTACTGCGCGTTTTCATCCCGCGACAAAATATCCGCGACAAAATATCCACGACAAAATATCAAAAAAAATGGTACAAAATTAAACAAACATTCTGTAAATTATATTTACGACTATAATGTAAACATCAGTTATAAGTATATATATGTGTGTGTATATATATATACCTATTATTTTATTATTATTTTAATAACTCTGCTTAGAAAACTACAGTAATAATCAAGCATTAATTGTTTATTTTTATTTTACTTTATTGTTTCTGGTCTCTTTCTAGTTCTCACTATGCAAAATGTGTACGTAGGACTATAATATGAAATGCAAACACCAATTACCACCTTATATTTTAATCATTTGCTTGTAAATACATTTTTATTTATTACTATCATTTCAACAACAACTATGCTAAACAATCCACGGCTATTTTATGTTTTAATTGGTTCTTTCATTTTTATTTTATTCTTTCTCTTCTCATTTATTTTCTTTTGCTATGCTAAACAAATAACAGTTAGCTACTATATTTTCAACTTTTTCATTATTTTATTTTATATTCTTACTCTTCTTTTTATTCAAGGCAGTCTAAATTTAATAAATAATGTATTTAAATGTATAATATTGTTCTAAATAAACAAATAAAATAAAATAAAATTATTGTTCAAAAATTGTAAAATGGGACAAAAATAATACAGATGTCCCATTTTTTGTTAGGTTAGGTTAGGTTAGCTTGGGTTTAAATAGATATTTTGTTGGGGGATGTTTTGTCCGTAGGATATTTTTTCGGAGGATATTTTGTCGCGGGATGAAAGTCGCGGAACTATCTAAGACAGGACTATAATATAATAATTAAACTGGAGTTCCTTATTACACCGAACGTTTATTTACACCTCATCTGCAACAACGACGGGTATCATCAGCACTCGCCAAATCTAATTAGTCCAGATATTAATACTCTTCAGAAAGTTGGTAACTGAGACTACAGTGCGGGCACGAAGAATGGATCTGCTTTCGTGCTTAGTGAATGACCGACGGCAAAAACGCCTTAATTAAATTCACAAACAAAGAGACTCCAATTAATGCCATGGCTCTAACAAGCAGAGGTCGCACTTACTTGTTAAAACTGTTTATACTAATAGGATCGCTAGGGTAGTAGGGGCCCTCAAACTGTGGGGTGTTTCTGTTAATTAGGATACCTGTGTACGTTTTAATTGGGGTTGGTTGTTCTCGCAAAAAACTGTGAACATGTCCGTAACTTATCGCCAATTTAAGTCTGCGATCAGCTAAGCGTTTTGTAAGTATTTTGCAGGGTAACGCTCGATTCGCGTTGTTCCCAAACATTTTATCGTTGATTGTAAGTAAGTTACCCCGCCCACTTTCATAGACAATAAAATGGTATCAAAGTAAACACTTTCGATGTTAAATTAATATTTAAGAGTTAATTACGGTATTTGTTATTAACGTAGAGTCACGTGGGGTAACCGTGCGCACTTTTTAAACTGGGATTTTTGTATTAAAAAGCTTTAGGTATTTTACTCAATTTTTTTGTTTATTAATATGATTGATCATTAAGGCACCTCAAACAAACATAAAATCATATGGTTCATAAATTAAAAAGTTACATAAAAAACTTTACATGCATGTCGATTGCGTACACTTACCCCATGTGCGGGTTAAGTATTCGCATACCGTATGGTAAGTGTTAAAATCAGATTTGTGGTTCTCTTTATTGAATTATCACTTAGCACCCGTGTAACTAACAATATTTCACCAAAAATTATCATAGTCCACATCGCTCTGACACATTTGGTTACACAATAGCACACACATCCGATCAGTAAGCAAACATATCGGTTTCAGATGAAATTTTTTTTAAAATACGAAAAAAAGTTATTTACCTACCAATTTTTATTTTCAAATTATGATTCACTGTACACATGTCCTGCTTCAATGCGACCCAAAGCGCTAGTGAATTAAGGAACGCACGGGCGCGAAACAGACAAGACCTTGTTGGAAACATCACTGCGAACACTTACACTCCGCGTACGGTTACCCCACGTGACTCTACACAATTTCTTTTAAATGCTGTTATCCGTAAACTGGCATTTTATATTTTTTAAACAAAAGTATAAAATACATCAAAAATAAAGTGTCAGTTTGACTTTATGCCGCTGTCGCTTCGGTACTGATTGTCTTCGCAGTATTTTCTCCACTCTGTTGACACTTTTTATAACTAGTGCTTTGCTGAGACGTGCAATCTACTAGTCCGGCTTCCTTAGATTGAGCGAAGCTTATGGAATGCTTAAGCTAGGCTTGTGGGTTGGAAAGTAGTTGAGCATCTGAGCAGAGTTGAGCCTTAGTTTCGACTTAGCAGTTGATTAGTAGAATTGGGAACAGCGGTTGTTAAAGATTTTGTATTTCCACAATCGATGTTTTTAAGGGTAAGTGCTGAAATTCTTTGGAAACTTCTGGTCCCAAATATTGAAACAACGAGAGCTGCTAGAACGAAATATGTACGATCATACGTATAACAAAGAAGAACACTATTCTACGTGTATAATGGTGAGACTTAGAACTGGCAGAGGGAGGTAGAAAGTAAAAATACCCCTGCCGTAGGTTACCCCAATAGGTTCGCTACGTTTGGTTACTTAGCAGGGATGTCTGGGCTCTGGTAAGGTTTTTCTGGGTCTTGGCTGCGAGCGCTTTTGGTACTGCTTGTAGGGCCAAATCGGAAGAGACTGGTTGAGAGAGACCTAGACCTTTCAAGCCTAACTTGTGAGAGGGATGGATTCCTACGTCTGTCACCCCTGGAGACACTGAACTCCAGATTCTTACCACTTTCCTTCCTAGAACTTTATCGCATTCCATTCCCTAAAAAGACCCTTTGCAGAGCTTCCCCAAAGATGACGTAGGCCTGGAAGGATTTTTTTCCCCCAGGGCCTCCTTTTTGGAGCCAATGTAAAAAAAGGAAGATTAATAGTGAAATCTTTGAGACGGTCTCTTCGCCAAACATCGTGTTTTAATATTTCACTCCCTCAAGATGCTAAGGCATCCACCAACCGACTGACGATGACTCAGCACATTCCAAACCCCAATGACATAATATAATGTCTAAAGTACTCCTAACACCTTCAATTGAAAAAAATATCAACAAAATATGAAAGCATATCTCCGATTTAAGAGTAGAAAATAATTTGTTTAGAATTACAACGTTTTAGAAGCATTATTTGTATAATTCGCTGAGCACGTTGTTTGTTTGTTTGTTACCAGGCAATGGCCGGACCCTAATATAATGATTCATGCCGGGTAACGGCAGTTTGCAATCACCCTGTACCTTTTTAGACCTTCATAATATTATAATTCAATGGCAGAGGGGACGGTGTAATACACGTGAAACGTACCTACGGGGTGTTCCGGGTGGAAGCCGGAGGTGAACAAAAGTACAGTGCGAGCCAGAGTGTTCAGGAAAATGTTTTGTAATTTATTTAAAATTAATTTCGAAAAGTATTCAAAGAATATCAGGAATATGACATTATAAACTAATTAATTTTTGAAAAAATTATTTATTTCTGCATCTCATTCTATTTTGTCTTGAAGAGATCGGTGTTCTAATAGATTAAATAGTTGAGAATTTAGTTATCAGTCAATACAGCAGCAAGATGAGAACGAGACGTGAAAGGGTTCTTATGCAATAATTGTTTTTTTTATTTTTATTTTTTTTTATTTTTATTTATTTATTTATTTATTTTTTTTTTTTTTGTTTTATAAAAATAAATAAAACACTTTGTTTTTTTTATTTTTTATTTTTCTTTATTCTTTGAATATTAGATATGGTTACATTATTTGTGGATTTTTCGACCACCATGCTAGGCTGATGCCCGAATTATGGTGGTCGGTGTGGTTTTTGTGTCTTGGTTGGGCGCCGATACCAAAATAAGCAATATCAGTAGATCTTCTGAGCCTCCTTTGCCTCCGCCTCTATCTAAGCACCATCTATTAACATACAGGTAGAACAAATACGGCGTCACGCCCGACTTCCCGAATTTGTCAAATTGACACCTGATTGTTCAATGCTAAGAGATTTTATCAAGTGTCTATGGGCTCCAGAGCAGAGGTGGCTATCAAATTCGACAATAAAACGCGCTTACAATCAAAATAAGTTAACGAAATATGCCGCATAAATTGATGGTATACATATGTAGGTACCGACCTACAAAACTTATTGAAGATATCGTAGGATGATTCTGAAATAATTTCCTTTTATCGCCCCGCTGAAAAATCACAATTCAGAATCTTATACTTCCTAAACTTCCTCTCCCCCTATCCTTCTCTGCTCCTTTCCCTTCACCCTCACAATATATCCTAATTGCGTATTTTTTATTTAATTTAATTATGTTATTATTAAGTTCTGCAAGTATTTCAGTTTTAATTATTGTGACAGCTGTTTCGGCTTAAAAGGACATTTTCCAACTGAGGTTAAACCACTTTAAGACAACTTATTTAAACGATTCTAAATTTCAATTTTTGAAGGTACCTAAGTTGAATTATTACCGGTTACAAAATTTGCTGAGAAAATAATTGAAACAATAGATACTCTATTATGCGGGGTGCTTTGAAATCTGTTTTCCCCGCACAAAATGTTATTGTGATCTTAATTGTTTAATAATGCCGTTACCGCTATAAATTACATAAGCGGTCTTATATTGTTTAGGTTTTGTAAACTTACTAAGAAGCGGGGAATAAATAATCTTCCTTACTTTATTAATTAGCGTTACATTAATCTTTAAACCTTATCATTGAACATCATAATTTTATGTGGCATATTAAAAAATTAAATGGAGTTTTACGAATTAAACGCAAAAATAATGATTTGATTGATAATGAATTAATTAATAATTGGGTATGACATAATTTTTTCCCGTTCGCTGTAGACATTTGGAAGCAGTTAGACTCGTGTACGGAATTCAAAAAAACGATAACAAAAAATCTCTCTTTATCTACCTTTTTTAGTTATTCTTTGGCTATATTTATTTTGCGTTCCCTTAACCCACCCAGTACCGGGGTAGCAGGAACACCAAGGGTGACAGAGGGTGTTCGTATTAAAATTCACACGGCGACCAGGTATGTCCACGATTGGATTAATTGGACAAATTGTTTGAATCCAGCTCGGGTGACAACTACTACACATATAATGATAAACAAAACAAGCAAAACCTCTGGACCTAGGAGGAATTCATACCAGCATTGAATTTTAATTATAAAAACTATAAACACGTTTTTCACGATGGACTACTAATGAATACTGGAGTTGGTGAATTCGTTTAAATGTTAATGTTTTAAGGAGTTCTTGTTGATTAAAAATTTATATAAGTAATATTGCATTTATTATGTTATAATGCGCCAAAGTATATGCAATACTAATATATTCAACAGCAACATTATTGATTAACAGAGCGACAAGCAACATTAATAGGCTCCTTCACAGAGGAGTCAAAGGTTAAAGGAGGTTAAAACTAGGAGAACAAATTAAGTTTCACGTTCTCAAGACTCGGAAATAAGATCGATAAGTCGGTAAGTAATAAGGAACTCCAGTGAAAAATATTATATCACCAATAAACGCTGTCGGAATATATAAGTTTTATTACATATTATTATAATAATATGATAAATGAGGATTTCCTAATGGTAAATTTGATGACGTCACACTATTTCTTTCGTAGTATTGCAGATTTTTGAACAACGTTAAATTGTTTATTGGGTGCGGTCAGGGATGTATTTTTTGTACATTAGTGACGTGTTGCTAATATTTCATCTAGTGTTCTTCAATATTGAAAGAGTTAAACTTAATAATAAAAAACGACTCGACTCCCATACAAAACACGGCGCGTATTGAAAAAAATGGGTTTTTTGAGGCTGGTGACGTCACACAAACAACCACAGATTTGATGCGATTTTCTAAGACCCAAAAAATTTGAAACGTGAAAATTGTTTTTAAAAAATATATGTACTGGTATTAACGTTTTTTTTTTTATTCCAGTTAAAAGAAAATGACATTTTCTCTCATTTAACTAGAAAAATAAAAGATAAAATAAATATTTAAATACAGCGCTATTCTATTTCATTATTTTGTTTATACAGAATAAATATAAATATATATTTTTTTAAATTTACCCAACTTCTTTTCGTTTTTAATGTCATTTGGGAGGCAATTATATAAGTTGCCCCCCTCGTAATCAATGGATTGTTTATCATAATTAGTGTGGATGGTGTTTAAATGTATGTTGTCGCGTTGTCGTGTACAGTGTTTATGTACTTGGGACGTTTTAATGAATTCTGTGTTTGTGTGTACGAGATTATTTTGTATTTTGTATATAAGGCGACATGTATTGTAATGTAAATAGTTTTGTTTCCATATATATATATATATTTTGTAGATGTTCTAGGCTTGTAGTTAAATAGTTTTTTGATTACCTTGTTTTGTATTATCTGTAATTCATTTATGTATGATTCACGTGCGTTTCCCCTGATTTCAATCAAATAATTTAAAAGTGAGTGTACGAGACTATAATATAAACCTATTTTTAATTTATTTGGCAAAAGATATGATAGCCGGCTAAATATGCTAATTAAGGGAATGATTTTGTCTTTAATACCTTGTATTGGAATTATTTTACGGGTTGAGCTTAAGATCATGAATCCTGTTTTTTTAACATTCATTGTTAAAATATTTGATTGGAGCCAACTGTTGATTTTTTCTAGATCTGTTTGTGCATTTTCTAGTAAGATATCTAAATCTTTACCCCAGTAGAAAATTGCTGTGTCATCTGCAAATAAAATTATTTTACCATTTAAAATTAATTGCGAAATATCATTGATGTAAATTTGGAACAGTAGTGGGCCTAGTATGGACCCCTGCGGAATTCCATAGTCTATTGGAACGTGTTTGCTATTTTGATTGTTAATGCTAACGAATTGCTTTCTATTGCTAATATATGATTTGAGTAGATTAAGAGCAAGACCAACTACACTAATTTTCTCGAGTTTCTTGAGAAGTTTGTCATGACTAACTGTATCAAAGGCTTTTTGAAGTTCAACTAATATAAATAAAATGTAATTTCCACCATCAATGCCGCTTCTAAGTTTACTGATTAAGTCATTTATTGCTCCCAGTGTGTTTGATTTTTTCCTAAAGCCGTATTGTTTTTCATATAAGATTTTTTTTTTAGCAGAAAATTGTTTAATCTTTCGTAAATTACACGTTCAAAAATTTTAGATAAAATTGGTAAGATTGAGATGGGTCTGTAGTTTGAGGTATTTGTTTTGGACCCACCTTTGTGAATTGGTATCACCTTAGCAATTTTACAGCTATCGGGAAAAGTTCCCTCTCTAAAACATTGATTGATTAATTTTGTTAAAGTAGTAATCAATTCTGTTAGACTTAACATTGTCATACATTTAAGTGAATCGTAACCAGCACTTGCATTTGGCTTTAGAGATTTTAATATTTGACTTATTTCTAACTCCGTAGTGGGCTGAAGATATAAAGATTCAATGCTGTCATGCACTAACGTTATTTCATTGGATGGATTGTTTGACTTTGCCATGTATATTAGCAGCTAGGGAGGAGCCAGTGTTGCAAAAGAAATTGTTAAACTGGGAGCATATCTCTACCTTGTTAGCGATTATTTCATCATTAATGATTAATTTATTACAAAAATTTCTTGGGGTGTAAGATTTGTTCTTAAGAATGTTATTAATTAAGTTCCAAGTTTTTTTACTATTATTTTCGCATTTTTTAAAAAGATTACTGTAGTGTGTTTGTTTTAAGTTTCGTTTTTTTTGTAGTGATATTATTTCTTATTTTTAAAAATTCTGCGTTTAATAATGTGTTATTTGGTTGTTTTTTTTAGTTTCAGATGTAATTTATTTCTTTTATTGATTAATTTTATAAGGCCTTTGGTTATCCAGTCTGGGTTATTTATGTTTTTTGTTTTAATTTTAGTGGTACTATTAGAATTAATTTTATTTTTCAAGTAGTTTACAAGATTGTCATAATTTAATACCGAGTTGTCATTCATATTTAGATGAAAGGGATTTTGCATGATATCATTCTTTAGATTATCAAGATTAATATGTGTATACTTTTGGGACGATTTTAAAGTTGTGCTTTTAACATAAGTGTGAATTACGTCAAGAAGTAGTATATTGTGATCAGATATGGAATTATCACAGTTCGTTAGGGAGTATGAGAGTTTTGTATGATATGTTTTGTACACGATCTATGATGGTGTTTGTATTTTCTGTGATGCGTGTGGCGTGTTTTTTGTTTATTTTGTTCAAAATAGTGTAATTATTAAATCTAATTTTATTCTCAAATTTACTTTACGTTAGAAGGCCATTATTGATAAAAAAAATAACAAAAATGGGAGAAGGGTTCTTTATTGCTTGGAGATCGTGATTATTGGGTGTTTACGGGTTTTAATGTTTTAAAACATAATATCTGGCCATTGCCTGAAGACAGTGGAACTATGGCATTCCCAATTTTGGGAATATTGTGATACCAAAAGATTTATAAAAGGTAAAGAGTTGATGAAGAAGGTAGTTGGAAAGTAATTGATTTTCCAGATCTGTTCACAAAACGGGAATTTAGCTACCTACTTTCAAAATGCCACCATTCAAATATGAACCCTCTTTGAATTTGCATAGGTAAAATAATTGGAAAAAATATTTAAAATCTTTTGAAAAATGTAGACAGTGACTTTCCTCTTGTTTTGAATCTTGAAAATTTCATCAACCTCGGCATAAAACTGTAGATTTGCAAACAAATCAAATCCACCCGCTCGTCCACCTCACACAGACATTCTCCTTTATATATTATGCTAGCTGAAGTCCCCGGCGATGCCCGGGCTTTAAACAGAGTTTTCAAAATCAAATGTAAACAGTGAGTGACCTTCCAACCTCGTAGATTTGTATGCAAATCAAATCCGCACCACGCGCTTGCTAGGGATGTCGAAAGTGAAAAAAAATATCGATATATCGATATTTATTAAAATATCAATATCGACGTCGATATATCGAGGAAAAAATATCGATATATCGGTCAAATTTTTAAAGATTTTGCGTTTTTAAAATAATACTGTATTATGCTCAATATTATCAATGGAAATTTTTATACACAATGTGTATTATTTAAATGTACAAAGATCTCAATAAAAATGATGGTATTTTTAACAGTATTTATTTTTATTAGACAATAATTACAAAAATAAAAAAAACTAAAAAGCTATCTTCTAACTAATATTTTTAAACCTTTTTATTGTAACAGGCAAACCAGTATTTATCCTTAATCTTAAGTATTCCAGAAATCTTCGTATTTTTTTTTAAATTCACGAGATGTTTTTTTTTTAAATATCCCAAATTTGTCGCATTAGTAAATGAAAAAAATAAACTTAAAATCTTTAATACACACCTAAAGGTATTGGATCCACGTTGAAAAAAGTTTGCCAGCAAGCGGTGTAAAAAGTTATCAGTCCCTAAATGTTATATAAAAAACGTTGTACTTTCACACGAACGTCCTGACTGCTCGGGAAGTCAATCTTTGCTGACGTGTTACGCAGCGACGAAACGTTTTGCTGAGTTCGGTAATAGGGGGAAAGATGCGCTGGTATGTGATGTCAAGATATAGAAACAAAATTTAATGGTCCCTGCAATTTGAAATTCCGATTTGTTTTCGACGCTCTCATATTAGTAAAACCATTGTGCGGCGGCCTGAGGTAACGCGGGACTCGGTCGCTCCAAAGTGTGCGTGTGGGAGGCGCTATGGGAATGACTTAGTCGAATGGCCGAAAATATCATACATTTCTATGCACTTACCTACACCATATGAGATAGTATTGTAAGTTAATAAGTAATAGTTAAAATTTCAACCGCTAGATGTCACGAACCCGATACAGTTACTTTTTCCGATCGTTCCTATACGGTTTTGGATTCTAGTGACTTTCGTTACATAAATATACAAAAATATCGTTTTTGATACAATTTTTGATAGTGGATATTTAATATCGATATATCGGATCAAAATATATCGGCTAACAATATCGATATTTTTTCAACAAGCCTAGCGCTTGCCAGCCCGCTCGTCCACCACTACAGTATATATTTCAACCAATTTACACAAAACCTTGATAAATTATATACCTAAACTTTCCTCGTGAATCATTCTACCTATCTATTGGTGAAAACCGCATGAAAATCCGTTCAGTAGTTTTTCGAGTTTATCGCGAATAGACAGACAGACAGACGCGGTGGAGGACTTTAATTTATAATATGTAGAGATGTAGACATAATCTCTCCGTTCTACATCAAGTCAAAAAATAAAATAAATAGTTTTAATAATTCTTTTTTTCTTCTTATTTAATGAATGTAGGTACATACCCTAACTTTTCTTTGATTAGTGTTCAATTTCATGGATCTTAAAAATTCTAAATGTAAAATATATTATGTAAAAATGTCAACAAATAGGTAAATACTGTAATACATAGAAATAAATAAATAAAAAAAATAAAAAAATAAAATAAAAATAAAAATAAAATAAACCTTATTTTATGTAGCGAAGAAATATTACGCTGTGAATAGGGCTACCGTATGCGTATTCGAACAATTTCAAATAATCAACCCTTCTACAACCAAAGAGATTATAACGCACAACATAATTTAGGGCCGGTTTAAAAAATAGCAAGTCACGTACAATCCAGGTGCCCTTTTAAAATAAAATGAATACGTATCGTTTTAATTCCATTCTGCTACCTTTAATTGCATTTTAAAGGTAAGCATTAACAGAATAAGTGGCCATTCAAAAAGTATATGGTTGAATAAAAACACAAAAGAACCCCTCATTATTGTTCATTGATACCAGAAGTACAGAACATGCAAGGGATTGGGGAGGGACCGAATAACATATGATATAGTTGTTGGATTTTGTTTATTTGTGAGGATGACGCGAATCAAAATACCAAATGAAGGGGATGGTTACATTAACGGAAATGAGAATATTAAAAGAAGTCGTAGATTAGAAAGGGTTGATGTATTTTAGATATTTTATTTTGTCATTATTGAAACGTGACTGTTGTAAAAATTTGTAGATTCATTGAAATGGGGACATTTGTTATTGTTTGCAACATTTGTAATTATTTGTCAATTTGATGCAAATTATTCAAAAGGGCTGTAATTAGTAGAAAAATATTGTTAAAAGAAGAGTTTGGTTGAATATGACTTCTTTGTGGATTAAAATACCTTTCTAATATTCTATTTCTTTTTACAATGACAGTAGAGTCACTTGGGGTAACCGTACGCAGTTTTTACATTGGGATTTTTGTATTAAACGCTTTAGGTATTTTGCTCATTTTTTTTTGTTTGTTGATATGATTGATCATTAAGGCATCTAAAACAAAAATAAAAACCATATTTAGTTCATAAATCAAAAAGGTATATAAAATGTTTACATGCATGTCGATTACGAACATTTACCCCACGTGCGGGGTAAGTATTCGCATACCGTAGAGAAGTGTTCAAATCAGATTAGTGGTTATCTTTAATAGAATTATCACTTTGCACCCGTGTAACTAACAATATTTTACCAAAAATTATCATAGACCATATCGCTCTGACTCAGTTGGTTACACAATAGCACACATCGGTAAGCAGACATGTCGATAGCAGATGACAAAATTTAAGAAAAAGCATGAAAAACAGTAATTTACCTACCAATTTTTATTTTCAAATTAGGATTCGCTGTACTCATATCCTACTTCAATGCGACCCAAAACGCTACTGAATTAAGGAACGTGCAGGCGCGAAACAGGCACGACCACCTCGGAAACATCATTGCGAACACTTACACTCTGCGTACGGTTACTCCACGTGACTCTATCGGTTTTATCTTACGGCGGACATCTTTAGCGTGGCAAAATTTGAACTAAATCTATGGTATATAATAGCATAAATTATGCTAGGAATGATGGTCATTATCTCAACACAATTTTATATATTTAACTTATTTTGATGTATTGAGCAACTTTTTAAATATAAATATTATAGACGACCTCCGTAGTCCAGTGGGTAAGACTCTTGACTCACAATCCGGAGGTCGCGAGTTCGAACCCGGCATGCGCAAATAAATTTTATTTGATAAATTTGTGTTATTTCACAATTAATTAATTTAAAATAATATATAGTATATTTGCGGCATGTTCTAGAGTGGATGATACTATCAGTATCGCCCTGGTGTAAGACCACCATTCAGAATTGAAACATTGCTGGAAAATGGCTTTAGCCGTGTTTAGTGACCAGATCTGAATAGCCAGGTACTTCCCAACCTTCCTCTTCCCCACCTCCTTCCCCTCCCCACTACCTTCAGCCTCACAACATACCCCAATTGGGGATGCCATAGTCTCACTGGCTCCAGACGAGTACAGTTGAGATTTTTGTGCGGTATTCACAAAAAAAAAAAAAAAATCTCTGGTATGTTCATTGCCTTCTGGAAAATGAGTTACATTCTTCTTTCGTACGGAGGGGGGTCAGAGGGGGACATCTAGGTCTGCGAGCCAGTCTAGTGCCTCAGGGGTTGCCCTGTGGACCTCGTCAATCGCGCCGGGGAATGAATGGAGCGGGCATTCGTTGACCATACGTGGTCTGCACCGCACCGCATTCACACATCGCCGACACTTTAGGTCCCATCCATGCATCATGTGAGCACAACGACTGTGGGAGCACCTTATCCTATTGATGGCAGTCCAGAGTTTGCGAGGCAATGAGAACCCAGGCTGTCTCTCAGTGGGGTATTGAACGAGATGGGCGTTTTTGACGTTGGTCGATTGCCACTCAAACTTCCACCTATCTTCTGGGGTGAGAGGTGTTCGAAGGAGTCTTTCTCCTTTCGCCCAGAAGGGTTTTCGAGACTTCGACTTTGGGAATGAGTTACATTGTATTGGGTTGACTGAATCCATAGTATTCTAAACATTTTTATGTAACACTACGACAACTTTATTTTTAACAATTGGTTTATTCTGGGTATTCCTCGGAATTCTCTGTTTGGTTTGAAATATGTATATTATAGTTGGTTTGACTAATTCAGAGAACCTTCACTTCCACATTACCACATCAACAGAGAGGTCCCAACCCCTATAGTGAGTTGTTTTGAAGAGGGATGAAATTGAAATGGTAAGAATAATGGAAAGAGGAAGTTGGAGAATCATGAAGTCATTAAGGCTCTGCAACCGGGCCCGAAAAGAAGATGTAGAGATACGAAATTACGAATGTTAGAGGAGAGCGCTAACATTTACAGCGACAAAATCGATGCGAAAATTGCGAAAATGTTTAATAAAACACTACTCGTTTAAAATAGAGCAAAAATCTCGCAGGCATTATCTTAAACAACATTTAAAGAAAAACTGTGAATTTTTTCATACATATAAGGGAACGTACCCATACTACGTGACCAACTTTTTACAATTTTTAACCCCCCCCCCCCCCACCGGTGACCAAAAACCTAAGCAACCCGTCGCTCATTTGTACCAAGCGTGTTATTTTGAAGACCCCCCCCCCCTAAACAGGTCACGTAGTATGGGTACGTTCCCTAACTTGTAAAATAACTGAAACAAACGTGTTAATAATAATTTTTGAAGCATACTTTGCGATTTTTTTATCGAGGGAATTTTATATAATTTGCGTTTCGGCGCGGGCAAAGTCTAGATATTATCTTCAAGAATAACATATATATTTTTGAGAGCTTTAAAACTTACCGTGTTTAAGGAAAATATGTAATAAATCGGTACAAATCCGGGTTGCGGGCCCTTAAGGTTACTCATCACTTTCATAGAAGTAATTTTGTGAATTTCATAAAAAATTTAAGGAAGTGATAAAATAAATACTATTTAAGCTCAAAACATCTTTGTGAAAGCTATTAACACCACGTTATATTAAAAGATTTTATTTGCACTTCGCTGAGCTTTGAACCATCCCTGGCCTGGAGCCAAGGCTTTTACCGCTCTACCAAGGAGCTAGCCAAACAAATTAATACATGACTTGGTATTTTTAGTCGAGTTTCAAGTACATGTATAGAAAATTGAGCAAAAAAACAATATACTCGTATGTTTCCTAATCAGAAAAATAAGCAGGAAAGCAAAGTTATAGTGACAGCCGAGGATCGTGTCAATATGCCCATTAAATAAGACTTGTATTATAAAGGGAGAATCTAAGAAAAATTTTTAGACTTTTGACAAGCCGACAAGATTTCAAAAATCTTGGAAAAATTGTAAGGCGCATAACCAGAAATGCTTTTAAAAAACGTGCTTAAATTTTCCATCTCTGATTTCCATGCACAATCGCATAAATTATTAAGTCTTTCATGTCTTTAAAAAGTCTCACAAAATCGCGCCTAAGCCTCCGTGTTTAAAGCCCCGCAGCGCCGGTAGTGGTAGGATCACAGAAGGTGAGAGGGGTGTAAGAAGAAATAAGGGATGAAAGAGATGACTGGGGGTTAAGGACCCGTTAATGAGAACTTTGACAACGCCAAAGGAGACACCGGCCATTAAATATTTTACCGACCTCTTTCATGGTTTCATGTGAAATATTTTATCAAAAGAATCAGGGAGAATGGGGTAGAAAGTATCTCAGAGTCGATGCAATCATCTAAAACCAAGTAACGCCTATCGATATTTCAAACTAAATGCTTTTTAGGTTATCTGCCAACTTCGGAGTGATTTACTATCCTACGGTAGGAGTTTCAAAAATACTAATTTCAATTGTGTATCTGTCCTGCATGTATTCCTTCATAGTGCTTTCACACTAACAAAGTATTGAACACCCCAAAGTCTAAATTTAAACTTTTGTGTGTAACTAAGGAACTCGGATTTGCATTGGATTAAAGTATCATTTTCAAAATTGGAACTCAATGTTTGAATGATTCAGATAAGCGGTAAAGTAGGTAGGTTCTTACCAAAGATATTGAACTGTATTTGAATATCTTTGGTTCTTACCGATAATAAAACATTTTAGCAGAAAATTATTTAAATTATCTTTTTTCAAAATTGGAAGGTTTCCTGTGATACTAATATTCTATAATTTTCATAGGGCGATGATTGGCTAAAAAATCGTGTCGTAGCTTGAAGTCCATGTTCCACTAGGAGATTTAAATTAATAGCAATAAATGTGACAGTGTTTTACTTCAAGCCGGGTGACACGTTCTAAATTTCGAAAGCGGGTTTTTTTTTCGAAAATGGCCCGTATGCAGGGCTGGGCAGTATTTGAAATACTTGTAATTGAAATACGTATTTGAAATACAAATACGTATTTTGTATTTGTATTTCAATTACTTCCTAAAAATGTATTTTGTAATTGGTATTTCAATTACCTGCTGCTGAGGTATTTTGTAATTTGTATTTCAAATACTTATGGCTTCAAAATACATTTTCAAATACATTTATTTAACAATCTTAATAACGATAATGTAAAATAAACTGACATAGATAATACATAGAGTAAAAACGCTAGAATCCTGTACTATTGTCCTGTGCTATAGCACTCTTACTAATGATTATTTGTAGTCCTCTTATCATTGCTTCATACTGTACTGTACATTTTTTTTATGTCGTGCTAGTTATTATTATTATCCTGTGCTATAATAGCACAATTATTGTAAATTTTGTATCATATTATATTATACTTGTCATTGCTTTGTATTGTACATTTTTGTATCATAGTATTAGATAGAGCACTATAGGAATAATTTGACTGAATACTAGATTATTTTTAAGTTTATTACTGTAGAGCGCACTTGAAATGAAATAACACAAAACTGCGCTATACAAATGTCTTTTATGTATATAAAAACGAATCCTTGTTTCCCTTGGTCACGCCATAACTTCAGAACGACTTTACCTATTTCATTCATTTTTTTTTTATTTTTCTAATACTTTGTAGGAGGTTCTTACGGAAAGATAAATAAAGAAAATTTCGCAGAATATTGGATAATTTCAGAAAACTTAACGACTATTTTAACTTCGCAAGTTTGACAGTTCGCGCATATGATGAAATTGAATTTAGCAGGCAGCTGTTTTTTTTTAACAAAAAAATTATCTATGGATATTTCAAAATATAGATATATTAAATAGGTATCTATGTTTGGTACCAGATTTGATTGATTGTTCTTATAATATGCAAAAATTAATATTTGTAATATGTGAAAAATTAAAATTTGAATAAAAAAATTGTAATAGCTGGCACGCGAGTTGTTTGAAAACTGAATGTACTGGGACTGAATATATGAAACGCGGGAGGGGGTTTGGCAGGACGGGGGAGCGGAAGAGGGTAGAGGGTAGGTGGGGAAGGTGGAAGGGGAACGCGGGAGGGGATGGGAACGCGGGAGGGGAAGGGTATGCGGGAGGGGAACGGGGACGCACGGGAAAGGACATGCAGAGAGAAAATTTTTATTTCTTTGAATATGGCATTGCAACGCATGCCGGGAACCAGCTAGTGTTATTATAATAATAATTATTATTATCTAATACCTAAGTCCTATACCACAAAACTTTATAAGTGGAGCGGAGACGAGATGTGTCTTCTGAGCAATATGATTGGTCAATTTTTGCACGTTTCTGTTTCACTCTGCTCAGCTTTGCTTCTTTGGAAACGCACCCTTATGGCCGTTATACAGGACATATTTTTTCAGCCCGATTCCAATTAGACACAAAAGTCAACATTTTTCACTCTACGCGATCGCTATTTTCATATCTACGATTTCAGTTGGCATCACAGCAAACAGCATGTAAAATAAATAAATAAAAATTACAAAAGGTGTAGCTTATGGGTAGACCCCATTTCTTCCAGCTAACCACATTTATTTAATTACAATGTTTATATAATATTATTTGTTTTATTATAATTACAATGTTAATACAGATAAAATAACAATATACCAATGAAAAAAATACAAATATATATACCAATATTGAGTGAGACAAAGTATTTTGTAATTTGTATTTCAATTACAACAAAGCATGTATTTTGCCCAGCCCTGCCCGTATGACCTAACCATGTTAAGCATTTTCTATGAACCTTGGGTGCTGCCCTAATATAGTAATAATTAGACCAACATACGTACATGGTTGAAATTTGTCGCGTGAGAAAGTATCGTTTCTAAGACTCGTTCTTGATTTCAATGACTCGGCTGGGAAACGATTTGCCTGCCCCTGTGTTTCCTCCTTCCTACAACATGGGTCTCTTCAAGTCTCATGTTCACTCGTTACTCTTCTTACGTCTCAGAAAGACCCTCCACACCGCATCCGCAAAATATGAAATAGGCCCTGAGGGAAATGACTTTTTCAAGGCCCTCCCGTATGGAGTTAATGTCAAAAAAGTTATAAATACTCGGTATACAGTTTATAACACATTTAAACCTATGAATTTTAGATGTTGTAGTTGAATAACACCATGACGACAACGTTCCGAAAACCAAATTTAAATATAAATATGTACCTTATAGTTCACTTAACACGTAGGCACAATAATACAGTGACAAATAAATTAAAAGAAAAAACCTCTTTGAAGAGAATAATTTTTTTATATCCGGAAGGACCTCTTTTGCAAAATATGATTTATTGATACTTTTATTATTACAGAAAAAACATATGACATTAAATCGATGGATTAGAGTTAAAATGTATCTCTATATCTTATTGCTCGAAAATGATGTTATTGTAACAAAGATTGTCTGCATTTTTGTGTTTTTGTCCCAAAGATACAAACATATTAAAATATAAAACTGTATTATATCGAAATATATTCGTATTATGAGGATATCTATAATCGGTTTCTCAGTTTAGTAAATTGCCCATGGTTCAAACCAACCCTATTTTAAACTGTTGGTTTCTATCTAATAAAATAAAGTAAATTAATAAATATTGTAAATACTCCAGGAAATATATTTTACGAGCACATACCTCATTTTACCTAACTTAAATCTTTTTGTAAAACGATAATCCATAACAAAATTAAGAAGGAAATTAACCTCAGGTAGCACTATAATATGGAAACGAAAACCTATTTTTATACCACAAAATCAAATTTTTCGGTGTTTCAATTTCAGTTTTACGAATATTATGATTTTCGGCGATACAATATTTTAAATCTAAGCCATCGATATTATTTAGATTATTAATATTAAAATCAAAAAACGTTAAAAATAATATTTCTGAAAACTATTTCAGAATCAAAGTTCCAAATATAACATTTTGTTAGGAATGCAATTCCAGGAAACTAGACTAGTAAAATGTAACCCCCTGGAATTCCTATTCTGGAAAACCCGAGCGTTTTTTCCTGTAATTTTAAAAGGAATTGTTGTAAATGAATACGATTCAGGAGAGGGGAAATTATGCCTTCCGGTTCCTGCTTTCTCTCTCTGCAGAATGGAGGAGGGAAGTACCGGATATACTAGTGGGTTTCCGGTAACGTGTCGTGGGTAAATAAATGCTCTTTGGGAGTTGGATCGACCCTGAATTGGAAGTAAGTGTTTGCAGGGTCGGTCATTGGGAGTACACATACGAATGGGCAAAATAAATGGATATCTAAAATTTACTTTCACATCTTTTGTTAGATTAACTCCACAGAGGAGTGTGTAAAACAAAACACTACGTCATCTTTGGAAGAAAGAAGAAAAGAAGAAGAGGAGGTTCTAGGAAGGAAAAAGACAGGAGGTTTGTTAGGATTCTAGGGATCAGTGTGCCCAGGAGTGACGGACGTATAACATCTGCAAGTAAAAAATATTAACGACTTTTATTTTTATTTAAATTATTTTTTATTCTTATTTTTAACCCCCGACGCGACGCAAGAAGAGGTGTTATAAGTTTGACTTTCTGTGTGTCTGTCTGTCTGTCTGTGGCATCGATTGCTTAAAATTTTGATTTTTTTTTTCAAATGTAATAATTTTTTTATTCGTTGTACCTAATAAGGATACTTGAATTACATCACCCCAGTCCTGCGAAAAACTTAAATTAATAATACGTAATATATGTTCTCAAAAGATTAAAACAATTTTTTGTTTACTACTTTTGGTATCATTTTCATTTACTCTTTTATTGGAAGGAGTATATCGAAATGATCTGTACTGGCATAGATTATTAATTTGCATAGTTCACGTTTATATATATTTTTTCGAATACACCTACAGCATGCTCGTCCATTATTCCGACTTCTGATCTTAAATCAAAAATCTAATTGGCTTAGTGGTTTAATAACTTAATTAGGATATGACAATAATTGTTAATATAATTTAATTAATTGTTTACCACCCCTAAAACCCCATCCCAAAAGTTGTGTGGATATGTATATATCCCATAGTTTAGGGAATAATTGTTTAAGTTTTTCAGATAGCTGTGATATGCTGAAACTTGTCAAAAAATAAAAATATAAGATTTATAGGTTTTAAATTCTTTCAATGTAATCTCGTTTAATGGACCAATAGATCTTCATATAGCTTCTGCTTCCGTGCCATAAATTATTTAGACCATTAGATAGAGTGATTGGTGAGGAAGGTTTAGGTACATAATTTGTCAAGTATTTGTGTAAATTGGTTGAAAAATAACGATAATTGTTAGAAGGGTCGGGAAAAGTCAAGCCGCCTGGGAGCTTTTATCGAAAACACTGCCGTGATGGCATATATCCCTTTGATATATAACAAAACAATGCATGGTGGGATATTCCTCTTATACAAGGTGTCCGGAAACTCGTAGTACAAGCGGGAAACTGGAGAATCCACATCACATTTGGAGTCGATTTTGTAGTTTAACTTTTTTTGATTTGAGCTTTCGTTTTCGAGTAAATCGGGTCCGAAGTTGGAATTTTTTTGGTTAAATTTGAAAAAAATTTTCACTAGGGGGTTGATTTCAGTTGTGTAATGTCTTATAAAATGCAACGAACGGTAAACCGGGTTCAAAATTTTTTTTAACCCTTTAGTTGCCAAAAAAATGGAAAAATAGAAAAAAAATTATATTAAAATCGAAATGCTCAGATCGAAAAAAATAAGTTTTTTGGGTTCTCTACGTGATGTAGATTCACCAGTTTCCCGCTTGTACTACGAGTTTCCGGACACGTTGTATAGATTTACAAAAAATTCCGTGATGGCATATATCTATCTTTTACGGATAGCTTACTATACCCATTCTATCTTCTATTAATCAAATACCTAGAATAATATAATAGTCCGTCTCTTCGCGATAAACTCAAAGACGACGGTGGTTATAATGGTTGGATAACCATCCATTAGATGGTGTTGCATTTAGTTAGCCAGAACAACAAGTGGCCAATAACAACCAGTCTTCAAATTAACTCAAAAGAAAAATTGGTACGTGGCATAAAATTATGCTTTTTTGATTTTATTTTCGTATTTCGTATTGAAGATATTTATTTGAATATTCCTTACTACACTTTAAAATGGGTTTAACAGGCATAACCACATTGTAAACCGCTGACATACCACCAACCACGAGTTTCATACAAAATACCTACCCGTACCCATAGTTTTTAAATTTTAATTTGTCGTTTGGGAATTTTGGTATATATGAGATCGAATTATACGAAAAACGAGAAAATAGTACAATACCTAACCTAATAAAAAAATTGGACTAAAATAATACCTACAGATATCCTGTAAAGACAATAAATTATTTTTTTCTGAATTATTTTTGTCCCATTTTACTATTTGTGAACAACAATTTATTGTCTTTACAGGATGTCTATTATTTTTGTCCCTTTTTTGTTAGGTTAGGTTAAATTTTAGTAGATACTTGACGCCGTTGGTGTTAAATACCTGTTTTTTATTACAATCTGTTCGTTTTTGAGATAGATATAGATTCCTTAAAATAACAATATCGTAAATGAAGCCTTCATGACGTCAAAGAATTCAATGTACGGTTGCAAACGTTTCCGTTAATGGATATTTAATATTTAAGTACGCACTCCCCAATTTTGCCCTTTCATCTTACGTTCCCCCCCCCTCCCCCCCTCCTCCACCGCACACGGATCCGCCATAATTGGGGTGGCATGATACACCAGCCCTTTCAATTTTAACTTTTGAATTGATTTGCGTGAAATAACAGACGAGTCTTATGTACCAACCTATCAATTCCTTTTTCCTTTCCTCCCTACTTCCTTCAGCCTGACAATATTCGCCAAAAATGTGTAATCATGATCGCATTCACTCTAGGCAATTAGGAAACCCACTCATAAATTTTTATAAATGTTTGCGAATAAGAATAAAGGGAAGAGTGCCAAGATCAGATTGAGTGCCCATTCTTCCACGCTTTTTACCCCTGTGGGGAAACGGCGTGGTAGTCAATTAGTCAGTTGATTTGATAAAAATTACAGATGGCTTGTTATCATTATTTCATTAGGTGTATTGAATACAAAAGGCGGAGGGTTAATATAGAAAAATTACAAAGAAATAGAAATTTAAAAAATGCCAATCGTCATTAAGGTGGTACACAAATCCTAATAATTTTTGTGCGCTCAAAACTCACATTTTAATCATTTCCGTCGAATCCGTAACTAAAATAACTTTTTTATTTCCATGACGCACAAAAATGCAGGTTATTTATATTATATTAAATTAATAAAAACAGTACCTTACCATTAATATAGGGTGTTAAGGGACGTACTTGACTTACTTTAACCAGTGATTCCTGACATTATTTGGAGTAAAAAATGTAAATGAAATTTTAGTCTCCGGTGACTTTTTTTGACGACTTTTTTTTTCAAAAAATTTTTCTTCAAAATCGAACAAAAAAAAATTTCTTCTGCATGTCGTCACTGGTCACTCAGCCGGGTGTCCGACGAACCCCTTACCCCGCCTCCAACTGTTCAACAACTACCATTTTTTTATGTTTTTGTAGAAAAAAAAAAAACATCATTTACAATTTCATTTACATTTTTTACTCCAAATAATGTCAGGAATCACTGGTTAATAAAGTAAGTCAAGTACGTCCTTTAACACCCTGTATATTTTACGTACAACGATTTCAAAACTATACAACCCGTTTTTCAACTATAAAGTTAGCGGTAAACACCAGATTTTATTTTTCTAGACGATGAATTAATAATTTTGGAAGGACAACATGGTACACATGGTACACTGGACGACCTCCGTAGTCCAGTGGCTAAGACTCTTGACTCACATTCCGGAGGTCGCGGGTTCGAACCCGGCATGCGCAAATAAATTTTATTTGATTAATTTGTGTTATTTCACAATTAATTAATTTAAAATAATATATAGTATATTTGCGGCATGTTCCAGAGTGGAAGATACTATTAGTATCGCCCTGGTGTAAGACCACAATTCAGAATTGAAACGTTGCTTGAAAATGGCTTTAGCCGTGTTTAGTGACCAGATCTGAATAGCCAGGTACTTCCCAACCTTCCTCTTCCCCACCTCCTTCCCCTCCCCACTACCTTCAGCCTCACAACATACCCCAATTGGGGATGCCATAGTCTCACTGGCTCCAGACGGGAGCAGTTGAGGTTCTTGTGCGGTATTTACTGTAAAAAAAAAAAAAAAATGGTGACACATTTTAAATATTTGTAGCACGTTCTTCAGAATTAATTAAAATGAACACGGCAGAAAGGTCGAATCTCCAGGCCTGCTAGGGTAAATTCCACCGTACGTTCGTACAATACGCTGTGCCGCGGCGTATATTTGTTTACACGTTTTCTTCACTTACGTCGTTAAGATTCTCACATTATTCATCTTCTTCTTCTTTTCTTTGATACGGAAAATTCGACAGTAGGTCCGTTCAGTGCACGGATCGCAAGTCGCAATTTGTATACACGGTTTCTTCACTTACGTCGTTAAGAATCTGAACATATTTTAGGATATATTGTCGTCTTGAAAGAATAAAACCATGATTTTGTAAAACACAACAAAAAACATTTGGTAATGTGAAATGACGTGAGAAAAAGAGATTTGAGAAATTTAATAAAGTTCAAATTTAATAATTCCAGAATATTGCCACTATAGTGGATGGTTCATCTTCTTATATTTAAAAATGAATCGCTGAATGTGTTGCTAAGCGCATAACTTTCGAACGACTGCACAAAATTGGATAATTCTTTTTTTTGTGTGTTTTTTATTGTCAGGACAAGGTTTTTATAAAACTTCCGGTGAGCTCTGGCATTATGAAATTTGTGTAAAAAAATTACTATTGGTGGCACGCGAGGTTTGAAAACTGAATGCATGGAAAGCGGGAGGGAGGGTGAGATGGGGGAGGAGAACCAGGGAGGAGGGAAGGGGTAAAGGGGGGAAGGGTGGAAGGGGGAAGGGGGGAAGGGGGAAACGGGTGGAAGGGGGGAAACGGGGGGAAGGGGGAACCAGGGAGGGGGAGGGGGGTAGGGGAGAAGGGGGAAGGGGGAAGGGGGAAGGGGGGAAGGGGGGGAAGGGGAGTAGTGTGGGGAGAGGTCAGGTGGAGGAGGCGGAGTGGGAACGGGACGAATAGGAAAGGACACGCAGAGAGAAACAATATCGTTATTAAATGGCATAGCAACGCATGCAGAGACCGGCTAGTATTACTAATTTCTATATAACATTGTCGACACATTTGCACAAGAGGTTGAGAGAAGGTTAAGTTGGTTCTTTGGACAGGAATATGGAAAGTTTCAACGATGTTTGATATTAATTTTGATTGTGGCCAAAAGGGAAAGATTCTAAATGAATATTTCTCATATTGAGATTCTTTCTTATTCGTGGTTTAATTATATTTTAAATCAGTAATAGCATTTTTCCACCCTGGTTTTAAATTGCTTCAAGAAAAGAGAAAAAAATGTTTTTTTTATCAACAGAATTGTGAAATACACATAAAATAATAAATGGCTGGTTAAGAGTACCACGCCCTGTTTGACGGCCGGCGTAGTCCAGCGGTAAGGCGCTTGACTCGTACACCGAATGCCGCACACGGCAAATATATTTTAGTTGATTAATTTGTGTTATTTCACAATTTATTTATTAAAAATAATATGTAGTATATTTGCGGCACGTTCCGGAGTGGAATATACTCTCAGTATCGCCCTGGTGTAAGACCACCATTCAGAATTGAGATGTTGCTTGAAATGGCATTAGCCGTGTTTGGTGACCAGATCTGAATAGCCAGGTACTTCCCCACCTTCATCTTTCCTATCTCCTTCCCCTCCCCACTACCTTCAGCCCCACAACACACCCCAATTGGGGATGCCATAGTCTCACTGGCTTCCGACGGGAGCTATTGGGACTCTTGTGCGGTATTCACATAAAAAAATAACAAAAAACAGAGTTAAATAAATATCTTCTCTTAGTATTGCTATCATGAAAGAGCACCATTCAGAATAGAGCCGTTGCTTGATATGACTTTTGCCATGTTTGGTGACCAGATATGTATAGACAACTCAAATGGGGATGTCAAAGTCCCACAGTTGGGAGTATTGTGCAGTATTCACATAGGTACTCGTATAATATCAAAATTTACTTGACAGAAAAAAAAGAACTGTCGTGCAATGAAAGGTTTTGAAAGCATATTGAAATATGCTATAACATTTCACCTGAATTGCGAAAATCTGCCTTTCATATTTTTCATACAACTATTTTACTCAAAGAAACCTTACACATCACAAGTCACAAGTCGCGAGCAAAAGCCTTCGGGGGGTGTTATTCCAACATTATTTGTTTCAAGAAATCCGATGGAACTGTTTATTTGTAAATATTATTTGACGGGTGTAGAAATCAAATAACAAGTCCAGTTAATTAGCTTTGGGATGAGTTCTTATAACAGAGATGTCCGAATAATATAATAACATTGCTGGTGATGCTGCAATCTGCAGGCGCGGCACGCGATGAGCAATTTTCCCATATAATTGGAAACGCCAATCACACTTGCAGCCCCGCCTTGCTTCTTGCTTCTTGGCCCATATATACAACATGTTACTTCTACTGTGTATTACGGTGAAGGCAGTCGGTGCAAATAACACGGGATTGTTCAATTAAATTTGTAGTTATCGATAACAGAATAGACAAGACAAATGTCCATAAAATCGTATTATTTTTTATGTTTTTTTTTTTGTATTTACATACATAAGTTCCACACGGAGGAAAACAATTTCCCTCAGGGCCTATGTCATCTTAGGTAATCCTGACAGAAAGTTCTCTAAGACATGAAGTTCTGGGAAATTGGTATGAGGGGTGGGAAGGAATTTGGGGGTCAGTGCGTCCAGGAGTGACGAACGCACGAATCAAACTCTACAACCGCGAAGCAAGGCGATGGTTCGAGGAATACTGTCCAGAAAGGTCGAAAACCCTCCCTCAACCAGTCCATCCCGATTCGGTCCCCCGAGACCATGACTAACCTCACTCCGTGAACCCGAGCACCTCTGCTAAGTCACGAAACGCGAACCACTTGGAGTAACCCATGGCAGAGGTGTTGATTATCCAATAAACGTATTTTTGTAAAAATCACATAACTATTTATATACTTATTAACGCCCTCTTTAGATGCTTTTACCCATGAATAGTAATAATTATACAATATTTATTAATATACATAAACTCGACTGCCTCAAAAGCGACAATTTGTATCTTTTTAGTCACAAATCGGAGATGTTCTCCGATTTGGTTTAATTATTTCCCTCCATTAGTATTCTGGACAAAGAGGAATGTATATGGTAGTTAATCCGAGAATTTCTGCATTAAAATAAATCCCAATTTCTAGTGTCATATAGTGGTATTTGAAAGCTTATGAATGCAACCAATTCTGGACTATGAATTAAATTTTATATGGAAATATAGAGTCAGCAAAAATCATTCTGTCTGACAATTTAAGCATATTCGTATTATTTAAAAGAGCATCTTCTGTTATGTTATATTCAATTGGTGTATGTCCTCAGTACGAAAATTGAATCCATTAAAACGTCCCAAGTTTTTTGAAGTAAAACTTCTTTACGCTTGACTTGCGGAATAAGCTGGTGAATGCGTGACGAGAGCGTTACGAAAAGCGAGGCGAACGGTAGTCGAGAGGGAGATATAAGTTAGTGAAGATAGAAAGAGAGAGTTAAGTTTCGTATATTACTCTAGGGGCAAGAGAGAGAGGTGCAAGCACACATTTTCTTTCTCTCCTCTTCTCATAGCCAGTTACGTTTCGTATATCTAAGACACAGTGCAGGCCTATACACACATTTTCTTTCTCTCTTCCTATCACATAGATGGAGCTGAAGAAGTTTTACTTCAGTCGTGTGGTCTAAAGCACACTGGCATTTTTTTTTACGTGAAAACCTCACAAGAGTCCCAAACTCTCCCGTCTGAAACCTGTGAGACTGTGGGTATGTTGTGAGGCTAAAGGTGGTGGGAAGGGAAGGAGATGGGAAGATGAAGGTTGGGAAATACCTGGCTGTTCAGATCTGTTCACCAAACACGGCTAAAGCCGTTTCGAGTAAAGTTTCAATTCTGAATGGTGGTCTTATACCAGGGCGATACTGGAAGTATCTTATAATATATTATTTTAAGTGACTTAATTGTGAAATAACATAAATTAATCAAATAAAATTTATTTGCGCACGCCGGGATTCGACCTCGCGACCTTCGGATTGTAAGTCAAAAGCCTTACCCCTCGACAAATTTTAACACCGTATTTGTACTATTACGTTTTTAACAACATTTAAACACGAGCTTGCCACATGCTTACCAAAGCAATGCGTGTGTATCACTTTAGTAAGCAATCCATTGGTTACGAGGGAGACAATTTATATAATTGCCCTCCAGACAACACTAAAAATGAAAAATTCAAGATTCATTTAAAAAAATCGGAATAAGAACTAAAAAAAACTATTATAGTATAATCATTGAGGAATTCATAAAATGTATCTACATTTTTATGTACTCGTACCTGAAAATATCCTAAAAAACTGCTTAACAATTTAACCAATCATATGTTGGAATATAACTAGAAACCAAGTGATTTGACACTTATTTTCAAAAAGTGTTTTGTATCCACGTAGCGCGACAAAAATCATTAAAAAGAAGCGAGTCATTTCTGAGTGGTAGCGAGAATTGTGTAGATATCCGCGATTAAAGTCACCACCTGAATCAAAAGTCGCCCAGTAAAAATATTTTAGTAATTGAAGAGTTTGCAATTTTTTTATTTTCGACCGGACTACAGTCGCGATTTTTTCGGACTCTTCTCACTTTTCAGAGCTTAATGCATCTTTTCTTTAAACTTTAACTAAGCTTTACAATTTGCATGAAGTTGAAGGTGTCTGAAATAGAAAAAGCTCACTTAAGTCTGAGATCTTAGATGAAGCGCGAGGCTGAGCTTTGGAGCATTCGCCTTTCCAAGGCAAAAGCTCTGCTGAAATTGGTTACCTACTTTTCACGTAAGAAAGCGCGCTTAAAATTTAATGTTGGTTAAAAATTTGGTGAGATAAAATATTAAAAATACATGGGTGAAACGACTCCGAGAAATTGACTGAAAGAAAATTTCTAAATTATTTTTCCTTATTCATTCAGCCCTACCAAACTGGGTAACTTCCTTTTTTTCTGTAGACTATCGTCGCCTTAAAAATAAGATAAAATTATCCGAAAAGTAACCCCTCGAACCTTTCAGGGTTAAAATTGCCGCAACAATAATTTAATAACTTTGTAATTTAATAATTTAATAGGTAATTTCATTATTTAATAATTTAATAATTTAATAATTTAATAATTTAATAATTTAATAATATAATAATTTAATAATTTATAATTTAATAATTTAATAATTTAAAAATTTAATAATTTAATAATTTAATAATTTAATAATTTAATAATTTAATAATTTAATAATTTAATAATTTAATAATTTAATAATTTAATAATTTAATAATTTAATAATTTAATAATTTAATAATTTAATAATTTAATAATTTAATAATTTAATAATTTAATAATTTAATAATTTAATAATTTAATAATATAATAATTTAATAATTTAATAATTTAATAATTTAATAATTTAATAATTTAATAATTTAAAAGTTTAATAGTTTAATAATTTAATAATTTAACAATTTAATAATTTCATAATTTCATAATTTAATAATTTAATAATTCAATAATTCTATAGATTAATAATTTTAATGATGATCTTTCAAGAATTTCCGACCAATAGTAGAAGAGAAAAATGTAAAATTGTGTACTTAACAAAATCTTAATTTGAGAGATTTCGAGGTTTGCGTATCATTCATGAAACACTCGGTTGATAGTTGATAGAGCTAGCTTTTACCAATCTTTTGATATTTCTTCAAAATGATTATATCATATTGTGGAATGCAGGTAGCTACTTTGGTCGATTTGAACGTGTTAGCTGCTAAGTGTTGTCCAAGCCCACGGGAGCTGAAAACTAAACCGGCCCTTGCACGAGATCTTTTTAATAGCAAATTAAACGTGCAAAAACAACCTGCATCCTTCGTGCTCCGTGCAAGAGTTAAGAGTTACAATATCTCGATCTTCCCAACAGCGAACAGAGATATCCCCCTAATAGCCCACACGTCGCTGGTGCGCGGGTGTCTCGCCCAACTCAGCGCCTTCCTCCGCAACAACTCAACTTGTCGGCAGAGAGAGCGTACAAAACACAAATAATGATTGAGCGCTACAATCTTGCCGCCATTGTAAGAAATAAAAAAAACCGCTCGCACCGGCGGCCATTGGACGAGGCGGACACGTTTACTCGCCCCCCCTTTTCAGTATAAAAAAAGCACCTACCCGCGCGAAGTTCGAAAACGCAGCTTGCACACTACGTACAAACTTGATCAGTGCAGCGTCGTGCGCCTCACTCCCCTTACCATCTCATCTCTCTCATCTCCCAACAACCGTCCCTTTCATCTCGATTCGTGAAAGTCCGTAAATTCCCGAGCCTTGTGTGTTTGCCGGCCTAAAACTTGTTTCAGATTTAGTCGCTCTTCGGCAGCCGAGCCGGCTGGGTTGTGAAGGAATTTCCTTTGATCGTGTCACGAATTTTCGATCGGAAGTTCGCCGCGCTGTGTTTTGAAGTGACTCCGCTATCATTTGAACAGTGTATTTATACGAGTTTATTAGCCGTTGAAAACACCGGTTCATCAGATAACAGTTATTCAGATTCAAAGCATTGAATTTTTTTCATGAATATGTTTATGGTTTTTTCAGCGCTAAATCAACAATTTTAATGAGCTAACAACACTGTGTTGTTAATAATAAAAACGAAAACATTTTAATATATTTGTGTTTTATTAATTTTCGAGGAATATGGTATAATCCAAACCAGGGTATCAGAATCATACGAGATATAAAACATCTAACCGAAACCCCATGAAAGCAGGTTAATACTCCGCCGACGGCATCTGCAATTGAGATAATAATTGTATCTGCTTCGCTCTCAATCAAAACTTATCAACTTATCTGATTCTATTCAAAAAGACATTTGAAATTTGCATAAAGTACTTTGGTTCATAAATAAAGAGCCGCACTGTGCCTAGGCCCAACGTGGGACCGGAATACAAATGAAATGGGACAAGTAATTTAATTTGTTTCACAAGGCAATCTTCGGTCTGTCGTCCCACATGACATGACAGAAATCTTGATGAAGTGCTCAATGAAAAGAATGCCCCGAACCAGGATATGAGAACTGTCAGGAGGCATCCCATTCCACGCGCGACAGATGCGGATTTTGGACGTGATAATAATTGGGAACGTCAATCTCACTAACTTCCCCCAAAAATAACTTTAATAATCCCATTATATCCCGAACCAGAATAGCTTAATTAGAAGCACAGCTACTTATAATCCAACAATAGGACAACAACAAAAGGTTGTTAAGCTTTTATATACCTTGAATACAATATTTTGATCATAAACATAGTTTTAATACCTCAACAAAAAGCTCTATTATCAAATATATTACCCCTCTTAACAACTTTAGAATACCTTAATAACACAAATACGTGTTCTTGAAAACTAATTCATCAATCAAAAGTTTTGCTACAATAAAAAAACCTTGCGCTTTATAAGTGTTTTGCCGTAAAATCGTGAAGTGAAAATCGGGAGAGCAAGAAATGTTTGGATAATTTTATCAACGAATTCTGAGCACGTGGGATACACCTGATGATTTAAAAAGAAGAATTTCTTTGTTCATCCGACCGTGATATCAGTTGTTGACAGTGTAAACAAGGCTAATTCCAGTGATGTCTGTGTTAGTGTAATCTTTCTGTTCATCACTACTTGAAGCTGTTCGTCGAATCACTTCTCTCAAATTGATTATGTAAGTATCAAATTTATTATTATTATGCACAGAATTTAGTTGTACTAAAAAGCAGCAAGCAAAAATCGTACCTGATTCTACTAAGTACCTGATAATGGAAATGTTTTCGTTTTGTTTTGGTACAAACATCATCTGGGTGGAATTACAAATATTTAGATTCACATCGATATTTTCGTTCAATCTTTTTCTACACCGTAGCAATGTATTTTGTATTTACACTAGAATGATATTACCAAAATTCAGATTTTTCCACTTATACTGATTATATCATCATCATCATGCAATTCACAAAAGTGTCATCTACCAACGATTTTTTTTTTTTTTTTACAGTGAATACCGCACAAGAATCTCAACTGCTCCCGTCTGGAGCCAGTGAGACTATGGCATCCCCAATTGGGGTATGTTGTGAGGCTGAAGGTAGTGGGGAGGGGAAGGAGGTGGGGGAGAGGAAGGTTGGGAAGTACCTGGCTATTCAGATCTGGTCACTAAACACGGCTAAAGCCATTTTCAAGCAACGTTTCAATTCTGAATGGTGGTCTTACACCAGGGCGATACTAATAGTATCTTCCACTCTGGAACATGCCGCAAATATACTATATATTATTTTAAATGAATTAATTGTGAAATAACACAAATTAATCAAATAAAATTTATTTGCGCATGCCGGGTTCGAACCCGCGACCTCCGGAATGTGAGTCAAGAGTCTTAGCCACTGGACTACGGAGGTCGATAAGACAATAAAGCAATATTTTACCCCATAATTTAGATTTGTATTTTTTATCAGAGAAATTTGGAATATGTGGAAACATTTTCAACGAACTAATATTATAAATTATTATAGGTCTTGTCCTTGTCAGTGTTACGAAAACAAATATGAATAGAAGAGCTATTTTGGCGATTTCCTTCCTAAATTGATCTCTCTTATAACAACTCTGTTCATCAATAAAAATTCTGATGTAAACCTCTAATTGACAAATACAAAATTTTAGACTTTACAGACCAAATTCGATGTGCATGTGCCATGTACCAAATAAAATCATTATTAGAAGAAACTAATTTACATCGAAGTAGGTATTTATACGCTTATGTCCTTGTATCGATTGTTATTATTACTGCAATTATTATTGTCAGTAAGGTAAATTATTAGCCAAATCAAATGAAATTATTATTATTTCAATCATTTATATCTGAAATAAGAGTAAAACAAATTGCTATAAGCGTCCTCCAGGTGAAGTCTCAGAAGATCAGGAAAGGTCTCTACTAAACAGCATTAAAAAATGGTCTGACAGTAATAGCATTAACTCCATACTAGAGGCCCTAAGGAAAATATTATCCGTTAGGACCTAGGCCATCTTTGCGGGTGCTGTGTGGAGGGTCTTTTTGTGGAAAGGAGAGATTGAACCTGTTATCCATGTTATAGGTGGGAGAAAACACAGAGGCCGGCAAATCGTTCTACAGCCGAGCTGTAGAACACAAGAACGGGTCGTAAAAGCAACTCGTTCTCATGTAACACATGTCAACGCTGTACAAATGTTGGACGCGTGTTTCCCGATTGTGCACCGGTGCCGAAGGAATCAATGTCGCTAGTAGGAACCTCGGAGCTTCTTCCATTGAAATACCGGTAGAATAAAGATAGCATTCCCACCCTGTGCTTTAAAGATTGCAAGCCGTTTGTTAACATATGAATTTTTTTCAAACTGGCCGCCAGTTTCTGCATAAAGCCGAGGGTATATTCAGTTATTTCGATATGGACCTGGTTTCTAGATCTGAGGTGGCTGCCAAATTAAACTATGGGATGCACTTGCCATTTATACAGTGTTAGCACTTGTATTAAAGTATCTGCGGGCCCTGTACTGTTCGCCCAGTTTATGCGAGGCTAACTTTACTCTGGCTTCGATGGAGCCACCGTACCTGAGCTGGACATTTACAGTTACACCAAACATATCAATGGAAGACCTGTTGGAAAGGTTGATTCTGTTGAAGGAGGCTAAGTTTTCATTTCTAAATAAAAGGTACTAAGTACAAAACAATTGTATGATGGTATAACAATACAATAATTTATTAGTCACATTAAGTCCTCTAAAACGCAACGTTCAAACGTTAAGTTGTAAAATTCTCTTTACAGTGTTTATTTAAATAACCCAGCTCACAAAATACACACACGCACTGTACAAATGTAGCGGCTTTCCAAATAAACGAACAGTTGGTTCTGTTATTCCAAGCTAAATACAACAAATTTTCAACATAAAGAACCCAAAATTCTTAAATCCAGAGGCAAAAGAACAATAATTCGAAAAATGCTATTTTTAGCGACATTTTTATTGTTATCTTGAGAATTTGGTTCATCATCTCAAATGGACCAAATTCGCATATTAAAGATGGAATTTATTGGATTCATCTTTAAAATAATCTGTTAAAAGATCGAGGAATTTATAATTTGTTTTTTTTTTGCAATTAGCTATTAAAGCTTTCTGTGAGTTGGTACGAGCGTTAAGTGTGTTATATTGCGCATGTAATTTTGAGCTTTAAGCTTCTTAACAAATCCCACACAACTTAACTCTTAACTTATCAAGTTGCGTTATCGTCGTAAAAGCTCAGAAATGCCAACCTTAAGTAGGTAAGTAAGTACTCAGTCTGTTTGTGATTGTGCCTCGTCTTTCTAGTATTTAACTTTAAAGTTCTGTGAGACATCTGTGATTTCATATTAATTTAGGCAAAAATTTCAACATTCCAAGGCTTTTGCTGTATCCATTTTTTCTATTTGTTGGGACAATGCACCTAGATGACAAAAAAGCAGACAATGGCCAAGACATATGCAATATTTTCATGGAATATTTCCAATCAGTTTACATAAATGATAATAACCTACCAACATTAGATATACCAGAAAATACAAATAATATAAATATCACCACGGTCAAATTCTCACGAGAAATAGTCTTAAAAGAAATAAAAGCTCTTGACATAAACACAAGCGCGGGGTGTGATGACATTCCCTCATACTTTATAGTTAATTGCGCGGAAACACTTGCAAAACCTCTCTGCATTATATATAATAAATCAATGAACGAAGGCACGGTACCTGAAATTTGGAAAAGAGCCTATGTAACACCAATCCACAAAAATGGTGAAAAAAATAATGTTAAAAACTATCGGCCGATTTCAAAACTAACAATATTCAGTAAGTTAATGGAAAAAATTGTTTACAAATATATAAGTCCACAACTGAATCACATCATTACAACAAAGCAACATGGTTTTACAAAAGGCAGAAATGTGGAAAGTAACCTCGTTCTTCTTACTGAATTCATTGTCGATCACATGGACAACCGCACTCAAGTAGATCTCATATATACAGACTTTGCCAAAGCATTTGATAAAATTAATCAAAAACTATTACTCAGAAAACTTTGGTCATTAGGTATACGTGGTAATTTATTTCGTTGGGTTACATCTTATATACTTAAGAGATCACAGGCAGTAGCAATACAGGGTTTCGAATCAGATTTCAGTGAAATTTCCTCTGGGATCCAACAGGGTTCTCATCTCGGACCATTGTTTTTCATTTTATATATCAATGATTTGGTCAATGTTGTTAAATACTCTGAAATAGAATTATTTGCTGATGATGCCAAGCTATACAAACCAATAAAAAGTCTAAACGATTGTGTCAATTTACAACATGATTTAAACAATATATTTACCTATTGCCAACATAATCAACTATTTCTAAATGTCTCAAAATGTCATCATATTACCTTTTCAAGAAATAAAAATAAAACATTATTTAATTATTCTATAAATAACAACAACATTGCAACAGTCTCAGATATTCGTGATCTTGGAATAACCCTTGATAGTAAACTACAATATAACCTTCATATACAACAAATCATAAATAAAGCTTCTAAAATGTTAGGTTTCATCATAAGAAACACAAAACTTTTTAATAGCATCAATATCATTAAGCAACTCTACTTTGCCTATGTACGGAGTCATTTGGAGTTTGCATCAGTTGTTTGGTCTCCATTTTACAAAATCCACATAAACAAAATCGAGGCTATTCAAAACAAATTCCTAAAATATCTTTGTTACAAGTCGTTTGTAAGATTTAATAATTATGTAGAGGCAGCTTCACACTTTAAAATTGATTCATTGAGTGTACGAAGGCATCATATGGATGCACTATTCCTGTATAAAGTAGTCAACAATAATATTCAATGCCCAGAGTTGCTAAATAAAATTCAATTCAATGTACCTGCACGTTCAACACGCTCTTCTGTCCTGTTCAGGGTGGATCAATGCAAGACAAACTGTAAGCAGAATTCTTGCCTGAACCGACTATGCAGTAGTTATAATAGCGTATTTTCCAATGTGGACATTTTCAATTGCAAACTTACTGAATATAAAAGGTCCATAAAAGAGTGTTTCTCTAATGGTTCTTGAATAATGTTATGTTTTTATTGTTTGTATTTCTGTTATGATTTGATTTATATGTACAACCTCTCTCCATGGCTACCAATGTTTTGATAGATTTTTTTTGTTTTGTAATTTTTCATTTTATATTTTAAAAAAATGTTTTGAGTATACATATATATATTTTTTGTTTTATATAATTTTAGATTCATATTCCTTTTTATAAAACTAATTTACTTATTCTTATTATGCTGTCTCAGTAGAAGTAAAGTCACAAGGAGGAAATCCGTAATTGGTTTTATTTTGGCTATTTAATACTATGTACAAACTGAAATAAATATAAACTGTCGATTTCCCGAAAATTAATAAATTAATAAATTAGAGTTTGTTAAATATGCATCTATCAATTATTCGTAAAACTATGGCTACATTTAGGTACATACGCGAGCCGAACAACGAAATATGTGAAAGGAACGAAGCAACCACTGTCGTGCCATTTCTCCGTAACGGTAAGCAGGTGTAATTCTTGAATTAATTACATTCGCACATCTTATTTCTTTGAATATTCCAAGTATTTGTTTTAATCAGTTACTTGACCACGCCAAAGGTAGGTACCTTACTGGGATATTCCATGTCATATTTTATAGTTTTTTCCTTCGTTTTCTTCAAGCTTTTATTTAATAATGTGATAACTCACAACAACTTTAACTGTCAGGAGTAAGTTGATCTATGGTATCCCCATTTGGGGAATGTATTGTAACTGAAACAAGTAGTGTAGACTAAGCAGAAGTGAAAGCTGGTACTTGGTTAGTAGGTACTTGATTCTTCAGATCTAATCATTTATCAAAGTCAACATAATTTCAGAAGACATTGCTTACGAAAGTTGGCCTGTTACCAGGGCGATACTAAGAGTATATAATAAGAACCTACCATATTTTTTAACATTTTTAAAGATCAATAAGTGCCACATTTTGTTGCGTTTCTTAGACATTAACCACGAAACAATTTATAGACATTTTGCGTTAGAGAATTGTTATTTTGTTAAATCCCTGCCCCTAGAGATCCCTGAGACATATATGTGGTAAAACCATGTAGTGATAGTTAAGTATAATATTGAATAGTGAGTGAATTCCAAAAATTCAAAAACTTTAAATGTCAATGCGCTGATTGTTTTGCTTTTGTTCCTAAACATATAATACTGCCCCTTTTTCTTAGGTACACACTAAAATGTCAACAGTCGAAAATGAAACAAACGGTGCACTTATGTCTGCACCCCTCCAAAGGAAAAATACAATAATTATAATAAATCTCTCTCGCACGTATAAAGAAAATGAAATGCTATTCCCGTAAGTAAGTCGAAAAATAAGAAAATCCGTAAACAACGCCTTCTCTGATACTGACAAAAACAAAACACGGGTAATTGCGCATCGATAATTGCTTCATTGTGCAATTTTTAACTGAATAAAAAAAAACTGAATTTAATTCAGCTAATAAGTTAACACGACATTTATTGATTCTGGGCGGTACGAGGTTCGTCGGGTCAGCTAGTTGTTTATAAAAAACGTGGTGAAAACTAAGTGTTCTATTAATTTTGAAATATTCTTCTTTTGTTCTCTAACTAACTACATAAAATAACAGCTGTGTAGATAGTATTAATATATTTATCAATTATTATTTTGCATAATATAACAATAATACTAATATCTTATCATAAAAATTATTCCACCTTGGAGGTCATTATAATTTTGTTCGCTTCTGCATATAGATATAATTTACGAAGTTTTCCTTATCATTAATTTTTAAAAAGGCTAGTTAATTCTACAGATGTTTCGAAACCAGGGGTCTAGGTAAATTGACCGAATTGCAATTTTTCGAAGTCAATTTTTCGAATACAATTGTTCGAAATGCAATTTTTCGAACATCAATTGATCGAAACACTAGTTTTTCGAATTGTTATAAGTATATATATACAGTACGTAAAAGAGTATTTTATTATAGGATGGACACTATCAACTAATCTAACCTAGCCTAACCTAACCTAACAGTATCTCGTTAGTCATAAGCAAGTGAAATATATATTTTAAAAGTTGATTAACAAATTTGAAAAATATGTCTTTCGGCCAATTGCTGTTCGAAAAATTAGTCTTTCGGAAAACTGAAATTCAAACAATTGATTTCGAACAATTGATTTCAAAAAATTGATTTCGAAAAACATGTCTGCTCCCGAAACCGAAAGAGAAATATTATAAATAAGTTACAAATTTACATTACAAAGATAAAAATCTTTTAACAAAAACAATAAGGGAAACTGAAATTATTATTATAATAAGGCTCGTTTTTGTAACCAAAAGAAATTGCATCCAATCTGTTTTAATACTTTCATTACAAAGTTTTTTTGCGTTTTTTTTATTGCAAGTAATTCCCGAGGTTCTCATAATAATTCAAACTCCCAATGTTTGTTTGCCAACATATCTCGTTACGACAGCTTTCGCAAACAAATCAAAAAAGTTCATGAAATCCGAGAGTTCCTCCAGCATCTTTAGATTGGGATCTCGACGACTCTCAATCTGTATTCCGAGAGGAGCGGGAAATATACGAAAGGTTAACATAATTTCTACCAAATGAAAAAAAAATCTGCAAATTGATAAAAATCTCGCTGAACCATTTTGAGATGAAGTGAGGCTATCAAGTGAGAGCCGTTATTATAAATTACGGACAAATGTCAAAGATAAGCCATCTAATCGAATGTTACTATCTGTAAGATGAGCTAATAGCTGAAATAATTAACATAAGCGTGTCATTGAGGAAATCTTTTTTACTGTATTGCTGTCACTGTCTCTCTTATTCCCCAGAATACCATGCGAAAGGGACAACTAAACCTCAGGTTGATAATAACTAAGTAAAATCATCATAATCGAAGTTTTGTATACCCCATTTTTCCCCCCAAAACTATACCGATTTTTAAGGTTTTTTTGAAGTGAAAACTTCTTTGGCACCGTTGTGATTTAAAACTCGGTGAAACGAAAAATAGCGACACAAAAAAGAGACAAACACATACATCTATAGGATTTAGCCTGCGAGAGAATGAGATGGTATAATCGGTCTCCTCTATGTGCAATGCTTCGTAGCTTATCCGTCTCCTCTTTGTGCAGTGGTTTGTGATTTCCCCACTCTTGACTACTTTAGTTTTCTGAAGGTTTCACTTCTACCGCATGTGAATTGCACACCCTGAATTTTTTTTATGTAAAACTAAGTTAAAATAGTTTTAGAATTTATATCATCTGATTTCGATTGGCCTTTTTTACTAACCGTATTAGTCTGAATTAATTATTATGTCCGAACGTTTTGCTTTTTTAAAAAATGCATTGTGTAGTTTGTATTCGAACGTCTGTTGATAGTATTTAAATCAAGCAATTTTAACGAATTTTGAATTTTGAAGGGTCCTAATTCGAATAAGAAATAACTTATCAAAAAAAGCGAAACGCTAATGTTCGATATCCATATTATTTTTAAAAATATTTGCAGTAGTGTCAAAATCCAGAGAAGAAATTGGGGATACGTTTGTATGAACAAAACGCCGCCCTCTTTCCTTTTGAAGATTGAAATGTACTTTCCATTTCAACTATAAACAATTCCACGAAGCAGGAAAAAGACAACTGTAAATCGTAATTTAATTAGTAGATAGGGATATTTTTTCCTGAAATGATGCGTCACTTTGACAATACAATATTGTGTTACTATATAGTTTATCTGTTATAATCTACCAATCCCGACCAAAGATGTTGAATTACAAAATAATATATTTCAATATCTTTGGTCCCGACCATGTCGAGTTAGGAGGCAAATAAAAGCATCGGCTTTTCTATCGGCAACCATATCTGGACAATACATATTATTACAAGTACACAATACAGGCTAAATCTGGTTTCCAGAAAAAAAACCTCTGTATTTTAATATAAACATATGATTTATAGGTACTGTAGATGTTATAATGAAATATTTTTTAAGTAAAAACTTCTTTTAGCACCGTTGTGATTTGAAACTCGATGAAACCAAAAATAGCGACACTAAAAAAAGACAAACACATACATCTATAGGATTTAGCCTGCGAGAGAATGAGATAGAATAATCGGTCTCCTCTTTATGCGGTGCTTTGTAGCCTAACGGCCTCATCTTTGTGCGGTAATTTGTAGCCTCCCAACTGTTATCTACTTTAGTTTACGGAAGATTTCACTTCTACCACGTGTGAATTGCACACTCCTTTTTTTAAAATAAACACAATTTGCAAAATGTTTGTATTTATCCTTCAATTAGATATTATTTAGTTAGGTATTAGGTAATTGTTTGCAAGTCTTAGATTCTTTTCATGAATAATGTAATCAAAATTATACCAAAAATAAAACAAAACAAAAATATTGTTCACGAAAAAATGTATTTCGATCTCTTTTCCGTGTATTTTTATTGCTGTGAAAACAACAGAATTCAATTACCTATATCCGCATTTATTTCTTGAAATTGGGTTGGTGTACATACCCTCAAATTTATGGGCCTTTTGTGACATGTTTTTTTTTCGTGGTAAACAGTTTATTGAAGTATTGAATATTGTGTCATTGCTAACTGTGGTGTGGTGAGGCATATTATTTTTACAATTATAGAACAAGATTACTTACAACAAGATTATACAACTTAATTTATCCAGCTTATGACTTTTCTAAGATTTGTTGCTAGTGGTTTGCCACTATGATCTATGACGAGTGACTTACAACTAAGACTTGTAATAATAATATTTGGATGGCTTGTATAGCGCGGTTTTGTGGAAAATCACCTCAATAGCTAGCAACACGCGCCCAACATTTGTACACGGTTGACATTAGTCACTTGAGAACGGGTCGTTTCTGTGACTCGTTCTTGAGTTCAACGGCTCGGCTGTGGAACGATTTGCCGGCTTCTGTGTTTCCTCCCTCCTTCTTTTCCTCAAAAAGACCCTCCACACAGCATCTTCAAAGATGACACAGGCCCTGAGGGAAATTATTGTGGGAGTTAATATAAAAAAAAATTAAAAATAAACTAACTACAGAGACTAACTAACTATTTACTTACATAAAAGACTTTTAAATACATATGTAGCTAGTGGTTTACAACTAACATCTATATCTAGTGACGTCTAAGACATATAAATAGACAGTGGCTTACAACTATGTAAGATCTATAACCAGTGCCTTAGAACTAATGTTAGTACAAAGCTGTTGCAAGAACTAAAGAACGTATAGCTACCAACTAACTACAGAAACCTATACGTAACTATTTACTTACTTCTAAGACTTATAATTAGATAGTGTCTTACAATTAAAATCTATAACAAGAGACTTACAACTAAGACTTATGAACAGCAACTAAATACTGAGACCAATGTGAAACTAATGACTTACTAGTAAGACTTTATTATAAATAGCTGGTTGCTTACAACCAATATATGTAACCAGTGACTTACAACTAAGACCTATAAGCAGCAATTAACTACTGAGCCTTACATGTAACTTGTGACGTACGTCTAAGGTTTATAAATATCTAGTGGCTTATAACTAAGATCTATAATCAGTGAGTTAAAATTAAGATTTATAAGCATCAACTAACTACTGAGACCTATGTTTAACTAATGACTTACGTCTAAGACTTATAACTAGTGACTAATGCCATTTATGTTTCTAAATACCTATCTGTGAACATAAATAATTGGTCTGTTTTTTGTCATCCTCTTATGTACTCGTAAATTATGTTACTAAGACTGTTTATGTTCCTTAACTGAATAAATAAATAAAATATTATAATATTGCGACAATATTCTACATGTTTATGATTACGGTAATACAGATATGTTTATAATTCAAATAACATTTTATTTTAAATTAAGAATTAAGTACTTACCTACCTCGGGTCAGCTCTGAAATAATTTTTCAAATCAATTATTATTTAAAAAAAAACAAAAAAAATGAAACAATACTTTGTATAAACCACTTATATAATGTGCAAATCCGACCGGTTTCGGAACAAACGTTCCTTCGTCAGGGAAAGCTTATACTAATTTGACAGTTTCGAACAATGTTTTATTATGGTAGGGGTGGAGCCGTTGCTAGTTAATAATGTAGATTGGGTGGGTAGGTATTAATGTAGAGTGGGTAGGTAGGGGAACAAATCCATGATTGGGCTATATGACAATATTTTTTGTTTGTTGATAATAGATTCATTATTTTTAAGGGATTTTTTAATTTCCAAGGCTTCTAAGTTATCTAAACGTTTTCCTTTATGATTATTATGAAGAATATTTATCCCTGTATTTTTTTCAAATCTATGGTTATTTTCAATGATATGGTTAGCGAACTCAGAAAAATTATTATTATTAAGACACCTTAAATGTTCTTTGATTCTGATTTCAAAATTACGAGTTGTTTTTCCAATATAAAATGAGGGACAATCATTGCATTTTAGTTTATTATTTGTTTATGGATGATGCTAGTTTCTAAAGACTTAAGTTAAGTAAATAATTTTAATCTGAAATATTTACATAGTATACCTGCATTCGTCAAATAAAAAACAATACGTATTATCTAGGTGGGTGGGTAGGTAAAAGAATTTTTAAAAATCAAAGTGCCAGATATACAAAGGCTTGCATCAGACGCTGCCTGCATATTAACCTCCGGTCGTAACAAGAATTACATAGATAAAACATAGAAGTCTGACAATTGAAATTGACCGGGGCACATCAAAAAACGTTAAACCCGTCAAAAGTACGATTTATTGCCTTGCAGCGGGAGAAAGGCCTCGGATTTTGGAGGCTTTGATATTTTTGAAGCAGTATAGAAAAAGTGTTCCGGTATAAATCTAACCATGTCCCTAGGCAGAATTATTTGACTTACGTTGTTAACCCACGCTTTAGTATAATTTAAAGGGACTTTTTGAAGAGATCTGGTCAGACGAGGATCTGGGGTAATAATATTAATTAAATAAAGCCCTTAATTCTATCCGAAAATATGCTCAAAAGCCTGGCTTAGGAGCTTAGTATGCCTTAGCAGATGTTTTTGAATTTTTTAACACTATTAGAAATTAGTTGAATACTGTTGTTAAATAATTCATGAGGTGTACGTGCTATAGAAACATGCGTGCCCTTGGCTTATTCGTCCCAAGTGATTGGCTACGTTTAGTGACTTAGCAGAGGCGCCCGGGTTCATGGGGTGAGGTTTGTCTAGGTCTTGGCGGCAGATGCGTTTTCCCACCTACTGCTTGACGGATCGGGAGAGACTGCTTGAGAGACACCCTCTGATCTCTCCAGCCGGACTTTCTTGATCCATCGCCTTGCACCGCAGTTGACAAGCAAATGACCAGAATAAAGTTATTCAAACGCAGTCCGATCTTGTCAAGAGTCTTTTTTATATGAATACCGAACAAGAGCCCAATTACTCCCATTTGGAACCAGTGGGTCTGTGGAATCTCCAAACAGGGAATGAGGATGAAGGTAGTGGGAGGTAGGAGGGGAAGGAGATGAGGAAGAGGAAGATAGGGGAGTAGGTACCTGGCTGATCACTAAACATGCTAAAGCCATTTCAAGCAACGCTTCAATTCTGAATGGTGTTCTTACTCCAGGGCGATACTGAGACTTTCTTCCATTCTGGTACCGCAAATGGTTCCACGCCAACTCAGAATGAAACCAACACAGAACCACCTCAGAAAGGTCAGTAAAAGCTGTGAAAAAATAATTTAAAATAGCCGGTAACCCTAACCTAACGTAACCTATTTAACCATTTTTTAATATATTTTTATCATCACTCTTAATGACCTTTCTGAGGTGGTTCTGAGTTGGTTTCATTCTGAGTTGGCCGGTCACCACCGCAAATACATCTTATATTATTACCAACACAGAACCACCTCAGAAAGGTCAGTAAAAGCTATGAAAAAATAATTTAAAATAGCCGGTAACCCTAACCTAACGTAACCTATTTAACCATTTTTTAATATATTTTTATCATCACTCTTAATGACCTTTCTGAGGTGGTTCTGAGTTGGTTTCATTCTGAGTTGGCCGGTCACCACCGCAAATACATCTTATATTATTTTTAATTGATTAAATTGTGAAGGCATTTAAAACAGGCGATCTCCGGATCCCTAGTCGAGAGCCTTACCGAGAGATGCCGCCTAATCAACAAAAATACAATATACAAGGCATAATATACGAATGCGGATGAATCAAACAGTAAGGGCTGAAATGGAGCTATGCTTTGTCCACCTCTTCGGGAAAAGGCATTACTTTGTCATTCTTTAACATATCAATTCAATTGAAATTGAAAACAAGTTAAAACGGTAAAAATTAAACATATATAGTAACGGTAATTCTACAACACGGCCCAAGCTAGCCAAGTAAGTAGGGAGAAATAATAAAATATGACAAGTGAAATGTTATAAAATATAACATTTTGAAGAAAAAAACAACAACAAAAATTTGATCCTTGAAAAATGAAAAATGAAAAAAAACTGCAATAATAGCGAAAGGAGAACACAAACATATTATAATATATCAATTTAATAAATTTTCGTATTCATCAAGATCAACCCGACAATCCGATTTATTTTATTTACCCTCATGTAGAACGAATATTAGAAAAAAATCCCCGATTCCTCGTGTATGTGCATAATATAATTCAAAATTTCACAACATTGATATTTTTTAGTAATAACTTAATATGAAGTAATGCGTACGATCTATTATTAATATGAGAGTATCGGGAGCATCTCCTATATCATCCTCCTTTTCCTATATACCTCTTCCTCTCCCCTTCCTATAACCCAAAATTAATTTTATGATATTAAAACTTCATTTCCAATGTACTTTAGCATTAGAAACTTCTGTGGCTTGACTTCAGCTCACTTGTATAATATCTATTATCACCGCATATTATGTAAAAGCTGTTTGTTTCTTATAAATAAATAAATAATTATTTTACATTAGGAAGATAATACTAAAGTAAATCAACGAACAAATAAATAGATAAAGTCCAAAATGTTATTTAATCGCTGAAAAAATATAACAAATAGACTGAGGGCCGGTTTTATAACCATCCGTTCGTCGCGCTTGATACCATTTTTATCTAATATTTTATTTGGTCTACCGCTTGATTTTGCCGTTTTATAAACATTCGCAAGGCTACCGGTCGGTTATGTAGCGGTTAAAGCTTTACGGACCGATTTTGGTCAGTTAAATGGATAACGGGCCGTTTGCTGACGTTTTTTGACAGTTGTAAGTAGGAAGTTGTTCTCGGAGCTTGGTTATTTATTTATTATCAAAATTAGTCAGTAACGCCAGCCCAGCTTTATTTATTATATGTATTCAATAATATTATTATTCAATTTATAAAAACGGTTTATTTATAAACAAGTTCTGCCATGTAATTATTAGTACACGTGACAGCTATTTCGCCTAGTTTGATAATGCCTTCAGAAGGCGAAACAGATGTCACTCGTAATAATAATTACATAGAAGAATTTGTTTATAAATAAACTTTATTTTTAAATTGAATAATAATATTGTTTATAAATTCAATAAAAAAAAAATGGGGTTCTACAAATTAAACTTAATAACAATAAATAAGTTATTATTAACACTACGTTTCTAAACTCTGGGATCAATGATGCAAGCAGCTGGCGATTTTACAGTAATCTCCAAGTCGACGCATTCCTGTAAGTAGTGCATTGTTATACGGAGAGTGACCCAAGTAATAAAAGTTTGGGACTAAATATAACCGATGACCGCTAGTAATGCACATTTGTTTATAATACGTAAAATTAGATTTCGAACGGATAGCGGTCCGTTAAAACGGTTCGTTACCTAACTGAAATTTGGTACTTCGTTTATAAAACCGGCCCTTAGACATTAAAAATAAAAATAAAAGACTCGAACCCAGATCATCTAGTCTGAATTGGTGGAGTATTGGTAGAATTTGGTAGAGTCCCGATAAGAATAGGACTAGAGGATCTTCTTCGAATCTTAGTTGCGAACTTTACCTTCTCTCTGATTATGTTATTTAAACTAAAAATAATAAATATTAAATTTATTGCGTAACGCTTGTCAAAATCATTTAGACCTACCTAGATTAAATACTAATATATAATATTAAACGGTTATAAACTTGTGTTATAACATAACCACTGCACCTCTGAAATTGTCGAACCACGTCGCGTCGGCATTATCAAAAGAGGTTTCCAGACATGTGAAGGTTTTGATAACTAATACGTTGAACATAATTTGTATTAAACCAGTTCTGTATTTCGAACATGTCATTTCAGGTGATATTATATTTATTACGAAAATCCTTACTTGAAAACAGATTCATCGCTTTATTTGCAGCGGTAACACATTCACAGATATATCAATATACCACATACATCTGTGACAATTAACGCTGTAATGAAATAACGACGTTATCTGCTTAAAATTATTGTGTATATTAATGAAGTATTTATGCAAATAAATTAATTAAGAAAACATTTTTATCAAAAGTTTATTCGGTATTCGTGTTTCAACAAGCAATCTATAAATTTCAACGTTAAACTAAAAAACGTCTTGTTTTTTCTTGAATTCTTTTGCCATGTTCCGTGAAGGCAAGTCAGTTATTTTATTCTTATTTTATAAAGTCCAGAATTCTGTGCGAATCATATTACTTAATTATTTAAGTTTTGTTTTACTCTCATTAAGTATTCAAACATTCTAAAAGAAGTATCAAATTACTTGTTTATGCATAGAATTTTATTTCAACAAGTCTTTTTATACCACGATCCCAGGAAGATTTTTTTTCCGAAAGTTTATTTTTTCGGCCCGGAACATATTTTATTTAAAAATTATGCAAATGTTGTTTTTATAACTTCTTTCGCTTCGATGGAACACATTACGAAAATGAGTATAAAAGTTCCTTGATAAGTTGTTCGTATCATAAATACATATTTTTTTAATTTCTGAATTTTAGAACTAACCGTTTTAGAATTGTCCCAACTGTTCGGAGCCAGTGGGACTATGGCATCTCTATTTTGGCGAATGTTGTCAGGTTGAAATAAGTGGGGAAGATAAGGAGTTGGGGAAGGGGAAGGTAGAAAAGTGTCGACTATTCAGATGTGATTACCAAACACAGCTAAAGTCATTTCAAGTGACATTCAATTCTGAATTAAATTGTAAAATGGGGGCCTCAGCACCAGCGCAAAGTACCCAGTGAGGACTACATTTTCATAAAATGTTTGAAAATACATACTATAGGTAATTGAATCAATTAAAAAAACGAGTGTGCTTTAGACCACACGATTGAAGTAAAACTACAAGACAAACCTTGCCCAATGATCCCAGGTATCCCTGCTAAGTTACCAAACGTAGCGAACGGGGTGACCTATGACCTAGGGGTGACATATGACATTGGAGTGAAATATGACCATGGGGTGACCTACTACCTTGGGGTGACCATATTATCCTTATCCTTATCCTTATCCTTATCCTTATCCTTATCCTTATCCTTATCCTTATCCTTATCCTTATCCTTATCCTTATCCTTATCCTTATCCTTATCCTTATCCTTATCCTTATCCTTATCCTTATCCTTATCCTTATCCTTATCCTTATCCTTATCCTTATCCTTATCCTTATCCTTATCCTTATCCTTATCCTTATCCTTATCCTTATCCTTATCCTTATCCTTATCCTTATCCTTATCCTTATCCTTATCCTTATCCTTATCCTTATCCTTATCCTTATCCTTATCCTTATCCTTATCCTTATCCTTATCCTTATCCTTATCCTTATCCTTATCCTTATCCTTATCCTTATCCTTATCCTTATCCTTATCCTTATTACTACCCAAGTCGAGCGTGCGTAAAGGCCCGACCGTTCGCATCGATTACCGTTCGCATGACATTTTTCGTAACATTCACCACTTTTCGTAACGCAATCACCAGCTTACCCCCCGAGTCGAGCGTGCGTAAAGAAGTTTTACTTCAAAAATATATGGTTTTCCACTAGGGTGATACTGAGAGTATTCACTGCTTTGGGTGGTTTCATTCAAATAAAAGATGTGGGATTGGGTGGTGAACGGTAGAGCGGATGGTTAAAGTAATCAGTGACGGGAGAACATATTGAAGCGCAAGTGGATGAAAATAGTCGCAGACACCAAAGAAAGTCACGGCATAATCTATAGTTATCAAATTGATTTGTTTAATTTTTTAAACGACTTCGAAAAGGAGGAGGTTCTCAATTCGACTGTATTTTTTTTTTATGTTTGTTACCTCAGAACTTTCGACTGGGTGAACCGATATTGATAATTCTTTTTTTATTTGAAAGCTGGTGCTTCCCGTGTGGTCTAATTTGGTCCAGTTCTGACAATGGCATCCATGAAAAAATCATATAAGTCTTAAATTTGCATCAAGTATGTAAGCGACAAATGGACGAATAACTCAATATCACGAAAAACCGATTTCGATGATTCTTTTTTTATTGGAAAGGATGTACTTCAAGGGTAGTTTGATGAGAGTTTGGTTAGGTTCTGTTTATGGGATCCATGACAAAGTAACGGAACTCTCCAATTCTGAAGAACAAATTTACGATACTCGGCCGAATCTTAATCGAATTAGTTAGTGTACTTCAGATTCACTAAAAATCAAAAAATAAACAAAATTTTTAACAAAACAAAAAAACGACTTCAAAAAATGCACTAAAAAGTAAAAAATAATTTCGTATTCTTCTACAACTTTATAATTAAACCTTTTCTACTCATCAATATGTAGGTACGATTGTTATTTTTGGAGTCGGTGTCAACCAAGGTACCCGCGGCCCGGCGTGTTCACTTGACAGCTCCTCTCCCGCCGACACCGACTCCAAAAATAACAATCGTACGTACATATTGATGAGTAGAAAAGGTAAGTTGATTATAAAGTTGTAGAAGAATACGAAATTATTTTTTTACTTTTTAGTGCATTTTTGAAGTCGTTTTTTTGTTTTGTTAAAATTTTTGTTTATTTTCTCATGTATTATACAATACTTGTTCAAATTATCATTGAAAAGAACCCTCCCCAACATAGGTAAACTCGTGCAGGATAAAACAATAAATAAACATCATCATCAAACAGTATTAATAGGCTAGCATCTGCGTGTTTGAATTTCAGAACCCAGCTACGAGTGCATCTCGGACGCCACCCATACGCGCCGCGCCACAAATTACATCTGTGTACGTCGAATTTATCTGCTAGTTCATAATTAATAGAATACTTTTACCATGTTTATATTTTATAAAAAAACCGACAAGTTTCATGACCAACGCTCACAATTAAAATTGCCACAAAATAACTGCTTTGTTTGAAGAAGAAATAAACAACACATTTAGATGAATAATAAAAATACTTGAGCCAGGGGGCCAAGTCTCTATCTTTTATTGTTTACTAACAGCCTGTTACTTAACATTAATTACGTCACAAAATTCCGCATTACGAAATTAATAGAGACTACAAAAAATAGCGTTAAGGTCAAAATACGTGGTTGTGACGTAATTAATGTTAAGTAACAGGCTGTTAGTAAACAATAAAAGATAGAGACTTGGCCCCCAGGTCTTACCAACATACCAATAAGACTATCACACGAAAATGGAGGTGTAAATGAATGTGAATGAAGGTAAGATTTTGGGGGCAAGATTGATTTGTGTAGCATTCCTTTTTCCTTGCTGATCCCAATAGGGAGTATAAAATCTGGTTTCATTTATATCTACAAACCTACCAAAATTTGTAGGCACCAATAAATATATTCAGTCCGATTGGTATTTTTCAAGTAGATTCCTACTGAAGGCTTTCAAACGTTGAATAGAAAAATATATTTATTAATAATAACTAATTACTAAAACACCCCGTTTTCTCTAATAAATTAATAATACTTTTAAATTAAAGTCTCGCCGCAGGCGCAGCCGAAAATGTTTGAAATCTTGTTTTAGAGAAGATAAAAGTTTTTCAGTATTTTACTTTGAGGCTCTGCCAAATATTTTCTACCTACCCATACCGGGAAATCGTAATTTTCTTACTTTCCATTTTCAAAAACAACCGCTTCGTTGATCAATGTCTAATTTTGATAATCGATTCTGTGAATGTTTAATTTTATCCGATTCGCACGAAGCGGTGTGCAGGTTAGGGAACTTACCCATACTACGTGACACGTTTGGGGGAGGGAGGGGTCTTCAAAATGTTGGAGGTTGACAATTATCAAGACATGCTAAAACTTTTTTTTTACATTAACTTCACACAGGAGGCCCTGAGGAAAATAATTTCCCAGGGCCTATGTCATGCCTATGAAAAGGGTACGAAGGGTGGGTAGGAATCTGGGGTCAGTGTATCTAGGAGTGACAGATGTATGAACCCATCCCTCCCACTGCGGTGCTAGGCGATATTCCGAGATAATAGGTTGGAGAAGTCAATAGGACTCCCTCAACCATTCTCTCTCGATCCGGCCTGCCATGTAGCTGATTGGCAGTTGCATCCGCCGCCAAGACCCAGATAAACTGCACCCCATGAATCCCGGGTATTCTTGCTAGTGGGGTGATCTATGGCTCACTTGGGGTGATCTATGGCAGAGGTGGTGGTTATCCAATAAATGATTTTTGAGACGGCGGCACCCATACCCGCCTCACAAATTGTAAAAAAACTATGTAGGTATATGCGCGAAATTATGGATTAGTACATGTGCACAAAGCCACGGATATACGCGAAAATATTTCAGAAAAATTTGTACACGTAAATTTCAAATAGGATTTTTTCCTTATTCCTGCCCTGCTGTATATATTTGTCGGAATTTTATTTGAATCCAATAGTTACGAGTCTATTTCTTAATCATTTTTTACTTTTGGATTTCGATAAATCACACACACCTAAACGTATCTCTGAATATTATTAAAATGCTTCGGATAATGAGAAATGAAATATTATTTTAAACAGCTCGGGCCGAACGTAGGCTGGGCCTGTTCGACTCATACTTTTTGGCCTTAGGCAATTCAATCGTAGATTTGTTAGTTAATCGGCAGATAACTATTTGAGATTTAAATAATTCAATGCTAGGATATTATAAGAAGATAAATTCGTTTTAATCTGTATACAAATTGTGTCATAATGACTTAATTTTGTTCTGGCCGCCTTGGCACAACCGCCTTTTTATTCATATATATTTTTTAAAGAATTTGAATCAATATTCTAATTTTGAATTCGAGTTGTGCAATAACTTAATTTGATTCTGTGTAGACTTTTTGGCACAGCCGACATACCTACTTTCTACCTTGAAGTAAGAAAACCTGCTTTGGTATGTGGTAGGTGTAATGTTGGTTTGCTTTGCAAAAGTTGAGAAATCTATTTTAGGGCCGTCTGTTTCAACAGAAAGTTAAATCGTGTCGTCAAGTTAAATTTTAACTGTCAGTTAAAGTAACGACGATGTTAAATAGGACCGCGCGCTGTTTCAAGTGTATTTTGCTTAAGTAATAGTTGTCAGTGTGGCCAGTCTAAAATGCAGAATATTCGTCGGAATTATGTGGAAAAACGCATCGAAATATTTTTTGCAACACCGTAAACTAAATCAGAACAACTGTCAAAATATGAAAATATCCGGTTGCATTTTGTGTCGCGTCATAGGATCTGAAAGCTTTGTTGTGATAAAAAAGTATTTGTATGAATATTTACAAATAAAAAATGACGACCTATTAAAATACATGTAATATACAATATGAATGAAATTTACTTTCCAGTAGTTGTGATATCTCCTTGAATTTGAAGTGTCACATATTCTACGATATCTTCAATTCAATTTATTTATTGTATCGAAAACGTCAGAAAAACATACATTTAATACCTTTTTTAAAATCCGTTGGTAAGAGTTTTACGTTATTTTTGTAATGTTTATGATACAATAAAATGATTTGAAGATCTTGTAAAACTTGCCATACATCGATTATTAAAGCTTGTCTTTTAAAAAGTAACGCTTAATATGTCGATATCGGAATTGATTCTGTTCAACAGCAAGATTTTTTCGACATGCGGTGCCGCGCTAAGAAATCGAGATCATCCCAGATAACCAAATTATTTTTGTTTTTGGTTTTCGCGTTAAGACATATTGGACGAGGAATTCATCGTCACTATCATCGTCTTCTACAATATTTATCATGATTACTGATTAGTATATGTAATCAATGTTGAAGCACGCAATTTCGTAGTTTACCTCGAACAGAGCTGTCAAATATTCCAATATGGCGGAGTAACTCTAGAGTAACTATCGGTTTTCGGAAAGTAAATACAAAAGTTAAAAGTAACGTAAAACAAGCAGTCAAATTGATTGAAAAACGCATTTTGGTGAAATTTAACTTTAGTTACTGCTTTTTGCTTTACTTTTACTTTAGCGAGGGTTGAAACAGACGGCCCTTAAAGTTTTGATTCTAATTTAGTAATTCGAATCTCCATTGTGTCTAAATCCAGCAATCTCTTCGGTTATTAATGTTATTATGTATTGATTATTCCGCTTTTTTAGAACTTGACATATTTTGCCCTTCTGTTTCAGATTTTTATAGTTTTCTATTCCATTGTATGTTCATAATTGTATGTTCCACTGTACGTCAATAATTATGTTTTCCTATAATCTTTTTATTTTCTTTAGTCCTATTTGGGAAATACATGGATTTATGCAATCCAGTAATCATGTAATTTCTTATGAAATATGCTTTATGGAAACTGTTTGTTTCCCAAAAATTATCGTATGTATTTCGTAGATGTAAAAAAACTGCTATATTCTCAATTTTCAAAATCTATCTTATTATCGTTGAATGGGGGTGGTATATTTGACAGAGATTTCGAGGGACGATGGCGTCACCAAAGGAGGCGTCTACTAATATCTACAGGAATTCCAAAAACTGAAAAAATCGAACTAATATCTATGAGAACCAAAGTGTTGACGAATATCTACTACTCAAACTGTTGACTAATATCTATGAGAATCAAAGTATTGACGAATATCTACAGCTCAAACTGCTGACTAATATCTATGAAAACCAAAGTGTTGACGAATATCTACAGCATTGGCGCCACTGGCAGAGGTTGGATTTGCAATTATGTATAGCATATTGGAATAACGTAATATTGCGTATGTAGTTTAAAAAACTTAATTTATGTAAGTATGTATGTAAAAATCCCTAATATCGAACTATTGGACACATTTAGCTGATTAGTCCAACCTACGCTCTGTAGATATTAGTTCAACCTACGCTCTGTAGATATTAGTCAACACTCTGAAGTTCGTAGATATTAGTTCAACATATATTTTTTTTTGATGTTTTTTTTATTTATTTATTTTTATTTTTTTTTTTATTTTTTATTTTTTTTATTTTTTTATTTATTATTTTTTAGCATATAAAATATAATGTTCATTTAGATGATGTATTAATTTGCTTACATGTTCATATTCAAATATGTTAATACCACTCTTCCATGGAAGCGTTAGCTTGTGTCTGGAAGAGTAGTGTACATTTTTTAATGCTATATTTAAGTTCTTAAATTACTATGTGAATGTAAAAAACAATAAGTTGTAAGTTCGGTGATATGTGATTATAAGTATTTATCTACTGTCAAAACAATTTTACTGTTTGGATAATGTGTCCAGAATTATTGTAATTAGTTGCTAAAAACAATACAAAATTTAACTTATTTGAAGAATGGAGTATCACTTGGAAACTGAGTTATAAGTAGATTAGATTAGTCGGAAACTGTTTTTTTTTTTTTTTTTGAGATTATCTTTAAAATATTTTTTTACAGTGTTTATTAATTGGATTTTATCATTTATTTTTCTAATTTCATCCGGTAATCGGTTGAAAATAAGTCTTCCTTGATAAGTATAATAATTTTGTGCAAAGGAAGTGTTTAATTTTGGGCATGAAAAAATATATTTATGTCTAGTACGGTTTTCAGTTATAAATTGATATTTTTCTTTTTCTTTTATAATTTGAATCAATGCATTTCTATTGTATAGATCTTTGAAAGATGGTACTTGGAATTCCTTAAATAATTGATCCGTTGGGTAGTCAGAAGGTTTTTTTAATATGATTTTAATTATTAGCCTCTGCACAACTTCAATTGGGGAAAGATTAGTTTTGTATGCGGATCCCCAGCTAATGATAGCATATTGTAAAGTTGATTGAACCAAAGCGTAATATATTAGATATAAGTTTTTTACAGATAAAAAATTTCTGATTCTTAAAAATATATAAATCAATTTTCTAATTTTTTTTACAACTTGACAAATTTGTTCCTTCCATTTCAAATTTTTATCGATAATGACTCCTAAATATTTGATTGTGTTTGTTGTTTTTAATATTGTGCAGTTTTGGATACAATAATTTTTACTATGTGTTTTGGAATTATCATGGATGATGATATCAATGTTTTTAGGGGTATCATTTTTGTGTATTGCAAATGGAATTACAAATGTTTTATCACCATTTAGTGATAGTAAATTTACGTCGAAGAAATTCTTTAAAATATTTATGTTTTCGGTGGCTTTAAATGTTACTTTTTCCCAAGTTTTATCGCTAATTATTAGTACCGTATCATCGGCGTATGAAGTAATTTGGCCATGTAGTGGTTGAAAAAAAATGTCATTAACATATATGGTGAAAAGGATTGGTCCGATTACTGTACCTTGAGGGATTCCAAAGTCTGATATTTCTTTATCGCTATTAATCTGATTTATTTTTACGACTTGCGGTCGATTTTTTAGGTAGTTCGAAATCCATTTAATTGCATTGTCTTTTATACCTATATTGTTTAGTTTTTTTAGTAGAATCTCATGGGATATACTATCAAAAGCTTTTCTGAGATCAATAAATATACCGGCACATTTTTCACCTTTATCCAATGATTCATTGATGTATGAGGTTACATTAGCAATAGCATCTTGTGTGCTGAGTGACTTTATAAAACCAAATTGGTTTTTTTGAAGAATTTTATTACTTTCTAGGAAACCGACCAATTGGTTTTTCACAATTTTTTCAAAAATCTTTCCAATGTTTGAGATTAGACAAATTGGGCGATAGTTAGTTACTTGTTGAGGATCTCCAGATTTATAAATAGGTGAAATAATTGTATTTTTATAGTTTGTCGGAAATATTCCCTGTGTTAAACTTAAGTTTATCAAATGAGTAATTGGTTTTACCAAATGAATTTTCATGGATTTTAGAAAATGTACTGTAATAAGGTCAAATCCGGGAGACGAACCTCCTTTCATGCCTTCTATTATTTTTAAAACTTCACTTTCTGAGGTTGTTTCAAATTTTGATAAATTATTTTGATTTTGTACATTTTCAATCGTTTGTTTTTTCGGGTTAAAAGATTTATTGATATTTTTCGCAAGATTTTTTCCTACATTAGCAAAAAAAGAATTAAAGATGTTTGCGCATTGTTTAGGTTGAATATTAGCATCTATTATTTTATTTTCATGTTCAATGTATTTTATTTTTTGTGTTTTTTTAGTGTTATCCATGGCTAAGTTGACTGTTTTCCATATTTGTTTATTGTTATTGTCTGTAGAAAGTATTTTATTTTTGAAATAGTCTTCTTTATTTTTTTTGATACAGTTTGTTAATTTATTTTTAAATTTTTTGTAAAAAGTGTATGCTTTTTCATTTGGAGGATTTTTCAATGCTGTTTTATAAAGTTTTTCTTTGTTTCTAATTGATATTATAAGTCCTTGTGTTATCCAAGGCTTTAAAATTCTTAGTTTAGATTTAATGCGGACTGTAGTTTCAGTAGTTGAATTTTTTATGTGTTGAGACAATATATTTTCAAAGTTTTTTGAGCAAGTCTCGGTATCATAACTATTTAACACATTGTTCCATTGTTCATTTCTTAGTTTTTTGGATAAAATAGTCATATTTGTGTAGGAATTTGTCTTTGTTAGATTAAATTTTTTATGTTTAATTTTGTTATCATAGAGAAGAATGCATGCATGGTGGTCAGTTATATTCGTTTTCCAAACAATTGATTTGATTTTGTCGATATCTTTAATATTTATGTTAGTCCATATATGGTCTAAACAAGATGAAGTGTGATTTTTTATCTCTCTCGTATTTTTATTAATGCACGATATGAAGTTAAATTCAGTCATACAATTAATATATTCATTTTTGAAATTATTTTCTACGTTTTCATTAATGTTTAAATTGAAGTCTCCTGCAATAAAGCAAAGTTTATTACTAAATTTTAACAGTATGTGTTTAAATTCATTTAAAAATGACGAGATATTCGAACCGTGTGTTCTGTAAACAGCTATTATGTGGTAGTTTGTTTTGTCGAGTTTTAATTGTATTTCAATACAGTTTACTAGATGTATAGGATGTTCAGTTATTTTGACAATACTAAATTTATCGTGAATGAATATGACGAGACCACTATTTTTATTGATGTTTATTTTGGTTGTAACATAATTATATTCTGGTAAATGATAGGTGGGTGATTCGTCATTAGTAAAAGTTTCTGATAATATTATGATGTCAGGTTTTTTATTTAGATTGTTTAATTTTAGAATTAATTCATCCCAATTTCGTTCCATACTTCGTATATTACTATGAAAAATGAAAATATTATTGAGATTCTTTGAGATTATGTCATTACATGAATCGGTGTATACACACTCATATTCTTGTATTTTAAAATTATTTTCTAATTCATTAGCTATGAAGTCATCCATTTAGTAAAAATATTAATGTGATATTGATTTCTTTTAAATATATAGAGTATTTTCAAAGTAGAGTGTGACATAGAGTTAGTAATACAAATACGGATTTTATAATGTGTAGAGATTGTTGAAGAATGTTCCGGTTTTTTATTGATCATATATTGATTGATCAGATTGATTGATCACAAACTGCTGACTAATATCTATGAAAACCAAAGTGTTGACGAATATCTACAGCATTGGCGCCACTGGCAGAGGTTGGATTTGCAATTATGTATAGCATATTGGAATAACGTAATATTGCGTATGTAGTTTAAAAAACTTAATTTATGTAAGTATGTATGTAAAAATCCCTAATATCGAACTATTGGACACATTTAGCTGATTAGTCCAACCTACGCTCTGTAGATATTGGTTCAACCTACGCTCTGTAGATATTAGTCAACACTCTGAAGTTCGTAGATATTAGTTCAACATATGAGCTGTAGAAATTCGTCCGACATACAGGCTGTAGATATTAGTATCTGGAGTCTCACCAAACATATCAAGACAATGGTTTATAGATAAATTTTCATAAATATTTGATTGTATTTGTTGTTGTTTGTTTAATTTTTAGATATAGCAAATGTAGGTTTAGCTCTTGTAGGTATAGCAAATGAAATTATAAAGTAAGTTTTTTCTCAATTTAGCGAAATTAAATTTTAATCGGAAATTTGTCTTCGGTATATTCTTATCGCATGTTTTCACAATTATTTTCATTTATTATTAGTGTACAATATTGTCGATATAATAATATAACGTAATTTGGCCGCATAGCGTTGATAATTTTGAGATATTGTCGTTATATAAATAAGATTGATCCAAGAACTGTACCTTGGGGAATTCCTAAAGCTAGCACTCCTTGATCACTATTAACGTGATTGATTTTTACTACTTGAGGGCTATTTCAAAGTAGTTGATCAACCTTTCAATCGCGTTGTCTTTTATTCTTACCTACTCATACCTACCATTTTAGGTAGCATCTCATGAAATTCTAATGAAAGCCTTCTTGATATTAGTAATAAATATACCCACACATTTTTGCCGTTATCTAACTATTCACAAACGTTCGAACTTACTTCACTAAAAGTTAGTTATTCCACTAAAAAATTCTCCTGCTTTAAAAATAATACATACAGATTGGGCGGTAATTAGTTACCTGTGTGGATCACCAGATTTATAAATAAGGAAGTGAAGTTATTGTGTTCTCGTAATTGGTTGGAAAGATGTTCTTAATATTGTCTTTATTATCTTCATAACATGTTTAAAGACATTCCTGTACTAAAAAGAAGACATTTTAGTTCTTCTACCCTCTTTCAGTTTTGTTAACGGAAATAAGTTGGTAATTATTTTATGCCTGTATTATGTTTTTATTGTTTCCGGCACGTTTTGCGAACTCGCGCTTGAATTCTATTACCCGTTTAATTGCTGGGTTTTTTTCATCGCCTATTCACATTAGGGCTTGTCATACCTAATGCAAGGCAATTTAATATGCGTCGATCGATTCCCGTAGCATTAATCGCTGCTGTATACGGCCTCGGTTGGTTTAATGGCGAGGAGACTCCTCGGAGCCTGTTTGCTTAGGAAATGCAGATAGCTGGTGCTTAGCCAGTCTAAGGTCAGTGCACTTCCTACTTAATTCCCCTTTCTGAACCTAGGCAGGTACCATACTTAGTCACAGTCAGGGCAAGCAGAATTACTCTGTCGTCCTAAGCACAAACGGGCATGATCTGAATATTTATTTAAATAACTTTTCTCATTTTCATTATGTTGTTTTCTTTTCATAGTTTTCTTTATCTTTGATCATTTTGTTAACCCCTCGGAATAATTTGTTGGTTTTTCTTAATAACTCATATAGATCATCGTAGAAATCGTTGTGTCTCCCTTACTAGCATGTTTAGGCATATAAACGGCTTTAGAAAGAGAAAACTTCACTTTTTGAAGTTAAACTTCTTTACGCACGACTTGGGGGGTAAACTGGTGAATGCGTTAAGAAAAGTGTGATGCGAACGGTAATCGGGGGAGGCGAATGGTTGGGCCTTTACTCACGCTTGACTTGGGGAGTAAGCTGGTGAATGCGTTACGAAAAGTGTTATGGAGAGGTACTAGCACAAGGAATCATTTGTTGAATAACCATGCCATAGGTCACCCCAAGGTCGTAGGTCACCCCGAGATCGTAGGTCACCCCACGGTCGTAGGTCACCCCAGGGTTGTAGGTCACCCCATGATCATATGTCACCCCAATATCCTATATTACCCCAATGTCAATGTCAATTTCAATGTCAATATCACCCCAATGTCATATATGTTCTTTATAAGTTAGTGAAGTTTTAATTCAGTGGTGTGGTCTAAAGCACACTCGTTTTTTTTTTATTTATATTCAAATCTAAAAGTTAACCACAAAATGATTAAAATGTATATCTTTATGAAACCAAAGTTACCGACCGCAATTTGGAAAAAAATTACAATTTGGAATGTTTTTATTAATTATTTTTACATGAAACGACATAAAAGTGAGTTGACTTTAACGTTTATAATACATTTATGATGCGTTCAGAAAAACTCCACATATTTTGATTTTATTGCAAAATCGAAATATTTTTACCTTCCGGCAAAATAGGCCCGAGGTCTGAAGAGTTAACATTATTTTCTAAATATACCTGTTTTAATAAGTATTTTTTAAGATCTTTGTTTCTCTATACCACTGTCATAATTATGTTTTTCTTTAATCTTTTTATTTTAAATAAAGTCCTATGCGGAAACTTCACGGATGTATGCAACCCAGTAATACTGTAAATTCTTACAAAATATTCTTTATTGAACTGTTAGTTTTCCAAAAAAATATATAAAAAACTGCTATATTTACAATTTTCTAAATCTATCTTATTATCATTTGGGGGTGATATATTTGTCCGAGATTTTGAGGGACGATGGCGTCACCAAATATATCTAGACAGTGGTTTTAACCATCTAGATTCTGGAAATTACTTGAATCGTTTCATATCACCTTTTAATTTAAATTGTTGACCCGATTAAGTAAATCAAGTACTTGGATGGGGTGATGTCAATTATCGAACAGAAAAGTACATACGAGACTGTGTATTCTAAAGGTATTTCAACGGAATGTGCTTCGAAGAAGTTACTGATTTTCATAGATGCACAGTCAGGAGAGGCGCCAAACGCATACCTAACGAAGTTTCCTATGTGAAAACAGGTGGTTTTTACGGCTTGTTTTTTGCTCAGTTGACTTCGGTGTTTCCTCCCTCATGTAATGCTTGACGTCCCTCCGCACAAGTCAAGTCAAGTCAAAATATAAATCTGTGCAATTAGCAAAGAATGGGTCAAGACAAAGTTGTTTGGCGTACAATCCGCACCTCACCTATCACATACCCCATACGTTCTAAGTACGACAGTACTATCCTACAAAGGCCGGTACGTACTGCATACCTTACATATACAAACATTAAGCACAGTGCACACTACACATGGACGGCGGCGAATCTTCTTATTGTTCTTCCCCGTGTAAATAAATTCATTTGCCTAGGCGCCTACCCGTGGCAGTGTAAAGCTCCGTTCCCATTGGAGAGAATGTGCAAGCTGACTGAACTCGCCTTTATAATATAATAAACAACGGTTTGTGCTACGGAAAGGTCACGGGAAAACTTTTTGTTAAAAAAAGATCACTGAAAGCGGTGAATTAATTTAGAGTCCAAAATAAGTACTTACTTTAATACAAAATTATGTATTTTTGGAGTAATAACGCGTTGCCCCTAGATTAACTTTGAAGTATTTCAAACAAACAATTTTTGTTCACAGTTTTTTTTTACGTTAGCTCCACACAGAAGGCCGTGAGGAAAATAATTTCCCTCAGGGCCTTTGTGATCTTAGGGGATGCTATTGAGGGTTTTTTAAGGAAAGGAAGGAGAGGAAGTTCTGTGAAGGAAATTGGTATGAGGGGTTGGCATGAATCTGGGGGTCACTGTGTCCAGGAGTGACGAACGTATGAATCCATCCCTCCAAACGCGGTGCAAGGCGATGGGTCGAGAGATTCCTGTTGGAGAGGATAAAAGACCTCCTTCAACCAGTCTCTCTCAAACCTTACCCCATGAACCCATTGCACCAATATTTCAAACCTCTATAGCTCATGATCACATAGAAAAACTGTGTAAAATTAAGGACGCCAGAGCTCCCTGCTTGACAGAACTTCGACTTCAAACAATTTTTTTTTACGTAAATACTACACAAGAGTCCCAAGTCCCAACTGCCCCCATCTGGAGCCAGTGAGACTACGGCATCCCCAATTTGGGTATGTTGTGAGGCTTAAGGTTTGGGGAGGGGAAGGAGATGGGGAAGAGGGAGGTTGGGAAATACCTGGCTATTCGAATCTGGTCGCCAAACAAGGCTAAAGCTGTTTCAAACAAAGTTTCAATTCTGAAAGGTGGTCCAGGTACGTTCCAGGGTGGAAGATACTCTCAGTATCGCCCTGCTGTAAGATCACCATTCAGAATTGAAACGTTGCTTGAAATGGCTTTAGCCGTGTTTGGTGACCAGATCTGAACAGCCAGGTACTTTCCCACCTTCCTCTTCCCTATCACCTTCCCCGCCCCACTACCTTCAGCCTCACAACATACCCCAATTGGGAATGCCCTAGTTCCACTGGCTCCAGACGGGAGCAGTTGGGACTCTTGCGCGGTATTCATGTAAAAAAAAAATGTGATTGGTAATACCAGCTCCGATAGCACATTGCTCTATTTGGATTGTTAACATGGGTTTATGAGTGGAAAATCAACAACAACTAATGTAATAGCATTCACGGAATTCTTGCAAGATAATATGGATCAACCTGTACAAGTAGACGCAATATATACGGATTATAGCAAAGCTTTTGACCTAGTGAATCATGACATATTAGCACGCAAGCTTATGCAAATCGGCGTCCACGGTGACCTTCTTAGATGGCTGTCGTCCTATGTATCAAACCGTAGTCAAGTCGTAGTTGTGGGTGGCTTTAAATCGGACTGGGTAACCGTCCCATCAGGTGTGCCTCAAAGATCTCTATTGGGACCGTTACTTTTTAATATTTACATTAATGATATAGGCCAATGCTTCAAATACTCTAAAACATTACTTTACGCAGATGATATGAAGGTTTTTTATCCTATCAGATGTACTGCTGACTGTCAAAAAATGCAGGAGGATCTAAACCGTCTTAATGTTTACTGTACACAACATACCCTTAAAATTAATGTTAAAAAGTGTTTCGTCGTGAATTTCACACGGAATAAAAATATCATTACCAATGAATATAATCTGAACGGCTCAATATTAATTAACAAAACAGAAGTCAAAGATTTAGGAGTGATATTGGACTCTAAGCTTATTTATGATATTCATATACACTCAGTCACATCAAAAGCCTCGAAAATGTTAGGATTCATTCTTAGGACATGTAAAAAATTCAATAATTTTAGAACAATGAAAATCCTATATTTTGCTTATGTCCGCAGCTTACTAGAATACGCGTCACAAGTTTGGAACCCGCAATACAAATCATATGTGGAAAATCTAGAACGTGTTCAAAATCGTTTTCTACGATACTTAGATTTCCGCAGCTACCGCACACATCTAAATCACCAAGATTCAGCCGCGTATTCAATATACTATTATTAGAAGTTCGAAGAAGCTCGGCCGATGTACTTTTCCTTCAAAAAATTGCCAGATCCGTTGTAGATTGCCCAGAACTCTTAGAACGAATTCAGATACGAGTTCCAAATAGACGAACCAGATCAGACACGATTCTTAACCTCCCTCGGTGCAACACAAATTCTAAGCAGAACGCTTTCATCTATCGTGCATCCAACACTTTCAACACACACTATACACAATTTGACATTTTTAACTCTGCACCACACTCCTTAAAATCACACAGACGCTCTCTCGATACTCTACAATAACAATAACTACAGATGCCCTCTAATACAACCACCACTCTATGAACGTCCTTTTTTTTCTTTAATTTTCTCTTTTAATTTTTGTCACGCATATTTTTACTAATATACCGCAACTTAATCCTTCCCCCTCCATCCCCCCATCCTTCCCCCTCCCTATTCCTACCTAAATAACTCGGCTCTTAAAATGTAATTTTTCATTTGTAAATTTTTTTTTGGAATCACTACACTTTTATTCAAAACCAATGTGGAAACCTGTAAATGGTTCAATTATTGTAACTCAATTACTATATGCTGTTATTAATGTAAACTATTGGTATCCCAAATAAATAAAATAAAAATAAAATAAAATAAAAAATAGGCAAATATTTGTATGTAAAATAAAAAAAATAAATTAATTCTATGCTTTATATAAATAACCGTTTCCATTCCATTTCTTACAATAAAATTCATTCTTAACTCAATAGTTTCTTCCTATCGCGCAATCACCTACAATATACCACAATAACCAGCCAACTAACCTAACTTAAACAAAGTACAGAGAAGAGAAAATAGATTTCATCTGGCGGAGAACAAGTGAACGCTGGATCTAGATTTAACATGGCCGCCAGCAGCTTGCTTTATCTTTTACCTTTATTGAATAAAAGCATTGCGCGGGACAATAAATGGCGGCGATCCCGCGCGATTATCTGCTCTCTCCGAAGAGGCCACACGCACTTGCCGGAGATTGCCGAACGGCCTTCGGATCGCATCGAATAGCCCGTATTAAAATAGTTCAATAATGTTATGCTACGCTGTTCAGAGTTTTCAGGTACCTACCTACTTTTATAAGAATTTCTACTCGGTAGGTAGGCACTGATGATAGTGATGATGTCTCAATCAAGATACTGCGAAATGATCGATTATCATACCGAAACGTTACGATACTTAAAATAATCGATTACCTTGAACATGTAGTCGTTTGACGGCCTCTGTGTTCGAGGGGTAAAGCTCTCGACTCCGGTGGTCGGGGATTCAAATCCCAGCGTGCGCAAATAAATTTCGTTAGATCGATTTGTGCTATCGCACAATTAATTCATTAAAAATAATATTATATTGTAATACATTTGCGGCACTTTTCAGAGTAGATACTCTCGGTATCGCCCTGGTGTAGGACTACTATTCAGAATTAAACGTTGCTTGAAACGGCTTTAGTCGTGTTTGGTGACCAGATCTGAGCCAGGTACTTCCCCACCTTCCTCTCCCTCTTCTCCTTTCCCTCCCCGCTACCTTTAGCCTCACAACATACCCCAATTGTGGATGCCATAGTCTCACTGGCTCCAGACGGGAGAAGTTGGGACTCTTTTGCCGTTTTCACAATGAAAGAAATGTACTTAGGTAAATAGTGATATTAACATTTTTAACATGGTATTTCCATTAAGAAAGGTCGCTTAGATGGTTTGGACATGTGATGCGTAGAGCGACTGAATGAAGAGAGGAGTGTAAGTAAAATATTCAAATATTCATTTGCTTCATAGCAAATGTTAATGATAGATATCGGAGATGCCCGAGGAAGACATAGAACAACCAAGCAAACAAAATACTTTAGTCGGGCCATGTCAAGAATCAGAATAATAGAAGGGTGATGAGATGTATGAACGGAATGAAGCAAAGAGTGCGTGCGAAGACAGAGTTGTTTGGAGGTCCATCGTCTCTGCCTACCCCTGCGGTGAAACGGCGTGTTGGTTATTTAGTTACTTATAACTATTATACTTATAATACTTATAACTTATAGTTAGTTATTTAGTTACTTGAATTATTTAAAAATACTTTAGTCGGACCATGTCAAGAATCAGAATAATAGAAGGGTGATGAGATGTATGAACGGAATGAAGCAAAGAGTGCGTGCGAAGACAGAGTTGTTTGGAGGTCCATCCTCTCTGCCTACCCCTGCGGTGAAACGGCGTGTTGGTTATTTAGTTACTTATAACTATTATACTTATACTACTTATAACTTATAGTTAGTTATTTAGTTACTTGAATTATTTAAAAACAATATTGCATACTTCAATCCACTGTCTCGAATGTGTCGTCTGTATAATTCCATTGAATGTAACCATATAGACATCTATGCAAATAGTCTCGCTTACTTTAAAAAGCAAATTAACAATAAACTAACCTAACAAGTAACTGAGAATTGAAAAAACTTATTTGATCTTGAACTTGAATATGAATGGCTGTTTCTTACTATGTTTGTACTTTTCTTTTTGGTTTTTCTGTTTTTTACATCTTATATCGATCTTTTTTATCTTTGTTATCTCTATATTTTATCATCACAATTTTTGTTATTCTTTTTATACCTCTGTTTATATTTTGCTATTTCTAATTTCTGTTAACTTCTATTAAACTGTGCATTCTGTGAACATTTTTAAGTGGACTATTAACATCTACGCTTTTTACAATGCTTGTGTAATGACTTTTTTATGTTAATACTCTGTAAATGTTCCAAAACAATAAATAAAAAAAAATAAAAAAAATAACAAATATTTTTTTCTGTTACGAAAGCAACTAAATTTGAGGTTAGTGAGATGTCTAAGAAAAGTGGTAGTTGAATCGAGTAAATTCTAAATAGTCGTCATTGCTTGTTTTGGACATCCAAAATCATATAATTCATCTTTTTAAACCGCTTTTTCGATCTCTTTAGATCTTTTTGGATACCTCAAAATTGACGTAATTTTCTCTATATATCCATATTCGTTTGAACTTAGTTTGAACCAAAACTCGTCTAAAATATTTCAGTAGCGGATACATAATTGATAATCAAAATGCAATGCGGCCTAAAGTATATTAAAACGGTATTGAAAATTTTGGAAACCTTTGTTCTAATACTAACGTTTTTCTTTTAGATTGTATTTCCCTTTGAGAAGGTTTCATCTAATCAATAAGCACTCACTTAATGTAAATGTTCACCGTTTTTCAATGATTATTTATTATTTAAATAACTAATAACATTTCTAATAACTAATAAACCGCTTTTTCGATCTCTTTAGATCTTTTTGGATACCTCAAAATTGACGTAATTTTCTCTATATATCCATATTCGTTTGAACTTAGTTTGAACCAAAACTCGTCTAAAATATTTCAGTAGCGGATACATAATTGATAATCAAAATGCAATGCGGCCTAAAGTATATTAAAACGGTATTGAAAATTTTGGAAACCTTTGTTCTAATACTAACGTTTTTCTTTTAGATTGTATTTCCCTTTGAGAAGGTTTCATCTAATCAATAAGCACTCACTTAATGTAAATGTTCACCGTTTTTCAATGATTATTTATTATTTAAATAACTAATAACATTTCTGATTGTTTGCTTCAACTAGGTACTAATAATGTATGTAGCATGAACAAATTGTACAATCCTACAATGAAATAAAAGAGGGTGATTGAATAACAGGTTTATTTTAACGTAATCTGAAGATAAAAATTTATCTATCTATCTATCTATATCTATATATCTATATCTAAATAAAAATGAATCGCCGAAATATATGTACGCTAATAACTTCCGGACGACAGCACCAAATTGAATAATTTTTTTGTGCTCGTTATTGTCAGGACAAGGTTTGTATAAAACCACTGATGAGCTCTGGCAATATAAAATTTGTATAAAAAATTGCAATTGGTGGCACGCGAGCTGTTTAAAAACTAAATGCACCGGGACTGAATGTACCGGGACTGAACGTATGGAAAGCGGAAGGGTGGAGGGGGTTCGCGGGACTGGGGAAGGGGGGGAAGTGGAGTGGAGAGAGGGAAGGTGTAGGACGCGGAGTGGGAAAGCGAGAGGGGAAGGGGACGCGGGAGAGGAATGGGAGGCGGAAGGGGAACGAGTCGAATGGGAAAGGACACGCAGGGAGAAACAATTTATTTATTAAATGGCATAGCAACGCTTGCGGGGAAACAGCTAGTTTTTTTTATTAAATGAAGACAATATTAGCGAAACTCAATCGAAAATTTGACAACAGAATAATCAGAAAACGATACGGTCACATCTAGGACTCGAACACAGGACTTACGCCTTGTCGGGGCGGACCTCTACTGAGCCAATGTCCAATGATGGGTGGTTTGGTATCTTTATGGCCTAATGTCCTTACCTAATTTGGTCATATTTAACTACTAACGACTAAGAACTACCAACATTATCTTCATTTTAAAACTTCTTTACGCACGCTTGACTTGGGGTTTAAGCTGGTGAATGCGTGACGAGAGGGTTACGAAAAGCGAGGCGAACGATAGTTGAAAGGGAGATATAAATTAGTGAAGATAGAAAGAGAGAGAATTATGTTTCGTATATTACTGTAGGGGCAAGAGAGAGAGGTGCGAGCACACATTTTCTTTCTCTCTTTCTCTCATAGCCAGTTACGTTTCGTATATCTAAGACACAGTGCAGGCCTATTGTATCACACTGTAGGAGCAAGAGAGAGCAGTGCGCGCGCACATTTTCATTCTCTCTTCCTATCATAGTTGGAGTAGGTATATAGTCTTCATATCGATGGAGCTAAAGAAGTTTTACTTCAGTCGTGTGGTCTAAAGCACACTCTTTTTTTTATTATCTTTATGTATACCGATAGGGACACATTAGCTCAGTTGCTAGATCTCCGTCCCGGCAAAGCGTAGGTCTACATATATCTGCTTATAAACATATTATTGTTTACTTTGATTTATTTTTCCATTCACATAACGAAAAAAGGAATTGCTTCGGCTATTATTTTATAATAAAATCATGTAATTCGATACGCGAATGTGTCTTTTAATGATTTTTCTGAATTGAACATTGTGTACAATAAATACCACATCAATGGAATTGGGATATTCCTTTTTGAATAAGGATTCTCAGAACTGAACGCCTCTCTGTAATTTTATCTTTAATGTAATTTCTAATAAATGTCATGTTTATCTTTATGAAGGTAAACATTATGACTAGAAAAATACTGGTGAAATTATTTTATTTTGGCGTTTTTTCTTTTATTTTTATCAGATGTTTTTAAAGCATTATAATGTTTTGAATACAGAGTAGATTTTTTCTTGTTTCTTGATATACTTTTGATATCTGTGATTTGACCGAATTAATTATTTTGAAGTTATGAATATTTTATTCCATCTACATGAAACGAATCATTTGAATTTAAATCAGAATATATTGAATATTCGAAGTACCCTTTCATATTAAGTGTCGTTGAAAATAATTAATGAATCGTTCAAACTTGAATATAACTCCAAAGTACTTGCTAAAAAATCTATACACTCTCATCAATGGGTACTTTAATGGGGTCGTTTTATGCCTACTGTTACAGGTATCTACTTACCTTTAGAGATATTAATTTGATTATTTTATTGTTTGAAACATTTACAGAGTGTTAAAAATTATTAATTTATTTGTAAGAAAGAAACAAACAGCTTTTATATATAATATACAGTGATAAATATACAAGTGAATTGAAGTCAAACTACAGAAGTTTCTTATGCTAAAGTTCATTGGAAATGAAGTTTTAATATCTTAAAATTAATTTTGAGTTATAGGAAGGGGAGAGGAAGAGGAATATAGGAAAAGGATAGGAGATGCTTTTGATACATTCCATACTCTCATATTAATAATCTTATAACATTAATGAAATTGCAGTTGGGATGTGCATAGATATTAACGCCCCAATTTAAAATATTCACGGCTATACGAAAATTAAGGTTTAGTTGTTACTAAGTGGGAGATGCTTAGGGATGCAAGGTTTTTAAAAATATCGATATTGATATATTTCGAATTAAGTCGATATTGATATATGGGTCTAGTAGGCCTACTTTTTTTTAGAAGTCTAGTTTTTTTTTAAAGCTTATAGAAAACCAAAATATAATTTTAGTTATATCAAAAGATTATCGATTATGTATGTATGTATTTTTTTATGTATACCTACGCGAATTATCACAAAATTTGGATAGATATATAGAATGTGTTTTTTTTGTTAATTCATTTAAAAATATATATTCCAGTATTTTATACTAGCTGTCGATCTTAAAAATGGTAAATTTGATAGCCTGCTTCCTTTTAGCCAGTTTCTGCTTTGAGTTATAGTGATCAACAGTCAGCGTTGCCAGTAATAGCATTTTACCCAATTTTGTAGATATTTTAATTTGGGCGGGTTTTTCGATATTTCGATAGGATATATTGTGTCCTTCGATATTGATATATCGATATCGGCGTATCGTCGATATCGATAAATATCGATATTTTTGGGGGTCTATATATCGATATTAATTTATCGGTTTTCCGATATATCGTTACATCCCTAGAGATGCTACTATTGGAATAACAGAAATAATAATAAGCAAAATAAAATATTAAACATAGTAAGTATACAGTACAGAATAAGAGAAGAAACGCAAAAAAAAAAGAAATAATAACAAAGCATTTACATAATATTTATTTAAAATAATACGGGTAAGTAACACATAAGTGTTGTTTTTTTTTATATTTATTAAATAGTTTGATAATGATAACCTACAAATAGCAATAAAATTTTCGAAGAAAACTTCTTCTGTAAGGTTTTCACTTTGTGGTGGCATTATTTATTTAATTAAAAGGCAAATAACTTTGTAAACATCATTTTATTTTATACACAATCTACATGTTTCGTGAACAATGTTCACATCATCAGGAGTAAATAATGTACACTCACTCCATGTGTACATTTACTCCTGATGATGTGAACATTATTCACGAAACATGTATATTGTATATAAAATAAAAAGATGTAAACAAAGTTACTTGTCTTTTAATAAAATAAATAGTAATCAGTTGACTCAGTATCATCATAACCTCAAGGGCGCTTAAAAGGAAAGAAAATTACGGAAAACTATATCAAAAGTTAAATATAATTTTTTAAATGCCAAGTACCTACTTATATTTAAACACGAATTAATCGAAAGAACTACAATTTGTAGAGACCCTGCGTGCAGTTGCACCTACCAATGTACCCTACCAATGCGTGCAGTCCTCAGCAAATCTTTTTTTTTCATTAGCTCAACACCCTGAGGAAAATAATTCCCCTCAGGTTCTATGTCATCTTTGGGGATACTCCATGTTGTTCAGAGAGAGTCCTGCTGGAGAGGTTTCCCTCAACCAGTCTCTCCCGATCTACCAAAACCCGGACAAAACTCACACAATGAACCCAGGCACCCTTGCTAAGTCACCAAAAGTAGCGTACCACTTGGGATGACCTGTGGCAGAGGCGTTGTGAGCGTTTAATATATATTAAGTATCCCATGGTTCAGGCATTTAAATAATGTAATAAGTAATTATTGCACGATAACTAAAGCGAAACAAAATTTATTTAGGTACTTCTTCTTCTTCTTGTGCGCTGTCCGTTCAACGGACGTTGGCTATCATGTTGGCTATGCGGACTTTGTTTACTGCGTCCCAGAACAGCTCTACGGTAGACTGGCCAAACCACTGTCTCAGGTTTTTCAGCCATGAGGTTCTCCTTCTTCCAGGGCCAGGTCTTCCGGCAATCTTTCTCTGAAGTTTTATTATTTATAGTTTTAATAACTTCTTTTTCTTTTTTAGATACAATATATACAATAATTTAAAATTTATATACAATAATTTAAAAGGACATAAATTTTTTCTGCTTGAAAATCATCCACAAATACTTTTTCGAAATTTTTACAACAACTTTAACTTTATGCCAACTAACTTCATAGATTGTAACAAACATTCCAGTGTCATTGTTAGTGTTATCTAGATTCTTGATACAAAATAAATAAGATTCCAACAAGCTTCTTGAAAGTGTTTGCTTTTGTCATAACCACATCTCGATTTATTATATTATTGAAATAAAGAAAACATAATAACAAATCATCACCTGGTACCGCACAAAGGAAAATGTTTTTGTTTTCTTTTCCTCTCGACAAGAACTTTAGATGCGTTAACTACATTTTTTCAGAAATTCTTTCTTTATTTTCTTCACCAGAAAAATGTCCCGTGTAAAACAAGCGAATAAACACGGAATTACGGGTCGGATTCGCGCTCGCTTTTTTCCACAAAGGGCGCGAAAACCTTTTGAAAAACAGTATTGGAATTCGCTTTGTGCGGAGCCGCCCCTAGCCAAAGCGGCTGGGAGTAAAGAAGATGAAAAATATATAAGAGAACGCGTCCAAATCACGCAATCACACGGGATGAAGAAGTACGATGGGCAGACGAAATAAATATAAAGACAAAACAAATTAAGGCACTTGGAGCAAAGCAATTGGCGTGGCAGTCACGATTCTCAGTATCGAGGAACGACTAATGAAAAAGACTAAATATGTGAGACAAGGGGATGGTTTATAAGGCCATACCATCATCAGGACGAAACTAAAAAGCCCTCTCTTCAGTAAATCACTTCTTTAAATCTTATCTTAAAATAGATATCTGTATCAGCAAAGTCCGCTTTGAAATGGGCAAACTTTTTCGACTTGTTACGTCATTTCCATTTTTTATGTGAATACCGCACAAGAGTCCCAGCTGCTTCCAACCGCCTGGAGACTAAGACTAGGAATTCCCAAGTGGGGTGTGGTGTGAGGCTGAATGTAAGTAGGTAGGGGAAAGAAGATGGTAAAATGAAAGATGGGAAAGTACCTGGTTATTCAGATCTAGTCACCATTCACGGCTAAAGCCTTTTAAAGCAAACGCTTCAATGCTGAATAGTGGTCTTATATCAGGGCGATCCTAAGTGTATCTTCCACTCTGGAACCTGCCGCAAATATAACACAAATCAATAAAATAAAAATTACTTTTGCATGACCGGACGCACCCGCGACATCCCAAACACTAGTCAAGAGCCTTGCCCCTCTACCACGGAGGCCGTCAAGCTGTCAGCTATGAAGCTTTGAATAGGCTTTGAAACGGCCGGCGTAGCGATAAGGCTCTTGACTAGCATTCCGAAGGTCGCGGGATCGAATCCCGGCGTGTCAAATAAATTTTATTTGATTTTTTGTGTTATTTCACAATTTATTCATTTTTAATAATATATAGTATATTTGCGGCACGTTCCAGAGTGGAATATACTCTCAGTATCGCCCTGGTGTAAGACCACTCAGAATTGAAACGTTACTTGAAATGGCATTAGCCGTGTTTGGTGACCAGATCTGAATAGCCAGGAACTTCCCCACCTTCCTCTTCCCTATCTCCTTCCCTTCTCCACTACCTTCATCCTCACAACATACCCCAATTGGGGATGCCATAGTCTCACTGGCTCCAGACGGGAGCAGCTGAGACTCTTGTGAGTTATTAGGTACTATAAAAAAGGTAGCATTTAGTTCGAGTTTGAATCTTGCAATCATACATAAAGATAGCTGCAAATAAAAATTTGCCTTAAGAAAACAAAGATAATTTTGGTAGTTCTTTCTTAGTCGAAGTATGATACACTTAAAAAGGACCGAATCGGATGGGGTCACGTTAACTCAGTAGTTGAGTTGAGGCAAGGTCTTGGGTTCATTTTATTCATCAGAATTCAGATTTTCGATTGAGTGTCTCTAATATTGTCTTCATTAATTAAATAATCTAATTTACCACTTCTATACCCGATATACCTGATTTCTCGCTTTGTCCATGAACAAGCCACTGTTTACTATCTGAAATAGCGCGTAGTAGCGCACCCAAATTGCTTTAAATTACTTCATCAAATCGGAATATCATCCTGATTTCAGTCTGGTTCAGTGAGGTTCTGGGAAGGAAAAGGTATGCAGGTTGGGCAGGGATTTGTGGGTCAGTGTATCCATGAATGCAGACGTTTGAATCCATCCATCCCTCTGCGGTGCAAGGCAAGAGTACGGCTGAAGAGGTGAAAGGATCTGAAATTGGCCCGCCACGCAGCCGATGGGCAGACCCATCCGCTGCGAAGACCTGGACAAACCTAACCACATGAACTCGGGCAGTCCAGGCACTACTACTATGTCACTACTATGTCAGTATTTAAAGTGAATCTAGGGCGAAGCCGTTTATTATAATATTAAAAACTGTATCCTGCTAGGATGAAATAATGATCTCCAGATTATAGTGTTTGCGACCGTAGAAAGTCTTTTTCATCCTTTAAAAACTATACAAAGTCTTTTTCTCATTTGGTATACGAACTAAGAACCGTACTTCCAACGCAATCTACGCACGTTTCCGACAAAGTAAAAAATAATGAAAACAAACAAAGCAACAAATTACCATTAATTTTGCATTCGCCCCTAAGCGAAAGCGCATTATATTATTTGCTCTGGGCTTTCACCCTCCCCACGACAAAGGGGTAGATTTCGGAGCCCATGATAACAGGCGCAACCAACACCTTAGGTTAACTTTTGTAATCCTCCAACCCTCCCTGTGAGGGAGGTTTCTTGGCAAATAATAATATAAGTACTGGGGTCACACCTAGGGTTGCCATCTTCTAAAATAAAAAAAGCCTGACTCTGCGCTCTGAAAGGCCGGACATTTTGCCCTAAAAGCCGGACGTACGTACATGATTTTGGACATAACTTTTATGCATAATAATAAAAAATCTGTTGCAAGTAACAGTTGTTTATTAATCACGCATTAACCAATTTAATAACAACAATCATTAATCAGTCTTATCCTTGTCATCAGTTGACATTTGTATAGAATATAATGTCAATAACAAAATAAAAAAAATATTGAGTCTTCTGTCTGTAGACATACTAAACTTATAAAACAAACAAACAAAACATAACTTTTTTTCTGGTTAAACAGTTGACTAAAATTTTTCGTTAAATCGATATAAATTGAAACATATTTATCTTTGTGGACAAAAAACGAAAAACATAAATTAAAAAGAAATCTCGACTTCTCCAAATTATTCAAAAATTACAAAAATCTACCATTTTGTACATTTGGCGTTTTCACCTACTTTATCCAAAACGTCGTTTTCTTTGGAAATCGTTTAATAAAATCCTTGATATGTCATTTTTAAATTATACAATGTGTATACCATCTTAGCAATTGTTTGCAATTTATTGCGTTCCTTGGTCCACTGGGTGTTTATTAAAGAGAAAACTCTTTGAAAGTAATATTCCGCCAATTTCAGAAGTTCCGAAGACAAAACCCGCGCAAACCAAAAAAGCTTAACAAAAGCCGGACAGGCCGGACATATAAATATTTAGCCGGACACGACCTAAAAAAGCCAAACATGTCCGGCTACAGCCGGACAGATGGCAACCCTAGTCACACCAGATAAGGTTCCCGTTTAATGTTTAATGTTTAATCTTAACTATCCGGAACCTAAGCTGGTCTGGGAGAGCTTAAGGTTTTCTTTGTTAATATATTTATCAGATTTTTAAAATGCCTAAGTTAAATTCAAAATGGAAAAAAAATTTCATGTAGAGACTACAGATTATTAGTATCGAAATACCTGCTTGAGTTTTTTCAAGGATTTACGTTAGACGCGTCCAATCCATGACCGCACCCTATTATGGATTTTGATAGGCGCCTGTGGTTAACAGTATTTCGATAGCTTAATATTAACTCTATTTCGGATATACTTTAAAACGTTTGATAGATTCCCTTACCGTACTCTTCGATATCTTTATAACATAAATTTGTCAGGCTAAAGCACTTAGGTACCACGATTCTTCTACCGGCATTTCTTAAAAAGATACTCCATAGAACTAGTATCATTCTTTGGAGTACCTTTTTCGGCACCGATGCACAGTTGAAAGATAATCAAAACGCGTGCCCAATATTTTTACTGAGTTTTAGCAGAATGATTTTTTGTGCTCAGTTTTTCGTGTTTCCTCCCTCCTACAATAAAAGTCTTTTCAAGACAAAAGTTCAATGTTGCGTCTTGTTAAAAAAACCCTCAGCACGTCATCAAATAATAAGAATAAAGGATATAACACTAGAAGTGCCTTCCGTATAAATTTAAATGGAAACAAATGTACCGAATTAGTACCTATTAGTTCTAAATCATTAGGTCTGTCTCTCTTATACTTGCCTGAAATTGTATATCGCCATCCCATTTGAAATTCGTAATCATGGTACATAAATCACAAATGATAATTTATATGGATATATAGGCCAAAAATGGGCCTAAAATTTGATCACGAAACCCGCCAACAAAGTACTTCTTGTGTTATTCTATGTTATCAGTACTTATTAATATTTTCGCAATTATTAGCAAGATAAATAATTTATACTCACAAGTAACCAGCAAGAAGTGGAAACTGTATTGAATTTTATAAAATTAAACTCATTTGTTCATCAAATGTTTATTTCCGCACAGTAAGTACACGATTATCCGAAATATCAACGAATTTCATCTGTGTAAATATGTGCTTATAATTAAGTAGGCACCTTCTTATCATGCCCAAGGATGAGAAAGACAGAGGGGTGGAATCAAAGGAACGTTAAGGGATCCGAATGTTTTAACAAGAAGCTGCGATGTTGACTCTGGGGGAACAGATTGCAGACCTATCGATGTACTTACAAACCGAATAAATCCGAATTTACGTAAGAGAGATTTTTCCTAAAATATCGGTGTTTAGGTACATTAGTACTGTAGGTAGACAAGTACATTTGAATACTTCTTCTTTTTTTGTGTTCCCTATCAGGTTCCCCTGACGTTGGCGATCACTCTTGAAAATGTCTCCCTGTCTTGCGCTGCCCGGAATAGCTCCTCCACACTTCTAATGCCGGTCCACTCTCGTATATTTCGCAGCCTAGACATTTGTCTCCTACAAGGCCCTCTGTCTTGCCTTTCAATATTAAATGGAGCAAGTGATACTTCTCCCCTCGAAGTATATGATATGAAATTGTCCAGATTTTTATTAATGTAAGCAGTTCTCTATCTGCTCTAGCCCGCCTGAGAATTTCTGTGTTGGTGATCATGTCTGATCTCCATGGAACCTTGAGCATTCTCCGGTGAAGCCACATTTCAAAAGCCTCTAACCTGTTCATGGTATTTACTTTCAAGGTCCATGTTTCACATCCATACGGCAAGACCGACCACACATAACATTTTAGCATTCCCTGCCTTAGTTTTAAGCTGATATTGTCATTGCAGAAGAGGGATTTCATTTTAATGAACGCAGTTCTTGCTGCTTCAATTCTGCACCTAACCTCTACATCTGGGTCAAGAGTCTCCGTGAGAATACCGCCGAGGTATCTAAATCTTTCCACTATTTAAATACTCATGTGTAAAATTCTCAATTGAAGCGATCTGGAATCATGAAATTTTAAACAGCTTTTTCTGTAATTCCTGGGTTGGCGGACTTAACTCCAAAAGTATTTTCCATAACGATCTATTAAGCTTTGAAATATGCAATTAAGATATGATTCTATTTCTATTAAAATGAAATTATATATTTGAATGTATTTATTTTTATGCATAAAATTAACGCGGGGATGATATCTAAGGAAGAAAAATTTATTACAATCGCCAGATACACGGACACGAGACAAGAAATTCAAAGCAAATTAGTTTTTTTTAACAAGAAAGGAATCAAGCACCCAGAAATCTCTTATGTACCAAACCGCCAAACTTTATATCAAAATCCCGAATGAAATTGCTGAGAATGAAAATAAATTAATTTTTCAAGAGAATAAGAAAGTACGTCTTTCTCAAAATATTGATATTTTTTTTATTTTTATTTAAGTTTTTATTCCAGCAGGACTGGGAGGGTAGTGCAATCCCAGTCTGCCATATTACATAAACAACTATAAAAGAAAAGAAAAAAATTAATATTAGGTAAGTACCTAATTAAAACATAAAATGAAAACAAAATTCATCACACAAATAACAAAAAATAAGCATTTTAAAAATAATCAAAATAAATAATAAGTAGATAGAATTAAAAATAAAAAGATAAAAAGATATTTTGGGATCGTCCATCATGGAGGTCGCCTCATCATCTGCATCCATCGCCCATTTATTGGGGAACTGAGCCACTCGGATGCAGCCACGACAATGATATTGGTTGAAGTTCGTATCCTGCTTCAGAAGCTGACTAGTCGGTGGCGAAGTAAGGCTGGGAATGAGTGCACCCTCCCCTCGGTAAACATCGTGGAGGCACTGCAGAACCTCGGTAGTTGCATAAGTTGCCTGTATGCGTTATTGTAGCACACTCTCAGTTTGTCCCATTTGCGCTGCTGGGTATTGTGTCCACAGTTCAGACGTATACAGGGCAGTACAGTATGTCTTGAATAGTAATTTTCTGACATCTTCGCTACAGTGGTAGAACCGCCTTGAGAGCATTCCGGCCCGTATGTTAATTGCTCTTCTTTGTCGTTCCATATCATCTATATCCTTCATGTCTTCGGTTAGGATATGTCCCAGATACTTAACCTGTGAGGCCAAAAGCAGTTCATTTCCTTCTAGATATATTGGAGGAATATGTGATGGCTCCTTATTGTGTTTGAAAGCGACGATGACTGATTTAATGAAAACAAATAACTTTGTTAACACCACTATAAAATAAATTATGAAGAAAATTTTGATATTTGGTTTGTGGTCGATTATATTTACTTTTTAAATATTTATAGATATATATTATGTTTGCCAAAGAATGTAACTAAATCATCATTACATAGTATAAAATGTTGTATGTGCGCTTAGATCTTTTAAACTACGCAACGGATTTTCATGCGGTTTTCACCAATAGATAGAGTGATTCAAGAGAAAGGTGTTACACACACGCGATACAATCAGTACAATTTGCTTTACTTTGCGAATTAATTTTACCTTTTTCCGTTTTAAAGTTATGTTTGATTTTTTAAAAATATATTCCAAAGCGCATTCAAAATTAGTTGGAAGTTACACAAATCGTAGAAAGCTTCACTTGTTTGGGTTAAACCGTGTCATAAAACTCCATAATAGTTCAAGTGTGAATTGATATATCGTGACAGGATAAATAAAAAGTGTATCCCAAGATTCCCGAGCGGCTCTCAATGCAGAAGATAAGTCTTTTTTTCCATTTTTAAATAACACAATTTAAACAAATTAATATTTATTGCTTTCAGATTTGAAGTATTTTGTTTCGCTTCACAGATGATACGACCTTTCTATAGTACACTTGAGTTCTCTCGTTTATTGCCGAGAAAGGGGCGCATCTTAGAGTAAATCATCGATTATAATTTTGGTACATAAATTGTTGACATGTGCCAAGAAACATCTATGGATTGAGTCGAGAGTTACTCCACTTACAGAATTATTTATGTTTTTTGTTTTTATTTCAGTCGGTTTTTATTAATTGCATTTCAAATGAATGTCCTTTGTTCTTACAGGGATTTTATGTAGGGATAAGATATGTTGATTTCCTGGTTGGGTTTTGGTTTTATTTAGGTATTTGACGGATAACTACAAAGGGGGGGGTTGGAGAAAGGATCGTTTGATTTATCTAAATGTTTGAAAACAGTTTGAAATCGGTACTTTTAGTGTATTTCATAAATTAGTTTGTTCTCTTTTTGTATACATTCAAACGAATGATGTGGAATTATTTGGGAATTGAAAAGTGATAATAAAGTTCGCAACGAGACGAGCCAAGAAGAGAGCAGAACAGACTGGAATAGACAAGAATGAACAAGAAGGGTTGGTGAGCAGTTGGAAGACTCAAGAAGAGACAAAATGAGCCAAGAAGGAGTGAGAAGATAAAAGATGCAAGAAAAGGCGAGAAGATGCAAGAAGAAGCAAGAGGATCCAAGAAGAAGCAAGACGAGCCAAGAAGAGACAAGAAAAGCCACGAAGAGCCAAGAATAGCCGTGAAGAGATAAGAAGATCCAAGAAGGGGCAAGAAGAGATGAGAAAAGTAGAGATATATGGAAAATCCAAGATGAGACGTAGAGACGAGAAGATCTACGAAGAAGCATGAAGAGCCAAGAGAGACTTTAAGAGCCGAGAAATAGCAAAAAGATCCAAGTAGAGCATAGAAGAGACAAGAAGAAGTAAAAAGAAGAAAAATCCCAGAAGAGACGAGAAGAAGCAAGAAGAGCAGAAACAAGAAAAGCCACGAAGGGTCAAGAAGAGCCGAGAAGAGACGAGAAGATCCAAGAAGAGACAATAAGCCATCAAAAAGAGGCAAGAACAGCCAAGAAAAGCCAGAATTAGATAAGAAGATTCAAGAAGAGCCGAGAACAGGCAAGAAGAAAGAACCCAAAAAGAAAGAATAAAAAATAAAAAAATCACAATGCTCAATTCATTCCTTTCTTCCTGCCCTTCCTAAATTCCAATATTGGCTTATTAGGTTGCCATGTATACCGGTCGATTAAACTCCAACCTCCTTCCTATCCTCAGAGCACGTGTTCCTAGTCCTAACAAACAGTGCCCCCTGGTGTACCGGTCTCACCGGGACAGGAGTACTCCTGGCTGGGGTGGTACATTAGTATCGTATCGTATCGTATAATACAAGCTAATTATAGTAGAGAAAAGCCGTGAAATTCAAATATTCAATTCAGGCAGCGGGCAGCTGGCAAGCGGGTGGTGTGGATTTTATAAAGGTTGGGTAATGGCATTGTGTTTCGTTAGCCACAGCAACGTGTGGCCGGGTCTGCTAGTTAACAATAAATAAGAATGTTGGATGACAACATTGAGTTAATATTTTACTTGTTACTTTGACGACTTACTTTTCAAGGGTTTCATCAAACTCCTGCTTTGAAACGAAATAGCTGTCACAAGCACGAGTAAACATAGTCTCCCAAAAATAAAAACATTCGCCTTATATTCTAACTAACTAACTAACGATCACGCCGTTTCCCCGCAGGGGTAGACAGATGAGGACGGACTCCAAACAACTCGATCTTGGCACACACTCCTTACTTGGTTCACAGTCATACGTCGTCTCATACATACTCTTCTATTATTCCGACTTTTCACATGGCCCGACTCAAGTATCTGATTCACTTGGTGGTGCCATGTCTTCCTTGGGCGTCCCCGACTGCTTCTACCATTCACATTTGCATCATATATTCTCCCTACACTCCTTTCCTCGTTCATTCGCTCTACATGCCAAACCATCTTAGCGTCCCTTTCTTAATCTTACTCATTACGCTTACATCAGCCTTGCATTCTTCGCGGATCTCCACATTTCTCACACGATCGTACATGGTTTTACCACACATACGCCTCTGGGACCTTATCTCTACAGCATTCAGTCTACTTTCATCCTTCCTCTGCCAGTTCCATGCCTCACTGCCATACTTCAGGGTAGGTACCAGCACTCCATTATGCACGGCTAACTTCGCTTCTTTGGATAGTTTTTTGTTGGCGCCAACGGCGCCGCGGCGTTCAGTCCTCCATTAATAGAGTTGCCTGCATTTACTCTTCTTTCGATATCTCTGTCAGCCCTCCCATCTCTCGTAAACATACTTCCCAAGTACACAAACTCATCCACCTGCTCCAAATACTCATCATTCACAACTACTATGTTTCACATTGTTTTCATACTTTCTCTTTCAATGACTTTAGACTTACTTGCATTCATCATTAACTCATTCTTCATACATACTTCGTTCATCCTAGATATGAGAGACTGTAGATCTTGCATACTATTAGAAATTCGCCTAATATTCGATAGTCGTAAATATAAATCGAATAGCATCAAGGAATCTGAAGTTACCACTGCGCAGATCCAGGTGTGGTTCTCTCCAGATAGTCTGCAGTCAGGTTGTAAGGTTGAGCTGTTTTATAGGCTTCCTTCTGTTCCACACCAGGGAACGGTACAATGAGTGATAGAGAGAGGTATTTTGAGGTAATCCTTTTGTAGTAAAAACACTTGTGTTTTGATACTGGATGTTTGTTCTGTTTATTCTGATGAATAATTTTACAGAGAGGTTTGGTCTGAGCACTTGACTGCGACAATAATTTAGACTAATTAATTTACAGAAGTGAAAGACGGTTTGCTAAACAAGCAGAGTTTAGACTAGGATAATAACAATAGAGAGAGGCTGTTTGTAATATTGAGAATGTAGAAGCGAAATCAAAACACGCCATTTTATAGACACGAAAAGAGAAAGTTTTATGCGCCACAGACAAAGGAGATTTTAGACAAGACATTTCATGGCGATATTTTAGTAAGAGGTGGCATAGACGCGAAAGTTTAAGATAAAGGGCTCTACACATCGAGATTAGAATAAATGATAAGGAAATGTTCAGTGCTACATGAATTTAAATATAAAATAGGACAATCATAACACACAACATCCAACAACCACTACTATTATAATCATTTATGATACCTTCAAATACAATCAGACAATTAGAAAAAATAACGCATTAGCGATTTTCTAATCTCTTTGAATAAAAATGATCAAATTTCATGTATAGAATTTAGCATTTGATTCTGTTCTTCATAAAAAAACCGGTAGTGTTTGATAAATTCATCTAAGTACTTGATACAAATTAACTCCGCATTGTATAAACGGACTGGCAGATAAAGATATTCGTATTTACTTTTATAATTATAATTTATGACATATTGAAAAAATGTTAGAAAAAAACGCATTAGCGAACTTCAAAAAGCATTGAATAAAAATGAGCTAATTTTTCATTCATAGAATTTAACATTATGGAAGGTACTGATTGCGTTCATAAAAAAACGGTTAATAATTGAAAATTCAACGATTCGATGCTAACTAACAGGAGATTGAACAATCGGACCCCAGTGTATGGGCGTTGTATATTGTATACAATTTTTAATGAACAAAAACGCTAATGTGTTTGATTCAGTGAAATAATTGTGCATTCATGGAATAAACGATATTATATTATACAACTTTTGGCAGCGTCATTTATTCCGAACAGAAGCAAATAAAGGATTTTATCAATAGGCACTATTAGACCCGCGATATTAACGCATTGTGAATTCAAATCACCTTTATCATCTCAACATTGGATGCTGTGGTCATCACACTACTTTCTTCACAAATTAAATAAAATCTAAAAAAAAATAGAATTTTTTTTCACCGTAAAAACTTTTACAATCTTTTTGTTGTGTTTATTTAGGATTTTGACTCTCAGAGCAACAAAGATTGGTAGGAGTAAAAAAGATTAACAACTTTTTCCGAAATTACAACTTTTTTTTCCCATACAAAAAGACGTACCTACTAAAAATCCTTAGTGTGAGGTACGATCTTACTTGCTGAGAGCCTGCCGGGCGCCCGACTCGATTTGGAAAATAATAAATCTGGCCGCACACGCCGGACTGATTTTATCTTTTTACCTCAAAACTGCTCCTAAAAGTTGGAATTTCGAAAAAAGTTATACATCTTTTTTACTTGTACTATCATGTAGTCCGTTTGTTAAGATGGGAGAATCTATCAAACGGACTGCCCGTTTCTGCACAGAGTCGAGGGTATTTTTCAGGTATTTTAGAGCTCCAGACCAGAGGTGGCTGCCAAATTCAACCCTGGGGCGCACTTGTGATTTGTACAGGGTTAGCAGTTGTTTACTATTAAAGTATGTGTGTATGGAGCTAATGTATAAAAAAAAAACGTTAAAGTTCTCTGGCTCATGATTGAAGTGACGTTGCGTGCTGGAAAGCCGCGTTGAACTATAAAATCCAGGGAGAAAGGTTTTGAAAAAGCCAGAGTTCAGTTCTTGCAGAGATAAATAACCAAATATTTTTTTAATAATAGTTAAAAATGTAATGTTGCCCTTTCCTTTTCAAGTATGTATATATATTACTTAAATAATTTATTTTTTTAAAACATATTTGAAAACTAAGTCCAAATTTGATTATATATTTTATTTCAAAGTAGAGTATATTTTTTTGAACTTGTGAGAACTTTTTCAACCTATTAATTTATTCATTGTGACAGAAAAACGCACGCAGGGAGCTTAAACAGCTGGAGTTAATTCGAAGAAACTGTCCCTTAGAGCTTTTAAGTTAATAAGGCATAACAAACAAGGCTGGCATGTCCGCAATTACACGCACGTATGTAAAATCGCCTTCTCGCCTGCCTTTTGCCGCATTACTTGGCTGTGGGAGCTTAAATTGTGTAAACTTACAATAAATTTACAATTTACACCGGCTTTCTGTATCTTGTTACTTATAACTCGCGATAGTTAGGCTCCTCTTGTACTTGTAATGCGCTGTTTGACTAATGATCCAAGTCGTTTGGGTGTATACGAGTATGTAAGGTGACCGTACAATGGTTAAGAGTTTGCTTCTTAAAAAGTTAAAGTGCTAAAAAACTGTGTGTATTTGAAGACGATGAACGATGTCTGGTCTCTGTTTCTCTTCTTTAAACCCAGATAATGAAGAATAACACAAGAAGTGCCGTGGGGCGTGTTTTGCGACCCAAATGTCTGGAAAATCAGGACTTAAATTTACATTTATATCTATAAAACTGTCTTTCAGCGTCATTATTAAATTCAATTGGGATGAAGATATACGATGTCAAACAAGTATAATAGAGAGAGAGGCTAGAATCAAAATGTATTAAATCAGATGCAATATTAGTTATTATGATGCATTATTTCATTAGTTTTCAATTGAAAAATCCTATTAAATAAGACATGAAGTTCCCATTCTGAACAATTTTTTTTCATTAACTTCACACAAGAGGCTATGAGAAACGTAATTTCCTCGGGGCCTATGTCATCTTTGAGGATACTGTCTAGAGGAAAGGAAAACTGTATGAGGGATTGACGGACGTTTGGATTCAATCAAAATTGACGGCCGGTGTAGTCCAGCGGCAAGGCTCTTGACTCGCACACAGAAGGTCGCGGGATCGAATCCCGGCGTGGCAAATAAATTTTATTTGATTAATTGGTGTTATTTCACAATTTATTCATTTAAAATAATATATAGTATATTTGTGGCACGTTCCAGAGCGGAAGATACTCTCAGTATCGCCCTGGTGTAAGACCACCATTCAGAATCGAAACGTTGCTTGAAACGGCATTAGTCGAGTTTGGTGACCACATCTGAATAGCCAGGTCCTTCCCCACCTTTCTCTTCCATATCTCCTTCCCCTTCCCACTACCTTAAGCCTCACAACATACCCCAATTGGGGATGCCGTAGTCTCAATGGCTTCAGACGGGAGCAGTAGGGACTGTGCGGTATTCATATAAAAAAAATTAAAATCTCCCCACTGAGGTGCAAGGCGATGTTCCTATAGAGGGAGGCGTCTACTAATATCTACAGGAAGTCCAAAAACTTAAAAAATCTAACTAATATCTATGAGAATCAAAGTGTTGACGAATATCTACAGCTCAAGCCGTTGACTAATATCTATGAGAACCAAAGTGTTTACGAATATCTACAACACTGGCAGTTTTGCAATTATGTACAGCATAGGTTGGATTTGCAGTTATGTATAGCATAGAAATAACGTAATATTGCGTATGCAGTTTAAAAAACTTCATTTATGTAAGTATGTAGGTAAAAATCCCTAATATCGGACTATTGGACACATTTAGCTGATTAGTCCAACCTACGCTCTGTAGATATTAGTTCAACCTACGCTCTGTAGATATTAGTCAACACTGGGACCGTCATAGATATTCGTCCGACCTTAGCTCTGTAGATATTAGTCAACACTCTGAAGTTCGTAGATATTAGTTCAACATATGAGCTGTAGATATTCGTCTGAAATACAGGCTGTAGATATTAGTATCTGGAGTCCTGTAGACTCCTGCTGTAGAGAACAGAAGAACAGAGAAGAGAAGAATATAGTATCCATAACCGCCTTCATGGAAGTCAGTCAGTCAGAATGCCTCTCACCAGGTTACCTTACATTTAACTTTATTACCACAGTATTTGTAACCTGCAGAATATAATTTAAATAATTAGTTTCATTCAAACTAATAATGTACCTTGCAAAAATGAATGTAGTATTTTACTTGGGATGTAAGATATTACACACTAACTGAGTGCATTGTGCGAGCGAAAGTGCAAATGTTTGGTTTGACCAAGCGGAACAAATTTTCGTGGACGCAACTACAATGGCCTTAATTGTCTTGAAATTTAAGAATATAATATGCCGTATCTGAGAGGAATGCGGTTGCAACTAATGTGTTTTTAATAATATACCTCCATGTTCGAAACTCATGTCAGAAGCCTTTCAAAACTGAAATGTCGATTGTGAAGTCATTATAGGTAGTTGCAAAGATAAATCTTATATATAAAAATGAATCGCTGAATGTCTTGCTAATCGCATAATTTTCGAACGACTGCACCAAATTGGATAATTCTTTTTTTTGTGTGTTCGTTATTGTCAGGGCAAGGTTTTTATAAAACTTCCGGTGAGCTCTGGCATTATGAAATTTGTATAAAAAAATTGCAATTGGTGGCACGCGAGGTTTGAAAACTGAATGTATGGGGGAGGGGAACCAGGGAGGGGGAGGGGAACCTGAGAGGGGGGAGGGGGACCTGGGAGGGAAGAGGGGAACTCGGGAGGGGGGTTCGCGGGAGGGGGGGTTCGCGGGACGGGGGGGAATGGAGTGGGGAGAGGGAAGGTGGAGGTGACGGAACTCGGGAGGAGGGTTCGCGGGACGGGGGGGGTAGTGGAGTCGGGAGAGGGGGAGAGGACGCAGGAGTGGAAAGGGAGGCGGAAGGGCAACGGGACGAATGGGAAAGGACACTCAGGGAGAAACAATTTATTTATTAAATGGCATAGCAACGCATGCAGGGACCAGCTAGTTATTAATATTTCTTTTTTTTCATAAGACGCAATTACTTTGTGGTTAGACATTATATAAAAAAATCACATCTTTGCGATTCTTTTAAAGACATAAAGAAACCATCCCTCAATTATATACAATTCTTAATGTTCTCAAAAGTTGTCTTGACAGAAGCAAATTCCCGTGATATCTTGAACGAAACCATTCCTTTGTTAAGAATATTATGAACTAAATATGCAATTTCCTGAAACGGGTATTCTGCCCAGTTGGACAGGCAAAGTATCACATTGTAATGTATTGTAATATATATGCATATGTAAATAAGTAAATAAATAAAAAAAAAAAAAATAAAATAAAAATAATTTAAAAAATAAAACAAACACCACGAATTTATTACTTTATATATCAACCGGTTTCGCTTCGACCAAGCTTCTTCAGGATACAATAATAACTGATTATTATTAATTAGTTATTATTGTATCCTGAAGAAGCTTAGTTGAAGCGAAACCGGTTGAAATATAAAATAATAAATTCGTAGTTAAAAACAAAGTGTTTGTTTTATTTTTTATAATATTAATATTTCTAACAAAATATAATTAGGTGGAATAAGTCGTGTATCTTTATATGTCAAAATATATGTCTGGTAATGTTGTAGGTAGCTTGAAAACAAGCTTATGGGTCCGAGTGGCAAACAAAATTAAATAGATATGTTTTAAGATTTGCACGGCCAAAAGCATTATCTTGATTTATTTTTGGGTTATTATGACGTGTTTCACTACCTCCTTCTTTAGCCAACGTTACGGACAGCATTACAGTATCCATCATCAAATCAGATGTGTGGGCTGCCCTGATGATAGACGCTTTAATACTGTCTGAAACGTTGGATAATGAATTGGGTAGCGCAACATTTAATTTAATAAAATATAATTGTCCGCGCAATTAAAGTTTATTTGATTAATTTGTGTTATTTCGCAATTAATTAATTAAAAATAATATATAGCATATTTCAGTCCGTATCGCCCTGGTTTAAGACCACAATTCAGAATTGAAACGTTGCTTGAAATACCTTTAGCCATGTTTGGTGACCTGACCTGAATAGACTTCCTCACCTTCCTCTTCACCATCTCCTTCCCCTCCCACTACCTTCAGCTTCACAACAAAACCCAATTGAGGATGCCATAGTTACATTCACTTGCTCCAGACGAGAGCAGCTGGGACCCTTGTGAGGTATTCACATAGAAAAAAGGTAGCACAACACTGCATAATAACCCAAAAATAAATGTGATGTTTTTACACAAAAAATAAAACGATTATATTTATGAATTATAAATGAAAAATATTAAAATTTTAAAGTGATATATTTGTTACTGGCAAAAAGTACGTGTAGGGATTATGGTTTGAGCAAAATGCCACTTTACAAAAGCTTAAATATCGATATACAAAATTCGGAAAGCCGAAATTTTAGTTGATGAAAACCCGAATGACCAACTTTTTGACAACATCAAAGCTCATTAAATATCCATTTTGGTAAATATTAATGCAAAAATTTTAAGCACTGTCATAACCATATAAATTTATCATAATAAAGGTCTCTACCGAATTTAAGATTAAGTGGGCGAAAGGGAAAGCGGGAGGTGAGGATATTCCTAGCTACTCAGATCTGGTTAGCGAGTATGGCTAAAGCCATTTTAAGCAACGTTTGTTTATTATTTATTGATACAATATTTGGGTGGCTTACCCGTGCTGAGCCCCCCATTTTATAATATAAGAATTTATACATAATACATTTTGAAAAAAATATATATAATGTTGGTGACGAAAAAACACTAAAAATTAAAATTAATTTAAACTAAAAATAAAGATTAAAAATTAAAGTAAAATTTATAAAAATAAAATTAAATGAAAATCCGCATATATTATGATTTGTGTGTTTGTGAGCGTTGCGTGTTTTATATCTGTTTTGTGTGTTGTTTTATTCTTTTAAGTTATGTAATTTTGGTAATATTGTATTTTTTTGTTCTTTAATCCATTTTTAAATTTAAATTTAAATTTAAAAATTCATTTTTATATTTTAATGTTTAAAATCTTAGTTGGGCGATACTGAGAGAATCTCTCACTCTGAAACGTGCTGCGAGTATATCTAATGTTAATACTACTATATTTTTTAAAAGAAAGTAATTTGCGTATCAACACAAATTATTTAAACAAATTTTACCACTCCAAGGTTTGAACCCGTGACCTCCGTACCGCTAGTTGAGAACCTTAAATACCCCTCGATCATAGGCCATCCCATTTGTACTTGAGGTGACGCACTACTAAGCAATGCAAAAGCATGTGATTTTGCTTTTAAAATTAGATCGCTGAGAAATATTTTAGATGCTTTAATTAAATACTGCGCCTAAAACTGGTATTACCTTTCAAGTGATCGAGTATTCTTTTAATTAGTCTTTTTATAAGCCCTAGAAAGATGAAAATATTTGGCCTATAAAAACTGCTTTAAAGTTTAAAATCTCCTACTTACGAACCTTTTCGGTTATGGTTTTATTGTATAATTTGGAATAATAAATTCTTTAGAAAATGATCTTAAAACATTAAAATATATGTATCTGAGCTTCGCTAAATAAAATAAAACACGCTTTTTGAGCCATATTTTTTTCGTAAATAAATCAAAACAAACGGCTGGTGTTAAAACCCCTGGGAGGCCATGGGGACACCGGTGTCCTCTATGAAATTCCAAAAATAAAAGCTATTTATTTGCGATTTTGACCCTTATGTTTAAAGAAACTGTATAAAAACAAGGTCAAAATCGTAGGGAAAAAGGTTTCATTCATGTGGCAACTCTAGTTTTTTTGTAATTAATTTATCTGTAACTTCAGACCGCTGTCAAAACCGAAAAGTCGTGAGTTTTAGCATTTATTTTCCTTTTTCAAATGCATATAAAGGTATTTATTTATTATCAATCACCTTTGAAATGTGTTTTTTCACGTAGGATGTCTATTCAGGTCTATGTAAAAATAACAACATCAGTTCATTTTCGTATTTATACGGATATTTAAGCAAAATTCGGAAAGCAAAATTTTTACGCCTTTTTTTCAAATTAGGCCGTGCCCTTGGCTTCCAAGGGGAATGGGAATTTTCAGCTTATCGCCACCATAAGGAGTGTTATAGATAGCGGCCATATTCCGAGTTTACTTACTTTCAGCAATAATTAAATGAAATGCATTTCAAACTTAAAGATTCACATTTAACAAACATCACCTTCATGTGAAAACGTTTCAACGCCCATCATAATAAAATGTGTGATTTGATTTAGTAGACTTAAACCCCGGTTCACACACGGTCTAGGAGCGATCAATAGATCAACTCGCCATCGTATCACATGTACTGATCAATCAGGCGTTTTAAATGGCTCAAGACGTTTTATTATCCCATATAATAGAAGGTATTCCCGTGTCTCCTTTCAACTCCACCTCACGCTTCAGCTTGTCCATAAATCATCAATTGATTCAGTATCTATGAAAGGAGAAGCAGTTTGTATATCATCAACCTCGGATGGTCGATGGATCTTGCCGAGTTTAATCACCTCAGCGGGTTGAACGAAACAACAACTCTTAGTTGAACGCTTATGCGTGGTGTACGTACGTATCCGAAGTATTTTAATCAGCGATTCCTGGCCGTATTAGGAATAAAAAACGTACATGTCATTTTGCTGTTCGATGATGTCTTTTTATTAAAAACAAAAAGTCAAGTGATACGCGCTCTCTCCCCTCTGTTACTGTGTTGCTAGAATGAGACGGAGTGGATACCACGTGACCCTTGCTGGCTGCAACCAGTTGCGGCGTATGATGGAAAAATAAAGTTTTCATTTTTAAATGGAAAAATGTGTCATCGGACGGCAAAATGATTTGTACATTTTCAACTCTTCATCATTCATTACGCTTACATCAGCCTTGCATTATTCGCGGATCTCCACATTTCTCACACGATCATACATGGTTTTACACACATACGTCTCAAGGATCTCATTTCTACAGCATTCAGTCTACTTTCATCCTTCCTCTGCCAGTTCCATGCCTCACTGCCATACATCAGGTTAGGTACCAGCACTCCATTACGGACGGCTAACTTCGCTTCTGTTGACAGATTTTTGTTGGGGCCAACGGCGTTCGGAGGAGTTACCTGCATTTACCCTTCTTTCGATATCTCTGTCAGCCCTCCCATCTCTCGTAAACACACTTCCCAAGTACACCAACTCATTCACCTGCTCCAAAGACTCATCATCCACACAACTATGTTTTACATTGTTTTCATACTCTCTCTTTCAAATACCATGACTTTAGACTTACTTATATTACTCAATGTTTCCATGCATAATTATGTTAATTTCAAGCGGTGTCAAGCCTTTTAGGTTGTATTTTCACTCCACCAAGCTAATTTTAAATGCCTGGCTATTTTTAAAACCTCCAGTGCTATTTGTTTATCATATATACATATCGATATGATAAGATTGCACCACCTCAGACAGTAGCACTCCTGAGGCTGTGAGACCATTTTTTTTTCCATGAGATTCGACCGAAGGGACCACGGATATAAAAATAACCACGTGGAGCAACAAAAACACGCCATGTCGATGTGAAAACTACAGGAAATTCAGAATTTGTTAATTAAGCATATCGTAGATAAATCATTACTAATCGTATTACGTAGGTACTTCATAAAACTGGCTGCTTTATACCAGCTACCGTTTTGCAGATTTAATTTAATTACAAGATTCTCTCGTGAAATTATTTAATATTTAGTAAGACGATTAATTTTATTGAGTTCTTAAGCAAGAATATCGTGATTTTTTTTATCGTCCGAAGTAAAACCAAGAATTAGACCAGAGTTTAAATCAATTACTGCAAGTAGGACACAACTTAACCTAGATTCTGATCGAATAAATTTTCTACTACAATTTCATTTCACAAGCTTGAAAATATCATTTGCAGATTCAAAATTGCAGCACACCAATTATTATCCTTGTAGGTAAATGTTAAACTTTCTTATTTATAATATACGAGTAGTTCAACTTTCCTATCTTTAAATTATATAGGACCGATGACCAAAAACACCAAGCTAGAAACGAATCTTTTGAAGAAGTGAATATCGTATAGTCCAACCTGTTCCCAAACTCCTGGAGCTAGTGAGACAACGGCATCCCCAATTGGGGTATGTCGTGAGGCTGAAAGTAGTGGGGAGTGGGGAGATGGGGAAGAGGAAAATAGGGAACCTGGTGATTCAGACCTACTCACCAAACACGACTAAATCTATTTTAAGCAACGTTTCAATCTGAATGGTGGTCTGGTGCGATACTGAGAGTATCTTCCACTTTGGAACTATTCAATCAGTCGAAAAAGGAATGCTGGTAGGTACCTATCCTGATGAATGTGAAGCATGGAAATGGCATGTGAATGCCGTAGAAATTATATCCCTGAGGCCTGTGAATGGTAAAACCATGTATGATCGTTTGTAAGCATAATGAGTAAGATGAAAAATGGACGCTTAAATTATTTGGGCGAATATGTCAAATGAACGAAGAAAGAAGAGTAAGGAGAATATGTGACAAGAATGTGAATGATGGACGAAGTTGGGGACGCTGGAGGAAGATATGACACTGTCACGTAAACCAAATACTTGAAATGGGCCATGTCAAGAGTCATAATAACAGAAGAGTGTGTACGGCACAATGTCTGAAAGTGATTGAAGCAATGAGTATGTGCCAAGACAGAGTTGTTTGTCGGTCCGTCCTCTCTGCCTACGTTAGTTTTTATATGTATATTTAAACATTTTTAAATTTGGCATGAGCTTTACACGATGCTTCGAAACGGAAGGGTTAGTATTATTGGGGAGACTTCAAGGTCTATTATTATTTATTGTTATTAAGTTTATTTTGTAGAACTCCATTTTAATTTTTTTTTTATTTTATATTACGCACCAGATTTAAATGTCCGGGATAAATTTTCCCCCAAAAAAAAAAAAAAAAAAAGAAAAAAAAAAAAAAAAAAAAAAAAAAAAAAAAAAAAAAAAAAAAAGAAGGAAAAACTAAACCCTTTCATACACTTCCCCAAATGATCATCTAGTGAATCCACGTTATGCAATTGCACTATATAAGTATTATAAATACAAAACAATACAAGAACAACATGTCAACCCACTAGAGACCAAATGGGAATATAATTCACCGACTCCAGATATTTTCATATCAGAGGGTTCGGCTCTGTGGCATTTCTAATTGAACCTATAAATCCTACTGATCCCTCAATATAAATATTTAAAAAATCTTTTGTAATCCTACATGTATTTAAAATGACTGATTTTTGCATTTTTATATACAAATTCTTTGACAAATCTAATATGCTTAAATTTTGAATCAGATTCCTAGGTATTATGCCAGTGGCCGAAATAACAAATGGCAATATTTTTATAGTCCGAGAATGCCAAATTCTTTTAATCTCATTTCCTAAATCTGTGTATTTTCTTATTTTTTCAGAAATAGTTTTTTGAATATTATAATTTAATGAATAAAAACAGTTCTGCTTTGTAATTATTATTGTGCGTTTCAGCCGTTTCGCCCTCTGAAGGCATTGTCAAACTATGGTTGTTACCACTCATAGACGACGTATTTATGTCATTTCTTGACAGGTGCTTATGATGAAAAAATGAATTGCTATAATTTTTATTACCTGCGCCCCATATTAACTTCCCAGTAAAATAATTGAAAATACAAATGGTTTAGTTTCCCAATCACTACTTTGTTTAAATTTGACTGAAGGTGTGGTCGATTATTATGCCATAAAATAAACCCTTGATGATTCATCGGTTTACTTTATAACACAATTATTATTTAAAATTTGAACTGGTCATAATTATGCTCTAGAATAAACCCACTTTGAAGTAGCTTTGAATATATTCAAATAAAATAAAATAGCTTTATGATTATTAGAGTTTTCACTAATTTCTAACTGCTCTAACAAATTGAGTTTGCGTCCTTTATTTTTAGACTTCAAGGTCGTTTTGGAATACCCGTCGCCTTAATAAACACATATTCAAACATAGGTTACTCTATGAACACCACAGACAATATTAGAATACCTTTCTCCGACACGGATCTCGTTGTTCCTCTAACCATAGAGTAAAGCAACCGTCTGGTTTGTTTGTGTTTGGCATCGCACTATGTAGGTATTAACTAAACCATACACCGTTAAACAGTGCAGCGAGCACACAACAGGCAGATTGATTAAATCCGGCCCTTGCTCCGAGTTCTCCCGAGCTGAGAATTTCCTGAGGAAGTATGGCTCTTCCTTATTCCCATGTACTTAAAGCAAACAGTATTATACAATACACCACGGTGTCTCTTGTAGAAGAGTAACTTCTTAGAGTTAGGAACTCGGTTTAAATTTCAAGTTTTATGTCGGAAAAGCGATGTTATCTAAAACTAAACAGATTGTTACTAGGTAAAATGCATGTTACCGTCAACAAGGCATTAGCTTCTTTAGGTAGTGTCAATATAATTTTGTGAAATCTTCTCTCTTAATAAGTCAGGTATGCCTCATATCTACGTCATACACATGTCTGGTAATGTTATATTATCGTGAAAACCAGTTTATGGGTCCAAGTGGTTAATGAACAGTTGAAAAAATTTACTGTTAATTAATAAATTGACCATTACCGGTTTTAGCTTTAACCATCTTCGAACTGGCATAATTATTCATTAAACTATGGTTTACATACACAAAATTTGGGGGAATGGGTTAACAGGGGTTGTATTCAATGATTTTTATTCAAATTGTGTGGATTTTCTCATTTTAGAAGCTACGTCGTGTTTCTGTATTGAATTTCCAATTATTTGGTTATTAAGAGTAGGCATAATTATCTCGATGTTATAGATTAACTAGCAGACCTGGCCACACGTTGCTGTGGCTAACGAAACACAACTATTCAACCTTTATAACCAACGCCATCTATTAAATCAAATCCAAACCGCCCGCTTGCCAGCCCGCTCGTTTTATTTATATATTTCAACCAATTTACACAAAACCTTGACAAATTATGTACCTAAAATTTTTTTCATGAATCACTCTATCTATTGGTGAGAACCGCATGAAAATTCGCTGCGTAGTTTAAAAGATCTCAGCGCACAGACAGCGGAAGCGACTTCATTTTATTTATTTGTAGAATACTTTGTTCGAATTGTTTACATCCATTTACAGTTGTCAATTTCTATTATTATTATATTCTTGATTTATATCAATTATATCAATAATTGTGGGATTTTTTTATTGATTAGAGTAGGAAATAATAATACGATGGACTCTAAATTGAGAAAAGTTATAAAAACCATAGAAAAGAAAGCGGTTAAAACCGGTGTCAGTCAAAAACAAAAAAAAATTACGAACTGAAAAGAGCTGTTATGACTCAGAAATACCAGGATGAAAAAAATTGTATTAAATTCATGATGATGGAACTGGATCAATTGGTTTTCTTTTTCGTTCACACCAAGTAAAACGTTGCTTGAAATGGAATAGACGTTTTCATTAATCAGATCTGAATTGCTAGGTATTTCCCAACTTTCCTCTCTTCTATCTGTTTCCCTTTCCCGTTTCCTTCAGCATTAGAAACATAGTAATCACATGATAAAATAGATACGCCAGCTTTACAGTAAAATTGTTAACCTTATGAAAATACATGAGATAGTAAATACCAGGCCTTTATAAGATGACAACAATCTCTCTGCTTATCTTTTCACAAAGGCTTCTTCCCACGAGGAAATTTTTTGTCAAAATTTATAAAATTACAAATATTTGCTCCCCCTCATCCACAAATACACTTGCTGTAATTTCAACTTTGACCTCCAGTAAAGGTCATTCGCTGCAATAATTTCATTCGTACTTTCAGACATTATTACTCTCTTCTTTAAAGGGTAAATAGCTTAGTTTAAATTAGCTAATTTATTACATATTTTAAAGTTTGTTTTATGAGACTCCATTATAATGTTTTAAGTTTGTTATTTTTATAACGTTTAATTAGGTTTTTTTACAAAGGCGGTATCATCAGTCTGGCTTATCGTTTCTGCGCATTGTGGTAGTTCATTGATCCCAAAACGCTTGACAGCTGTTTTGCCTTTTCGAAAGATTAAATATTAATGTCATCTCTTAATAGGGTCGACGTAAGCTTAACGGTTCTTAGTAACCGATATTTGACGGCTTCTACCCTAGAGGCTCGCTAGGTTTGATGACTTAGCAGGGGTGAATGAATTCATGGGATGAGACTTGGTGCAGGATGCGTCTGTCCACTTACCGCGTGACAGGCCCAATCAGGAGAGACTGGTTAAGGGAGACCATTTGGCTTCTCCAACTAGACTTTCTCGATCCATCGCCTTGCACCGCAGTGGGAGGGATAGATTTATACGTCCGTCACTTCTGGATTAACTGAACCCCAGATTCCTACTCACCTGTCGTATCTTTTCGTTCCCAAAACTTCCTATCCTTCCTTTCCTTAAAAATACCCGATCTGTGTGGAGCTAATGTAAATAAAAACACTTCACCACAAATCAATGCAAATCTGCCCTAATCATGAACACTGTTAAAGAAGGAGGAAGCGCAACACGGCATGGTAACTCAAAAATTTTCACAACAAAACATTACTTTTATATTACTAATTAAAATCGTAGGTAGATATTAATATAATCAATGAATTTTCTTATATCTAGATGCCTTTGCCTAAGGTCATGAATTACTTGAAATTGAAAATTGTTTAAAAATTATCTGTTTAATAGAAAAATTAAAGTTAAAATCGACGGAATTTTAAGTGATGAAATGTTGGCAAGCACTGGAGTAGCTACGGGCTCGATATCGGGACCTACGTGTTATATAATGCAAGTAAACAGTTTACCAAACGTAATAAAACGTTGTAAATGCTACATGTTTGCAGACGATACTTGCATTATATGCGCTGACAAAAATCCACAAAAAATTGAGGAAATTTTACAAGAAGACCTAAACAACATAATTAAATGGTCACACGATAATGGCATTATAATAAACGCAAAAAAAAACCAAATATATGCTTATTCACTCACCATATACAAATTGTCAGGATAAAGAATTGCATATAAAAAGTCATTCATAAGATTGTTTACACACAAAAAACCAATCCCCGCAGTGTAATTGCCCAAATATTGAAAAAGTGTACCAATATACATACCTTGGTCTTACAATAGATGTCAATTTTAACTGGTCAAATCATATTGAAAATGTATGTAATAGATTAAGATCCATATTAGGGAAATTTTATCACCTAAAAAACTTTGATGATAAAAATATATTATACTGTATATACAACGCATTAGCAGAATCAATTATAGGATACGGAATAAATAGTTACGGATTAACGTACAAAACGTACTTAAATAAAATAGAACAATTACAAATCCGTTTCCTAAAATTGATATCAGGCAAAAAAAAAGTTCAATTATGTGAGGGCGATTATAAAAAAATTTTCTCCTTGTGTAATGTCCTCTCTATACACAGTAAGGTAGATTATCAATTAACGCTAGATGAATTCTGGAATACAGAATTCAAAAAACCTGTAAACCACAACTACCCTACTAGGCATAGAGAAGCACAAATGCTTATTATTAATAAATCTCAAAATGTATACGGTGATAGAACAAAGAGGCATAGAATTCCGAAAATATTTAACGCATTACCTGAAAATATTAAAAATGAGACATCTTATTCAAATATCAAAAAAAATGTTAAATCATTCTATCTCCGTAGAACATGAAAGCAAATAATATTGTATACAAATACCCAAATCGAATATTGATCAAATACCTGGAAATTACTATCACCCACTGTATTCGTAATTAGTAGTTTATAATAATTAGTATTGTAAATTTTACACAGTTATTACAATGTAAAACATAAAAGTACAATAGTATTAATTAAATAGGAAAAATGAGAGATTTCTTACAATCAAACTGATTGATCAGTTTTGTAAGATTTTTAAGATAAATATTGTAAAATTAAAAAAACTGAATAAACATACTTAAAAAAAAAAAAAAACTTGAGAAAATGAACAGTAAGATATCGCGTACACCCCCGCCCACACACCATAATGGCTAATGGCAAACGTGTACCGTGAACTTCACCGTATTTACTGCATTCGTAACACACACACGCAGCTAACTGGCCTTTCAACGCAAACATTACTGGATTATGTTTCATTGTAAATGAACGGAAACAAAACGAATTTATTGTTGTCATGTGACAGAACCAACGTCCTTGTATATTATTATAACTAGATTACAACTAATGATCAGACTTGTTTCATTGCAGAATATCTTCTGTCCCATAATCTATTTCATACGGCCGTTGTTTCCACTTTTCGGTCGATCAATCTGAGTCTCCGATCAGCTAAGTGATTTGTTTAGTGAAGTCGGTTAGTTGGAGAGGTGCGTTGGGAAGAGCGTATTTGTGCATTTGAATATTTGTGCAGCCAAAATTTCGGCTCAACAGTGGATCAGTGGGATTGGGAACAATGGCCGTAAGCATGCACTTTTTGAGCTATGTATAATGTACTGCATAGTAATCGTATCATAAGAAGCCAGCGGGTCTACGACGTATTAAATTATTGAAGAATTGTGCAAAGGAAAGGTTGGAAGTATCCGGTTATGAATGCTAGTATCTTTTTATTTGAATAGGTACCGCAGAAGAGTCCCACAACAGCATAGAGTTAGTGGGATTATGCTCACGGTGTTATGTGGACTCCCTGGTCGAAAGGTAAGGCTCTCGACTATTAGTCCGAAGATCGCGGGTTGAAATCCTGACGTGCTCGAATAAATTTTATTAGATTAAATTGCTTAATTTCATTATTAATTCATTAAAAATAATACATAGAATATTTTGCGGCACGTTGGAAGGTACTCTCAGTATCGCCCTTGCAAGACCATTATTTAGAATTGAAACGTCGCTTGAAATGGATTTAGGCGTGTTTGGAATCCAGATCTGAATAGTCAGGTACTTCCCCATCTTCTTTTCCCCCATATCCTTCCCCTCCCCGCTACCTTCTGTTTCACAACATACCACAATTAGGGATGCCGTAGTCTGATCTCAAGACGGGAGAAGTTGAGACTCTTGTGCGATATTAACATAAAAAATCGTTTTTAATATTGTGAGGCTAAAGAGAGAAGGGAAGAAAAGATGATGAGCAAGGGGAAGGTTTTAATATCGAAAAGTACGGTAGGTAGATATGGTCACTAACACGACTAAAGTCACTTTAAACGAAAATAATTCTAATCTGAAATGCGATTTTTCAGCGGGAAGCTGAGAGCGGCAACCACTCTGAACATCTTTTATTTTGGCATTCTTTCATATTTGAATCAGGGCTGCACCGACACCACAAATATCTTCTCTATCGCCTGAAAATGAATTTCAAATTATAATTCTACTTACATTTGTCAAGTTCAAAAAGCGATGTATAAAAATTAACCGATTTTACTAGTAGTCCTTGAACGAAATCGGAAGGGCCCCGCCTCTTTTTGGGAAGGTTTTAAAAAGACTTTAGAAAACTTTTTGGAATGATTGGAGAAGGTATTTGTGGGTTATTTTTTTTTTTTTGATTTTGCAAAGTCCTCTAAAACATCAACTACTATCTTACGCATTGTTTATTATAATAATAAGGAAATTTTAAATCGATTTCAAGGAACCAAGCGACAGAGACCTGGGAACCTCCATTCGCCACCTTAGCGAAGCGTTAACTGATACAAAATTTACATAGTCTTTATGCGGACGGTTTAATTCTCAATTCCAAATTCGTTGAACGCCGCCTTATTTGATTCATGCCGGAAAAAAGCGAAATTGCATTGTTTTGTTTTCTTTTGTGAAATTCTGTCACAAATAATAAATGTTTTTCGATAATTTTCTAAAGAACTTAACTTATCCGAAAAAGAATTCATTAGAAGGAGATTTTGCACTTGATATAATTTTTGATAGACCTAATACTTTTTTCTGTAATTCTCTTACTGCAATAAAATTAAGTTTGATATGATTATTTTGTGTTAAAAAAAGTATAGTGCCGTTTTTGTGAAATATGGCAACGAGGGCACTAGATACCTACCCGCGTAAAAAAATCTGTAATTTTTTTGCTGCAATACAATTAAATTTGATGACATTATTTTATGCTCAAACTAGCTGACACGGCGAACTTCGTACCCCCCAGAATCTATAACTGTTGTGTTAATTTATTAGCTGAATTAAATTCAGTTTTTTTTAAGTTAAAAATTACACAATTAAGCCGTTATCGATCCGCAACTATCCGTGTTTTGTATCAGAGATGAACTCGTGTACGAATTTTTATTTTTGTGATTTTCTTACTTTTCCACTTACTTAGGGGCCATCTATAAATTACGTCACATGAATTTCATGATTTTTTTTTATCCCCCCCCCCCATCCCTGTCACACATCGTCACATTTATGAGACCCCTCTCCCCTAGTGTGATATCTAAAAATAATGAAAACCGATTTTTTTTACATGTGACGTCACAGAGCTGATGACCGCCCCATACCCCTTGTCACATTTCCTACTCCCCTCCACCCCTTAATGTGTGACATAATTTATGGATGGCCCCTTACGGGAATTGCGTTTCATTTACTTTATACGTGTGAGGGAAATTTATTATAATTATTGTATTTTTCCTTTGGAAGGGTGAAGACACACGTTAACCGTTTGTCTCATTTTCGACTGTTGACATTTAGTCCGTAAGAAAGAGACGCAGCAGTATATGTTAAAGAATAAAAGAGAAACAATCAGCGCATTGACATTTGACGTTTTTGAATTTTTGCAATTCACGCAAACTTTAACTAACATCGCATTGCTATAGCTCTTTCAAAAGATGAAATTTCGTTCCATACAAAATGTATGAGGAAATGAATTTTCTTCATAACTTTCTTTTTCGTAAATTTTTGCGATGTTTTAATAGTTATTCTGTTATCCGGGGCGGAGACAAATCCAACAAATCAAAGATCATCAAAATCGGTCCAGCCGTTCTCGAGTTATAAATAGTGTAACTAACCCGACTTTGTTTTATATATTAATAAGAAATAAAAAAAATAGTTCCACTCGCAGTATTTAATTGAAGCTGCTATAATATTTCTAAGCTGACAAATCTGCAAACCTAAAACACAAGTCGCAAAAATATTAATAACATTGAGTCATTTTTACAGATACGCGATAGGTTATTTAAAACACTGATTGCCATTTATTTTATATTTTGCCGATCGTTTTTGGTTGCAAGGATCCGTAACCAGTTAATAAATAAATATTCACTTTGCATTATATCGATAAAAGATGACTTGACAATTCAAGGGGTACGAGCCAGAATGGAGTGAAACGGAATGTCGTGGGAGTACTCATTAAGCCCAATAATAAAATAAATTGTTTATTCATTCTTCGGGTCCGGCCCACGCGCCTTACCGAATTGTCCCATTCGTTTCCCGGCCGACTGTCAATTCGTAATAAATAATTATTACTTTTATTGACCGGTCGTAAATAATAATAAACGAAAGATTAAGTCTTGGAGTAGGTAATTAATGAACTAATCTGGACATTGGTCGCGTGGTGCAAGGGACGCCACGCGGGAGGTCTGGGTTCAATCTACGATTATGACTATGATCGTTTTTAAATGTCTTCATCGATGATTTATTTTTAACAATTTTCATTTTGGGTGGCTGGTATGATAACCAACACCTCTGCCATAGGTCACCCCAAGTAGTGACTTAGCGGGGGTGCCCGGGCCTTGGCGGTGGATGCGTCTGCCCACCAGATGCATGGCAAGTCGGATCGGGAGAGAATGGTTGAGGGAGTCCCTTTGACTTCTTCAGCCGTAATCTCTCGGAACATCGCCTTGCACAGCAGTGGGAGGGATGGATTCATACGTCCGCCATTCCTGAATACACTGATCCCCAGATTCTAACTACCCCTAATTTTTTTCCCAGAACTTCCTCTCCTTCCTTTCCTAAAAATTTCATTCCCAGAACAGACTCTCCACAAAGCATCCACAAAGTTGACATAGGCCCTGAGGGGAATTATTTTTCTCAGTGCCACCTGTGTGCAGCTATTTAATGTAAAAAAGACGATATACACAAAGCCTAAATGTTGAAAGTGAGGTTAAGTTTTGAAACAATGTATATTGTTATATATATAATAGGGTTTTCTGAAGTTTTTAATTTTTAATTTTTTTTTAGTTTGTTAGTTGAAAACACAGTTTTACGTTAAAATTACTTCATTTACTTACATTTACGAACACAATGTAATTTTATGTGCCACGTTGTTATACATTCTTCCGCCGCACTATCTTTTCTATCGTAAACCCAGTATGATTAAATAATTATGGTTATTTCACATAATTATTAACGCTACACTTTTGCACATTTTCTCAATTGCCTACAAAAGATCTACCACAAAAACCAACATAGAAATTAATAATTATTAAAATTACCCCCGGCTTCGCTCGCCTAGTATTAAGGGGTACCCACTCCACCCCCCTCCGCCTTCCCTATCACCACTCCCTCCCCCCTCTCCTCCCTCTTCCCCCTCTCCCCCCTCCCAACCCTTCTCTCCCTCTCCCCCCCTCCCCCCCTCCTTCCCACCCCTTTTTCACCCCCCCCCCCTTCCCCCACCTCTTCCACCGCCCTCTCCCCCCTCTCACCGCCCCCTCCATACCCGTTGCATTCATTTTTCAAATAGCTCGCGTGCCACCTATTAATGCGTAACAATCAAACACACGCAGTTTCGCATTTATAATATTAGTATAGATTAGTATAATTTTAACTATCAAAGGGATTTCCTTACTAACCTAAAAAAATAACAAGCCAGAGCTTGTTCATAACCCCAGAGCTTAAGAGCGTTTAACCAGCCAGCGGACGAAAATCCACATTTCGTCGAAAGTTGTTCTTCCGATCGTGCAGGGCGGTTACAATGAGAAAGATTGATTATTCTCCGTACCAGCTTTTTAAAATTATAACTCAATATCGAATTTATTTCAATCCAAATTAGCTTTAATTTCTACCTTCATCCAAAAATGCTGAAAGGCGTGATGATAAAACTATTAAAATAGTGTACTTTTTGTAGTTATTTTTTGATTATAAGTATTTATCATTTTTCAATAATGTCTAAATTTAATAAGAATGTAAAAAAAATCTGAAATATATTAGTTTGTAAGTGCGCAAATAAATACACAAATGGACCAATTTTCGTCAAGAAACACATGTACGTACATATTTTTTAATGATTTTATTGAAACTAAAATTAAAATTCTAATACATAGCTTTGCTAGATAGTGTATTGATTTATTTTACTGCATGATTACATTATTTGAAATGGGTGTGGTAAAATACAAAAACTTTTTTGAAAATTTAACAAATCTGCCAACGACCTATGGAATAACCTTATTATACTAAAAATTTAAAAAAAATCTAAAAATTTATTACATAACTATGCTAGATAAAAGAACAATCTTTCGAAATCCATTTATAATTTTTTGTGGAAAAGAGTCAATACGTCTAAAAACTTTTTTGAAAATGACGTATTTCCGGCTTTCTCTGGTAATGCCCTCTTAACAATATATACAGACTATATTACTCGCAAATTATGTAGCTTTCTATTAGTGAAATAACTTTTAAAGTCTATTCAGTATTTTTTGCGTGAAAGAGTAAAAAACATACATCCATGTATCCATACAATTTATTTCGCCTTCATAATATTATTATCGTGATTGATCGTGTTTCATATTATCACAGACAACACGTGTTATCATTGTTATGAATGAGATCAAATCTATTTATATGAAAAATGTAATGAATATAAAACACATGTTTATCAGCGCGAGTTTATTCTTCCGTCATTAAAAAGTTGAAATGTGAAACCATACGAAAGCCAACTAAAACATTCGGATTCGTTTAAATACTGGAACGAACAACATTGCATGTTTTGTAATGCAAATAATTTTACAACTATGTTTTTGTTTACGTCCGTAAAACATTGCAATGTTCAAACAACCAAATCGAAAATGCTTGCTTGTTTACAAATATTTTTGTACACGAGGCCAAAAGAGAAACTAGAGTTGGAAAAAAAAACACCGCAAAAACTTATTTTTTTTTATTTTGATATTAATGGACGTCGATACGGGCATTTACAAAACATGGCGTGGATACATAATAGTGTAATTTATTTATTTATTTATTCAACGCCCAGAGGGCTTTTACATGGTTGGTAGTACAATAAATTCATGACAGATGATTTTTCAACAGATAAAGAAATAATAAAAATAAAATTACATAAAAAATGCACACAAGTCACAAAAATACAAAAAAAATATAGGTACAGCGATTTGATAAGTTTACAAAAATACAGATTTGTTTAGGAATAGTATTGGAATAAGTTTTTTTACAAGTTCCACAAAATTCGTTGATGTTAAATATGTCGACATCACCTAAGTACTGATTCCCCATAGTGTCAAATCGTTGTTTTTTTTTTAAGATGGTAGATTTTTAAGGAGGCCGGCAAATCATTCCACAGCCGAGCTGTTGAACACAAGAACCAGTCGAAGAAACGACCCGTTCTCATGTGACAAATGTCAACCGTGTACAATTGTTGGGCACGCGTTTGGCGTGTTTCCCGACTACGCACCGGTGCCGAAGGGATCAATGATGCTAGTTCCTCGGAGCATCTTCCATTGTAATACCGGTAGAACAAGGATAGCATTCCCACCCGTCGCCTGTGCTCTAAAGATTGCAATCCGTCTGTTAAGATGGGAGAATCTATCAAACGGACCGCCCGTTTCTGCACAGAGTCGAGGGTATTTTTCAGCTATTTTGGAGCTCCAGACCAGAGGTGGCTGCCAAATTCAACCGTGGAGCGCACTTGTGATTTTTACAGGGTTAGCAGTTGTATACTATTAAAGTATCTGCGGGCCTGTACAGTATGCCGAGTTTTGTATAGGAGAGTGGGCAATGTAGTTCCGCTTGTGAATGCTGCAGTAGAATAGTGTATTTTGTCGCGTGGTTACTGTCGGTATTCGTAAGTTTATGAGTTGTAGGAGTTCGCAACAGTCGAATTTAGAGTTAAGTATTTTGAATAAAAATGTTTAGTCGTTTATTTTACGTCGGTCTTCTAGTGTATGTATTTTTAGAATATTTAGATAGTAATAGATCATATTTTAAGTCTTCTAGTGGGATACTTAATTCAAAATTTATAAAACGCAGAAATTTTTTTTGTATTCGCTCAATATTATTAACATGAATTTTGTAAGATGGAGACCAAACTACCGAGTTATATTCAATTTGGCTTCTAACTAGAGATACATATAATAGTTTAATGGCTTCCATGGAACTAAAGTTTTTAGTTGTTCTTAATACGAAGCCTAGTGTTTTCATACCTTTGTTCATAATTTGGTGGATATGATTGACGAAACTTAGTTTTTCATCAAAAATAATTCCAAGATCTCTCATTTCCGTGACTATTTCTAAAGCTGTGTTATTTATTGACGGAATATTCGAATAAAACAGGATTTTTATTTCTGAAGAAAGTCAAGGTTTTACACTTTTCTACATTTAAAAATAAATTATTTTGAACGCACCAATCTTTAAACTTACTAAGATTTGACTGTAGTATATGGCAATAGTAATGATGGGATAAAATATGATAATTAAATTAAATTATAACCCTGAATTATCACTTATACCCTTAAATTATTAGAAGTAAAGTAGGTATTATTATAGCCTCTTTGTAACTATACTCCGTACAGTTTAACACATCTACTACTTCTGAGAAAGCATTTTCAACTGCATACAATCTAGGTGCAAGCAAGTATGTAAATGACAAAGTATAATATTGATTTTATGTAAAACTAGCTGACCCGGCGAACTTCGTACCACTTCAGAATCAATAACTGTTGTGTTAACTTATTAGCTGAATTAAATTCAGTTTTTTTATTAAGTTAAAAATTACACAATGAAGCAATTACCCAGCTCAACAAAAAATCTTTATTTTTGTTGCCCTGGATATCTCTGCAAATTTTTATACAAGGTGTCCGGAAACTCGTAGTACAAGCGGTAAACTGGGGAATCTACATCACATTTGGAGTCGATTTTGTGGTATAACTTTTTTTGATTTGAGCTTTCGTTTTCGAGTAAATCGGCTCCGAAGTTGGAATTTTTCCGGTTAAATTTGAAAAAAAAATTCACTAGGGGGTTGATTTCAGCTGTGTAATGTCTTATAAAATGCATCGAACAGTAAACCGGGCTCAAATTTTTTTTTAACCCTTTAGTCGCCGAAAAAATGGAAAAATAGAAAAAAAAAAATTTTAAAATCGAAATGCTCAGATCGAAAAAAATAAGTTTTTTGGGTTCTCCAGCTTCCCGCTTGTACTACGAGTTTCCGGACACGTTGTATTTTCAAGTACCCAGCTTACGGATATATTCATGAAAGTACTGAATTTTTAGTTTTTGAACTCTAGTTTTTATGATTTTGGCGTATCTCATTATCATCATTACATAGTATAAAGTAAAGACTCTCCCGTTGTCTATACACTTAGATCTTTTAAACTACACAACGGATTTTCATGCGGTTTTCACCAATGGATAGAGTGATTCATGAGGAAGGTTTTAAGGCACTAAATTGTGTAAGTAGGTAAACCGTATTTTCCTGAACCGACTGCACATTATATATAAATTAGCCTGGGGTCAACTGTCGGGAGATCAACTGTCATGGAATCATTCTGGACTAAAGAGTTAGCAAGGTGGATCTTCCCTTATTAAAAAATGTATTTTCGCCCTGTTTAATACAATTTTCATTGAAAATAAAAAATAGTTAGTTTTTCAAAAACAGAAAATTTATTTTGTGGCACCATTTTAATTCAAAATTAATAGAATAATTTGTTTTAACCACTTTTATTATGTTTATAAAACCGACATGTTTCGATAGCGATGCTCACTTCCTCAGGGTTTACTAAAAAGTTATTAGTAAGCTCTGGGGAAGTAAGCATCGCTCTCGAAACATGTCTGAGTTTTTATCACGTGTGTGACAGCAATCTGTAAAAACCCAGTAAAAATAAATAAATATATAAATGTCGGTTTTATAAACACAATAAAAGTAGTTAAAACAATCTATTAATTTGGAATATTTAGTTATTTGTTTTCCAGTTTCTAAATAGTTCCATGTATGAAGATTACCCGGGAATTTGTACGTTTATATTATTTGCCGCTACCGCATAATCCGTTATGTCAAGTCAAATGTTCAACCTATTCTATTCTAACCCAGCACAGTTTCAGATAACTCGGAATACAAATAGAAATCTCAATTCTCATAATAATACAATATTCACCGTGTTACAGTTTCCGTTCTAGTAGTATTCCATTCAGTGTAATTATCCCGCTGTACCATATATAAGCAGTGGCGTTCCCAAGATTTAAAAAAAAATTAACTCTTAGAATCTTGTTTTATATTTGTCAACACTTTCAAAAAGAACTTTTCGTTTCGTGGGCATTTAAGAAATTATCAGAACACATACGGTTTCTAATTTTTTAAAAGTAATTTATTCACAAGGGATTGTTGTTCAGAGGTTGTTGTTCCGACTAAATGTTGTATGATATCCTCATATTCACGTATCTTTATTCAATAAAATAAAATATAAATAAATTTTAAAATCTTCATGTTTGTTATCTTTACTATAAATTTAGTACAAAATGAAATCGCTCCCGCTGTATGTGCGCTTAGATCTTTTAAACTACGCAACGGATTTTTGTGCGGTTTTCACCAATAGATAGAGTAATTCAAGGGGAAGGTTTATGTGTATAATAAGAAGGGCGCGTTCCCGGATTCCGAACACTAATAAAAAAACGGATCACCAGCTACAGAACGCGATTGGCCTCGAGCGAAAAGACTCTTGTGATGGCAGCATTCCACTTCTGGCAGGGTTCCATTTATAAGCGATGGAGCCTCTTCCTGATGACCTAGATAACAAAAAGTTAACTTTTTCAAATTTTATTTTTATTTTTGTATTATTATTATTTTCTTTTATTTATTTCCTTTCATTATGTAAAAAATCTTGAAATATTTAAATTTAATGTATTATATATGTATAATATGGAACTCGTGGGACTGCACCACCCTCCCCGAGATCTGGAATAAACGAATAAAAAAATTAAAAAATAATACATGCATATTATCGTAGAGAAATTCGAGAAATTCATAGATTCAATTCAGGCAGCGGGCAGCTGGCAAGCAGCAAGAATTTGATATGTATGCCAATTAACAGATGGCGTTGGTTATAAAGGTTGGGTAAGCCACAGCAACGTGTGGCCGGGTCTGCTAGTATAATTATAATTTTGTCATCGAACAGAGCTGATTTGTGTTGTGAAATTGTTCAACTCTCGATTGATGGCTGATGAAATTTAAAAAAAAATGTTTATTTCTTTCTCGTTTACGCGTGAATAAATAATATAAATTATTAATGTCTTTGTAAAAGTATATTTAACGGTAGTAAAAAGATAAATTATCTAAAATTTCGACTTGTATTATGTTTGTAAATGGTGTCAAATAAATGGATAAATCATTTTAATGATTTTCTCTTCTTCATGTTTAGTACACCATATTTCGAAGTCATTTTTAAACTTTTTTTTCTCCATGGTGATTTTAATTTCACTTGGAAGTGAATTATATAATTTTGTGGCACGGATATTTTGTTTTTTTCTACCCAAAAGATGCAATTACAGAAAATTGTTCAGTTCAAGAAATATCGCAAGTTTGGTCGGCAATAATTAAAAAAAAATATTTGGCCTCGACAGTTTTTTTTTAAAGAAGATTTTCAATTTGGTTTTGTAAGTGGGATGCGATTCTTTTAATCGTTTAAAATGGTCATTAAGGTGAATAAAAATCACTGCAATCATCTACCTGTCTTCTTCTGTGTAAATACAGGGCAAGGTGCCCTGGTGTGCCATATAGGCTCAAAAAATACTCGATCTATTTCACTGAAAATTTCTAAGTTTGTTCTTATTAGTACTAGGAATGTTTAGAGAATGGTTTTGACAATAGAAAAATTTGAAGACAGTAACGAATTAATAACACCCTTTAATTTTTATTTTATGCCTGTTGATGAAAATTTGCACGCTGGACGTTAAAAAAAAATTAAAGTGCAAACTCTGTTTGAAGCCCGGACCAGTGGCGGCTCGTGACTTTTGGGGGTGCTAGGGTGCTAATATTAAAAAAATGGCATCATGGATGTTGTCGTATGCGAAAAATAATTTTTTTTTTTTTTTCAAAAATCGGTGTTTTGTATGAAGATTTTTCAGGAAATCGGTGCGGCGCACCGCCAAACTGAAACTTTCTGAAATTTTTCGTACAAAAAACTGATTTTCAAAAAAAAAAAAAAAATTTTTTTTCGGCTACAATAACATCAATAAAGCCATTTTTTTAATATCAGCACTCTAGCACACCCAAAAGTCACGAGCCGCCACTGGCCCGGACAATGCCAGAGAATTCAATTAATTAAATTATATAAAAATCGTATTACACACGCATCAATTTGGGAGGCGGGAATGGGTACCGCCGCCCCGGAAACCTTTATTGGATAACCAACACCTCTGCCATAGGTCACCTCAAGTGGTTCGCTACGTTTGGTGATTTAACAGGGGTGCCCGGGTTCATGGGGGTGAGGTTTGTCTAGGTCTTGGAGGCGGATGACCAGGATTTTTTTTTTTTTTTTACAGTGAATACCGCACAAGAATCTCAACTGCTCCCGTCTGGAGCCAGTGAGACTATGGCATCCCCAATTGGGGTATGTTGTGAGGCTGAAGATAGCGGGGAGGGGAAGGAGGTGGGGAAGAGGAAGTTTTGGGAAGTACCTGGCTATTCAGATCTGGTCACCAAACACGGCTAAAGCCATTTTTAAGCAACGTTTCAATTCTGAATGGTGGTCTTACACCAGGGCGATACTAATAGTATCTTCCACTCTGGAACATGCCGAAAATATACTATATATTATTTTAAATGAATTAATTGTGAAATAACACAAATTAATCAAATAAAATTTATTTGCGCATGCCGGGTTCGAACCCGCGACCTCCGGATTGTGAGTCAAGAGTCTTACCCACTGAACTACGGAGGATATACTGAACTCCAGATTCCTACCCACCCCTTAAACTCTTTTCCTTCCTAGAACTCTCCTCTCCTTCCTTTCCTTAAAAAAAACCCTCCACACAGCATCCCCAAAGATGACATAGGCCCTAAGGGAAATAATTTTCCTCAGGGCCTCCTGTGTGGAGCTCATGTGAAAAAAAAAATCAAACGCTACTCCCCTTCTTATTGGAAAAACTTCTATACTTACAGTTATTTTTTTTTTGAGGTGGGGAGCGGGACCCTTGGGTGCGCCACTGATGTACAGTATACCTATTTCCTTCCGGCGAACAGCTGAAATATCCACCCTTATTTCTTGGCGCAAAGGAGGCTAATTAGCAGATGATAATGAGCCCCTGATTGCAGTTTTAATAGATAAAGCAAGCAACCCTCGTGGGATTTTAATAGAATCCGAAACGAAGGCTGTTTTTGATCCGGGCTGAGAGCCTTGAGCATAAATAAACATCTTCGGGAAATTCAATAACAACCCTTCCGAGAAACATATTGATTTTGTTTTTATAATTATTTTGCAAGGATATCGTATTTAGCAAGAAAAGTGTAGGATTTCTCTGCGTTGTTATAATATTGAAATGTTTCTATTCTTTAAGATTAAAATTAAGCAAGGAGATAAATGAGCTGCTTTATTAAAATTATGTTATAAACTTCGGACGTGTCGAAACCGGTCGCAAAAAAAAAATAAAATTAAAGTAACAAATGTACATCGAAAATTAAAACTTTTCAAAACAAAAATGTCTAGAAATTGTTACATAGTCAGTGCCCAAGAAATACAAAAAAAAACTTATTTTAATTTTATTTTCCTTTGCAACGAGCGGTAAGGCATTCGACTGGCAATCCCGAGGAAACGGTATCAAATCCCGGCGTGCACAATTAAAGTTCACATAATTAGTTTGTGTTGTTTCACGATGATTTTATTTTAAAAAACTATATTTGTGTGTATGATACTTTCAGTATCGCCCTGGTGAGACACCACCATTCAGAATTGAAATGTTGCTGGAAATGGCTTCAGGCATGTTTGGTGACCAGATCTGATTAATCAGATACATCCCCCACCTTCCTCTTCGCCATCTCCTTCCCTTCTATTGAATTCAGCCTCACAACATACCCCAATTGGGAATGCCATGGACTCACTTGCTCGCTTAATATGAAAATTCTTTCTATATACATACAACTAACTTAATTTGCTTCTTTGTCTGTTTAGGTGTCTAAAGGTTGTGTGAATTGACAACATCAGTTTTCTATCAACTTGGTGGAAATCACACCTTTAATACAAATACATGTTATTACTTTAAGACGGAAATTTACATGTTATTGATTTATCATTAAATTTACAATTTATATGTCTGGTTTGTGCATCAAAATATTTTTATTATCCAGTTTCAATGAAATACTATCATTATATTTATGCATGAGGTTTAAGTTTTAAAGCCTAAATGTTGATACGTTCAAGGTTCCTGCCAAATATTTCACCTAAAATATAATAAATACATTAGTCATATTGATGGTTGTTATTCAAGGATCCATTACAACTCAGAATTAGCTGAACTCCACACCTCTTTTAAAAGTCATTAAAAACTACGAAATATGAGTGTAAAATGGCTTATAACCTAACGTAAGCTATTTAACCAATGTTTTATATATTTTTTAAACACTTTTACCGTTTGAAAGGAGGTGTTGAGTTGCGTTGATTCTGAGTTGTCCGGTCACCGTTATACAAATAAATATGACCATAATATCGATTTATGATCTCCCGTACTCCGCGAGGGAGAAATCACTGTACTTGAGTAATTAGAAGTTATTAGTGTCATCGTATAATACGGGCTGCGGGCGGTGCAAAATGTGAAAGAGGCATGGGCGTAGCCAGGTTTTGATTCAGGGTGGGGCCAAAACTAAAAATCTAGAGTAGGTTCCTAGGTACTGAAAAAAGTTGGCTTCTACAACATATTCGTGCTTTAGGTTCTATGAATACAAAAAATAAGAAGGAAAAACCATCATATGAAGTGCTGTAAATTTGAAGACGCGACTCGGTCGACGTTCCTAGAGGTCATGCATCGGTCTGCCAGGGTAGGGTAAACGCCCCACCTTGCCCTACCGTGCCTATGCCCATGGAAAGAGGTGACTACCTCATTCTTTGTGAGGTGCTTCAAGGAATTACATATTGTTTCCCGGGTTGTATGACGTTGTATATTTTTATGTGCTATCATTAAGAGGGCATTACCAGAGAAAGCCGGAAATACGTCATTTTCAAAAAAGTTTTTAGACGTATTGACTCTTTTCCACAAAAAATTATAAATGGATTTCGAAAGATTGTTCTTTTATCTAGCATTCGTATGTAATAAATTTTTAGAATTTTTTTTAATTTTTAGTATAATAAGGTTATTCCATAGGTCGTTGGCAGATTTGTTAAATTTTCAAAAAAGTTTTTGTATTATACCACACCCATTTCAAATAATATAATCATGCAGTAAAATAAATCAATACATTATCTAGCAGAGTTATGTATTAGAATTTTAATTTTAGTTTCAATAAAATCATTAAAAAATATGTACGTACATGCGTTTCTTGACGAAAATTGGTCCATTTGTGTATTTATTTGCGCACTTACAAACTAATATATTTCAGATGTTTTTAACATTCTTATTAAATTTAGACATTATTGAAAAATGATAAATACTTATAATCAAAAAATAACTACAAAAAGTACACTATTTTAATAGTTTTATCATCACGCCTTTCACCATTTTTGGATGAAGGTATAAATTAAAGCTAATTTGGATTGAAATAAATTCGATATTGAGTTATAATTTAAAAAAGCTGGTACGGAGAATAATTAATCTTTCTCATTGTAACCGCCCTGCACGATCGTAAGAACAACTTTCGACCTAATGTGGATTTTCGTCCGCTGGCTGGTTAAACGCTCTTAAGCATCTGCTGAAGACAACTATCTACTCGCCTTTTATATGTTTTAATTTAATGTCACACCACTGAAGGAGTAGAGGAAAGATTAAATTCTCGGTCAGGAAAAGGCTTACATTAAAAATTTCCCTTTCCTCTATACAAAAGAAGAAAGATATCGTTGTTCTGTTAAAATGCAATCATTCGAAATTAGATAATATCTTCTCTACGGAGACTTTCAACCAATGGGCAGAAAAACAGATGGTAAAAACAAACCGTTCGCATTTATGAAACCTGCCTCCTTGTAAATAAAGTTTAAGCATACTATGAAGTATAGCTGCGGGGATTGTTTATTGTTTATTGCGATATTTAAAATAGGTACATAGTTATCTATGTCCTAATACAATCCTTATATATACATACACTTAAAATAACACATCTATACCAAATCAATCACACATCCTCGCAATTTAATTTTAAATGCCTTTATGCTCTCTTCCAATTTTATTTCTTCTGGTAATTCTCCAAATATCTTCAATGCTCCGTACATCAACTTTTGACTATGTGTTTTTTTCCTGGAGGGAAAGTCTTAGTTCATTTCTTTTCCTCGTCTCATGTGTTTGCTTCATAGTTTATGATTTTTCTTATGGCCATTGATTATTTTGAAGTTAAACAATATAGTATTGAAGTAAATAATTTGTTTAAATGACAGGATATTTAACTCCTTCAACTTTTCTTGACTGAAGTGTACCTATTTTTCTTCAATATAGTTCTCATAGCTCTGTTTTGTAGAATTGTCATTTGTTTCATTATTCCATCTTTGGCTAAGAACAGAATGCTGCTACAGTAATTTATGTGTGGTACAATGATTGCGTTGTACACATTTTTACTGGAGACTGTGTCAAGGAATCTTCTGGGATCTTCAAGGGATGGTATAACTTACTTGGATATACCATGATACAAAAGTTGCGGGAATGGAGGAATAATAACGCTTGGCGATTAGTGATGGCATTTATTTATAACCTTAATTTATGCACAAATTAATATTAATGTGCGACAATTATCAGAAGGATTTAGATTGACAGATGACATGTGTAATCGACTCTATTACAGAAACCGCAATAGCGCTGCTAGTGGATCGGATCTTCTCGAAATTCTGATGTGGCCAGTGTATGGAAAATAATGACACCACTACAAAAATAGTCAACTCGCTACATACTGAGTCGCCACACAAGTGTCAAAAAAAGAAACAACTTGTCTCAATGATAGCTTCTACGTTGAACCCGCAATTATAATAAATATTTTTAATAATTATTGTATCTCTGTGTATTCCTACGGCAAAAGCTTAAAGCTTTTAGGGTAGAGTTCTGTGTAACTCCTAAGATTTGTTTATAGAGAGCTTAATTTAATTTCGTCGGGATTAATTCAATTAATTTTCGAAACACTTCAATAGTATAATGACATTTTCTTAATCATATTAACTATTATTAAAGGGTGCTTTGTTGTGTCGAGACAACAACGCCGCCATCGTATTAAATAAATACATGCTGTATATTCAGGTTTGACATTTAAGTTAACTAGTTTACATAGATATCAAAATCGCGTAGATTTGAATTTCAAATTGAGATATAGGTAGCTATCATTAAAGCAATCAAAACTAAAACACACACAGAATATCTCACGTATTCATTAATCTCTTGGAAATATTTTAGTGATGTTAACATTTCATTATTCTCTTTGATGTTTTGTATTTAAATGACTGTCTCTGGTCTCGTTTTTCAACCTAGACTTGTATATTACAAAATTAAAATTAAATCAAATGATGCATTATGTACCTCCTTCTATTATTAGTGATAGAGTTAATTTTTAATATTAGTTAGGTACATATATCATTTTTATCCAAGCCGCAATCGGATGATCGAATATCAAAATATATATATTAAAAAAAATTCTTCTGTCGCTATCGAAATTTTAACTACTTCTATTTCGCTAACCAGGTGACTGCTCTTATATAATTATTGTATAATAACAGTGATACCGTGCAATTTAAGAATGAATTTTCTTTAGTTTAATAAATCAGATACGCCTCATATGTCCGTTAATGTTATATTATCGTGAAAACATGCTTATGGGTTCGAGTGGTTACGATTTAATTCTTATTTAAGTTGAATACCTACTGTTGAGTTTTTCGAAATCTGACTTAAGGCCTTCGCTCAAGGAGAAACCGAAAACTGGTTGGCAACTCAGTTCACGGCATAACTCAATTAATCAAAATTGAACAAAATCGATATTTTTCTGATCTAACATATCGCAAATTACTCGAAAATTTGACAGGTCGTGAGCCGCTACCATGGCAACCTGTCAACATTGCAACTGAAACGCGACGGCCGCGGCGACCAGCACTGCCAGTCACCGCGTTGCCTTTAACAATTTGCCTGTGTGCGGACCGCCAATAAAATTCACAAGTTCCTTTCCTGCGGGTAGCGATCGAGTGGCCAACTGGTTTTTTTTTCAGTTTCTCCGTGAGCAAATGGTCTTAGACTTAATTTTTCGAAATCTGACCTATTGAAGGTCACGTGAGAAAAATCCATCAATCTCGGAATAAAGTTGTAGACTTATATAAAGGTTAAATAAACTACCCTCGACCGATGACCTTCCAGCCGCCGGCCGCCACATACAATCTTCTTTGTAGAAATAATTTAGTAGATTAATACGATAATACTACAGGGAAGTATCTACGAGTATTAAGAAGGTGCCTTTGTTTATAACGTTATCAAATATCTTTTGTTGGTCGATAATGAAGTGACGTTGATTAAATTTGCTTTCATTTTAGACATCATCTCATCACCAATCCACTAATTGGATCATCGGAAAATTTGTGTAGGTAAATACCTACATTACTGGGTTTTTGTATTCCCAGCTCATTCAGCTATTAACCTTCTTAGAACTCTAGAAGTTTACAGTTAAGATAATTAACAGACACGAGCCTGTCCTTTCGAGTATTCCATGATTTAATCAATATTTTTCTAATCACGATAATTCACATATCTTTGCTGTAAACTCTTGGAAGCACCTTTGAGAATAATGATAACATGAGGCATCAATCAAAACGTGACAATTCTTTGAACTTAGATTTTGAAAATTTTATATTTATGAGCATTTTTTAGAATTTTTGAATAATGGATATCTAAAACTAGGCGCTTTTTGTATATCCACGTTTATGGAAAGTCGACAGTTCAAAAAAGGAATAAACATACGTTCCTTATCGCAATAATGCGGCAGCTTTTTCTTACACATTAAATAATGGTAAGACAAAATATGAGACACAATGAACGTATCAGTGGCGGCCCGTGAGTTTTCAGCGAGTTAGAGCGCTAAGATTGAAAAATAAGACATTATTGACGCTATTTTTAAATTTAAACTTTTTGTATGAAGATCTTCAGGATTATTTCTGTCAAGGGATGCGCCGCATCCACGTACTGAAAGATCTTCATAAAAAGTTGAAAATTTGAAAAAAAAATAAAATTCATTTTCAGCTACAACATCAGTAATGTCATATTTTTTAATCTTGGCACTCTAGCTCACTGAAAACTCACGGACTACTACTGGTACCTACGTATATCTGTTTCCTCCAAAGGAAAAAAAAGTACTTTGGAGGAAACAGACATATGTACATTGTGTGTCTCATCTTTTATCGCCTTGTATCGCAGTGGAAGGGATAGATTCGTATTTCCTTCACTCCTGGACACATTAGCCCCCAGATTCCTACCCACCTATTAGAAAGAAAATGTAATCGCGCACTGCTCTCTCTTTCTCCTACAGTGTGATACAGACAATAGGCCTGCGCCGTGTCTTAGATATAAGAAATGAAACTGGCTATGAGAGAAAGAGAGAAATAAAATGTGTGCTCGCACCTCTCTCTCTTGCCTCTATACGAAGCGTTCGCTTCGCTTTTCGTAACGCTCTCGTCATGTATTCTCCAGCTTACTCCCCAAGTCAAGCGTGCGTAAAGAAGTTTTTCTTCAAAAATACAAATTTGTGTTCATTGAACCAGAATTCAAGGGGAAGCACAGACATTCGAAATAGAGAACTCCAGTCCAATTTTTAATTTTTTTTAAATGTTAGTGACCTTCTAATTAAATAACTGCATTTTTATTTCTATTTTTAGAGTTAGTTTTAGTTAAAATAATTGTCAAAGTTTTAATTTTTCAAAACCCCCCGAAAACCACCGAATGTATGGTGAATCGTGTGACGTCATCACTCCTGAAAAATTCTATTGGATCGGGAAATCAGCTGATCAACTGCCGCCATTTTGAACTCCGTTGTTCGAAGTATTCTCCCTAGAAATAGCATTACTATTTTTTTTGTGCAGTAGTTTTTAAATATTTTCAATAATAGAGATAAACTAATAAGAGATACCTTTATTTTTAAAACATTATTTGGGCCTAAATAATGTTTCAATAAACACAACAACTAAATCTCTATAAACAGTATGTAAATAGACGAATAAATTAATACGATGGCTTGTGTCATATCATACATTCCCATACAATGACTTTACGGTGACGTCACGACACGTCGAACAGTGACGTCACCGCTAAAATTTCAATAATGCCAACTTGAGGCGTATTTTTACGACACGATTAACAATGGACTTTTCAATATTTTTTTTAAAAACTCTGCGTTTAATATTATTAAATAAAACTTATATATTCAGAATCGGCGTTTATTGGTCTATATCAGGGGTGGGGAACCTGCGGCCCGCGGGCCGCATGCGGCCCGCGAGGCCATTTGGTGCGGCCCGCGGGCACGTTTGGTGCGGCCTGCTGAAAGAACCGCAAAAAATTTCACAGAACGGGATGGTTTTTTCACGATGCATTTTTAAGACGTTATCACAAAATCGTTACAAGCAAGTAGTTAGGATACAAATAAAAATCTGATTAAACCTACCATTTTACTCTTATTTTTATTTGTTATTATGAAACGATGGTGAAATTCCATCGGAACTTTTAATTTTCTTGTATGGGACAGTCCCGATATTTCAGGATTTTTGGCAACTCTACTCGGAGGGGAATCTTAAGCAGTCTGTCATAAACATTATTTTCTAGTCATCGTTGCGGAAGTAAAGTGGATAGTCAATGAATAAAATCCTATGACAACTACGAAGAAAAGAAAAGTTGAAGCTGAATGAAACGTGAAATCATTTGAAACTAAGTAAAGGCTGTGGAAAGTAACTCGAAATGAATAACACGACGCATTTTCCAACACTGCAAGGACAAAAGCAATCTACATCGTTTGAATACGCTGGTGAGTGCGCGAAATTAAGTGAAGCATTTAATAAACGATTTTATGACGTGAAAAGAGAGCAAACAGATTCTTACATTTTTAATACACAGTTCAACGTCCAACCATCGAATGTGTCTGATAATCTGCAGTACGAAATTATTCAATTACAAAGCGATAGATATAACAATCTCCCCAAATAAAGTCAGGAATCACTGGTTATATTAAGTCAAGCATGTCCCTTAACATTTTGTATATAATACAAACAATAATGTCATGATAATTGCCACACTTCTGGCATAAAAAAATCATTACATATAATTTATTGTAATTAGTAAAAAAATATAAAATTATATTGCGGACAATAAATATGCTACAAAATATAGAAAAGCCATTCACGTAATCAGAGTACAATTTTATTTAAGCTGGTTGACTAGTGGACTCCTATGCAGATTCATTCTAAAGGTAAAACCAATATTGTGTTCACAATGCAATTTCCTGTTGCGGATTCATCCGCTAACCCTAACGCATTTCGAAGGTAAAACCATTTTGGTGTTCTAGGTGCAGTATTAATTAAAGCTGGGGACTCACAAACCAGTTCACTCTGACGGAAAAACTAGTTTTGTGTTCAAAACGCAATGAAAAAAATCCACATGTTATGTAATAAATCGTAGAAACCCGTTCTCGCTTTTGAAGTGCATTTATAAAATTCCAGTTGCTTTTATGCTGCCAGTATTAGGGAAAAAGCCATTTTCATGTACTCGTTAAAATAGCTACACTCTGTATTTTTAAGTCTCCGCATACAGATTCACCCTATAACTGAAACCAGTTCTGTGTTTAGAATGCAACGAAAAAATTCCAGGTGGGGTTAATTTTTTGACGCATTCCTCGTGTTAGAAGTGCATTTATAAAATTCTAGTGGCATACTTTGTTCTGCTAGAATTGGTGGAAAGCCGTTTTTATGTACTGAGTGGAGTTTTTTTTAATTCCCCGCGTACAAACTCACTTTAAACCCAGCTCTGTGTTAAAAATGCAACGAAAAAATTCCAGGTGGGGTTTTATTTCGCTAACGCGTTTCGTAAGAAACCATTCTCGTGTGTAAGTGCAGTTATAAATTTGTGGTTGTATAATATGCAAATGTGCTGCCAGTATTGGAGGAAAGCAATTTCACGTTCTGAGTATAGTTTTAATTCCCCGCGTATAGATTCAACCTGTAATTAAAACCAGGTCTGTGTTAAGAATGCAATGAAAACGCATCAGGTGTGATTTCATTTATTGACGCATTTCTTATGATGGAACTGCATTTATAAAATTCTAGTTTCGTTATTTATGCTGCCAGAATTAGAAGAAAGCCATTTTCATGTTCCGAAAATTTCCGTTGTGGTTTCATCTGCTGATGAATTTTGACGGAAACCATTCTGGTCGTAGACTATGTGCGGAGTAATATTATTATACTATTTTTTTAAATTAGTTTTTTTTTAATGTGGCTCTCCCCCCCCCCCCCCCCCCCCTCCCCCGAGACGGAAATCGGAGTGCGGCCCGCGGGTTGAAGTATGACTATAAAATGGCCCGCGATGCTAAAAAGGTTCCCCACCCCTGGTCTATATGAACATATTTGTTAAAGCCATAATATTTTTCACTTGAGTTCCTTATTTGTACGTTTGATAATATTATTTTGATAACTTTTCACGGAACAGTGTGATTTTATCGATAATTTATACAGGTATCTCAGTCAGAGTTTTCAAACGAGCCTCGGTACTTGGTACTGCAGAGACAGAAGCAATAATTAGAATATTTGTAGTCAGAAGCAAGACTGGCTACGGAACATACACAACTCATTAAAAAGTTGCGTGCTCCCGGCTTCAAGTTCCGGGGAAGATATGAGAGATCTCCCGCCAGGAATTAATGTTTTATCTCCTGAATAAGGTGGATTACTTCGAAAGGGAGTTGCGAAACGGGAATATTACAGCCGAGTAATGCTCGAATCCTGACTGCCAACTTGCTTACCTGTGTATCTATCTTTAAAACTTGGGGAAATGATGGAAAATTGTTTGGATGCAGTATTTTGATATCTTATAATCATAAGATACCAAAATAATGCAAGTTTACCACCTACCCACTAAATCTTAATCTATATAAATCTATCTCTATCTATCTATATAAATAAAAATGAATCGCCGAAATGTATGTACGCGCTTAACTTCCGAACGACTGCACCAAATTAGGGAATTCTTTTTTTGTTGTGTTCATTATTGTCAGGACGAGGTTTATATAAAATTGCTGGTGAGCTCTGGCATTATGAAATTCTTATAAAGAAATTGCAATAGGTGGCTCGCGAGCTGTTTGAAAACTGAATGTACCGGGAATGAATGTATGTAATGTGGAAGGGGGGAGGGGAACTCGTCTATATAAATAAAAATGAATCGCCGAAATGTATGTACGCGCTTAACTTCCGAACGACTGCACCAAATTAGGTAATTCTTTTTTTGTTGTGTTCATTATTGTCAGGACGAGGTTTATATAAAATTGCTGGTGAGCTCTGGCATTATGAAATTCGTATAAAGAAATTTCAAATAGGTGGCTCGCGAGCTGTTTGAAAACTGAATGTACCGGGAATGAATGTATAGAATGTGGGAGGGGGGAGGGGAACTCGGGCAAGGGGTTCGGGAGAGGGGAAACAGGGAGGGGGGGAGGGGAACTCGGGAGGGGGGTTCGCGGTACGGGGGAAGGGGTAGAGTGTTGTGGGGAGAGGAAAGGTGGTGGAGGCGGAGTGGGAACGCGAGAGGGGAAGGGGACACGGGAGAGGGAGAGGAGGCGGAAGGGGAACGGTACGAATGGGAAAGGACACGCAGGGAGAAACAATTTCTTTATTAAACGGCATAGCAAAGCATGCCGGGTACCAGCTAGTATTTGATAAAATATAAAAATAAAAATGCGTTTGCTTAACTATTTTTGAACCCGTTAAGTTTTACTACCCGTTAAAGTTTGTTTCCATGTCCAAGACATGGAAACAAACATTAAAAAACATGAATCCACATTTTTTGTCAGTTTAGTGGCTATTTCAAAATTGCGTAGCTCATAGAGGAGAACACATTTCAAGCGGAAAGTAGTTTTTTTTTTAATAAATCCACAAAGGAGACCCTAAAAACAAATCCCGTAGAGCCTACGTTATCTTTGGGGATGACCGGCCAACTCAAAATGAAACCCACTAAGATCCACCTCAGAGTGATGATAAAAAAATATAAAAAAATCAAATTAAAGGTTAAGTAGGTTAAGTTAGGTTATGGTTACCGGCTATTTAAAATAATCTTTTCATAGCTTTTAATGGCCTTTCTGATGTGGTTCTGAGTTGGTTTCATTCTGAATTGGCATGGAACATATTTGGGTACGCTGTGTGGCCAGAGAGTCCGGCCAGAGAGGTCAAAAGGTCTCCCACGACAGTCTTTCCAAATCCGACACGCCACGCTGTGGGTGTTGGATTTGTCTGACTTGTCACCAAGACCTAGACAAACCTAGACAAACCTTACCTCATGAACCTGGGCACTCCTGCTAAATCACCAAACGTAACGAATTACTTTAGGTGACCTATGCCATGGGTGTTTGTTATCCAATTATTACCCCCCCCCTCACACTTGCCTCCTAAATTGATTGATTGAAGTTGCTTTGATTCATAACCCATAAGCTGTGCGAATTTCATGATGCTGGAGTTCACCGTTTGGTAATTTGGGTTGTTTTCATAATAATATCATTAGTTTATTTATTTATTATTAATCTTAAAGAAACAAATACTTCTGAATGAAGTCAATGTGAACCGCGTACTGTTCTTTTCAAGATTAATAAATAATTTATTCTGTTATACGTTCATATCTCGTACATCTATCACAACACGAGTATGCGAGAGATAGCGTAACTCGTACGTGGCGAAAACTTTATTTGTTCAATTTAAGAGACTCATACGAAGAAACATCGAAAACGTATCCTGAGGCGTTCTATTCATTTATCTTCCAGAGCAAGAATCATATCAGAGAGATGTTTAGTTAAAATTATAGCAACGCCCCAAGCCTCCACGTTTCAAACAACTCTCGATTAGAATCAAAGACTTTTCTCGGAGATAATAATAATATGAGATCATAACCCTATATTACAATCTTCGTCGATTCGACTACGAGTTAAAATAATAGGTACAACAGACGTTATTACATTAAAAAAGGGTTTACTATATTATTAGTTATTAACATAAAAATAAACAACTTTATTTTTTAATTGATAAACTAATGTTTCAGACAAGATTTTTATGCATAGCACAAAGGGTAACAATTATTATAAGCAATAATTATTAGCCTGAAACACTCATCTACATTGAAAAAATCTCCCGAGAAAAGATACATGCCGCCGACGGGACTCGAACCTGCGTTCTTCTGATATTCGGTCAGCTGCTCTTTAACCACTGAGCTACGTCGGCTTAACTCCTACCCGCCAAATAATTAATAATTTATAATTTGTCTCGACGCCACCCAGTGGGAGATTTAGCACTTACAATGCCTTAACCATATAAAAATAAAGTCGGTTGTTTGCGGGTGGAAAAATGTAATAAGCAGTAATTTTTGAATGAAACACTAGTATATCCTGAATTATTTGGCGGGTAGGAGATAAGCCGATGTAGCTCAGTGGTTAAAGAGCAGCTAACCGGATATCAGAAAGACGCGGGTTCGAGTCTCGTCGGCGGTATGTATCTTTTCTATGGAGATTTTTTTAAATGTAGATGAGTGTTTCTGGTTAATAATTATTGCTTACAATAATTATAAACAACTTTGTTTAGACTACTTATTTATTTAAAAGTTATAAATAAAATGGTCGAAAAAATCAGCATCTACTCGTCGCGTGATGCGTGTCATTGAAATTTTTTTTTAAATAATATCTTACATTAACTAACTATATAAAATATGTATTTAGAATTTGTGCATTTTTTTTTCTTTTTCGCACTTGATAGAACAATGCTCATGGAAAGTGGCATTATTATAAACCTTTGTCGATAAGATTTGCTTTTTCATATAGAAGGCAACAATACGAATGCCGCAAATAACCCACCACTCGCGCAATTCATCTTATACCCACCACGAAAAATTACTAATTGACATTTTTCATAATTCCTTGCTACAGTAAAAAACTTTTTTTTTCTCTCTCATTGACAATGTTTTTTTTTTATTAATACATTAACTAACTATATAAAATATGTTTTTAGAATTCGTGCATTTTTTTAACTCGATAGAACAATGCATATGTGAAAGTAGCATTATTACAAACCTTTGTCGATAAGATTCTCTTTTTCATATAGAAGCCAACAAAATGAATGCAGCAAATAACCCGCCAATTACTCGCGCAATCAAACTTACACCCGTTACAAAAATTACTAATTGACATTTTTCATGTTTCATTGCTAACATGCAAAAAAAAATTTCTTTCAAATTACACCTCATTATTTATTAAACTTTTATTAACGGTCGATTTCAATTACTTCTTGATCTCACACACTTACTTCCTGTTTATTACTGTTTCATAACGCTGATGGATTTCATTCGTTTTGTGCTCCGATTGTCATACGGGATCGGAGGAATCCAGATTTTTGGAATTCCGCACAATAAGGGTGCCTAACTACACGGTAGATAGGTGTCAAGTCCCGCTTTATCGTCAGTCCGTTAGTCGGTTGCTAACCACCATCGTATCGTGACATTTTGCTCTACGCCGAAGTGTTATTTATCCTATCGTTACATAAAGTGTAAATCATATCGTATTATATCGTATGCTTTGTGTGAACTTCTTACGTAAATCGACTCGTGACTCAAACTTTATCGTAGTTCTAATAATCGAATAGAACAATCTTATCGAGCGCTTATGGATACATCTGTGATTGTCACCAAACGGACACCAAGCCAGAAGACACAACAGCAGTGAGTACCTCTTAATTGTGAATTACCTTTCTTGTTTGGTGGTCGGGCATAATTTCACATCGAAATCTATAAGCGTCTTAGCAAAGAGTAACCGCAAGGTTATTTCTAAACCCCGTGCATAGTCATGATTCAATTACTATTACTCATTCATTCATTAGTTAAGTTTTGAGTTAAGTTAAGAACGGTTCTCATATCACCGACATTTATGGACTTACGTAATAGGTACTACAAGCATGTAATAATTTTATTTGATATACCTATAACTTGCGTCATGATGTATTGTGAGTGTCTCAATAAATAAATAAACCGTCAACCTTTTTCGGGTACCGACCGTAATAAGGTGCACAAATCTTAAGTACTAAATACAGAATGATATCAAAAAGGCGACAAAAATAATTATAATGTTTCAACGGTAGTCGATTCGACGAGGATTTGGATTCGAGGGTTACTTGGATGAGGATATATTTGAATAAATTCGTCAGTTGAACCTACAATCTTAAAGTGTGATAAAAAATATATTTAAATTGGTTGAGGTAAATAAATTATTAGCTTTTGTGATGAATATTTATCAGCGGAAAGCTATAATTATTATTGCTTTCGCGATATTTTTACATTCAAATTAATGCTTTTATTTATTGCATATTTTTTTATGTCGATCATCAAAGACAAATTCCGCATGGAATTCAAAGGACCTCATTATTGCTGAAATCAAATTCCGACAAGTTTACAAAAAATACCTTTTTCCGCTCTGATTTATGTAAAATATTGGAAATTCATTTTGAAAATATCCACACATATTTTTTCATTTTGTGAGGTCTCTAGAAAGACTTTAAAACTCATATATTTATTTTGTTGGTGTCTTTGAATAAAAACGGCGAATATCAGCATCCACCAACAAAAACAGGTGTAAGTACATTAAAATTTGTTCTGCGTTTGTTTCCTGGTACAATTTCTCTGAAATAATCCAATTAACAATTTTCACAATTCCTGACCAATCAACAGGGGTAAGCTAGCAAAGTTTGGAAAGAGTGTGCGTAGATTTATAAGTTGGGGAACTGAACAATTCCGAAAGGTTTTTAATATCTGGTATAACATTTCATACTTTATTAAATCGCCGTTAATAATTTATCGACCAACATTAACTATTTATTTTACAACTTAATAAATAACATCATTAATATATTACGCCACGCGTTCACGGTTCAATCTTTACGACTTGCCTCGTTAAATTTGATAATATTAAATTACAATAAGTCAGTCGTTTTTCATACAATTCACGGGTCTGGACAATAAAATTCGCTTCCCACGACAGTATAAAATTTATAAACCATCGTAAAACTTTGCGGAGATGATGTATTTATAAAAAAATAATAATTACATTTCTGGATTTACAAGCTCGCCATATCTGGCAGATCGGTTATCAGAAATTCCTCAGAGAGTCACTCGTGAGAATGGAGATGCGAGGTTCACAAGAAATAGATTGAATCCGTTTTGTCTCCATTGTCTTGGATAATGGTTTAATGACACCTCAAATGTTGAGCAGGTAAAATTTAACAAGATTTTTTAACTGTTTGGTTGTGATCACGTGATCTGAATTACGGAACAGATCCAGGAGCAGTGGTATTAAAAATGTCAATTCATGTCTTGTCACAAAACACAGCTAATGCCTAAAATAGCTATAGAAATTACAATATTGACAGCTAGAACAGTCACTGGCATTGTTGAATAACTGTTAACCCTTAACACCACTCGCGGGGGAGTAGAGTCCCCCACCAAACAGGTTATCGCAAATATTTCTTTTATTTTAAGCCTTACGCGCTTGCGGCTCCTTGTATTCTTAGTATCGCCTGAGAGGTCGATACTGAGAATATCGCCCGGGCTGACCTGAGACCTAGGACCTTGGACCTGGGACCTTACAACTAGGTCCCCTACGAGCGTAGTTACGTAAAAAAATATTTTTGATTACATTTTTATTCATTTGTGACTCGGAAAATAAGAGCCTAAATAATGCAAATCTTAGTGACAGTATCTCTAATGCATTTTATGGCAAAAAAAGGAAAAATGGGGAAAAACACCTCCATCGCGGTCACGAGTACGAGCGTATAACATTACCGTGCATTTATCTGGCCTAGGAAGTCCTGCTCGATCGAAAAATGAGATGACTCTGCTGGAAATTCCTACAAATATCACGTGTTTGTGTTAAAAACGTAATAAACAAGTTTTCTTTGATTTATTATTATATGTATTTCGTTAATTTTAAATACATAAATCACAAAAAAGGTGCTTATTTCTATTTTTATGAAGCATAAATTCATAGGGGACCTAGGTCCCCCACAAGTGAATTTGATGTGTAGGCTAAAAATAGCGAGTGTTGCTAAGGTTTAATAATACTTTAATAGGCATTGCTGAAAATTAGCTGCATTCCGGAAGAAATCCTGATTGTATAGCTGCTGCACAACCCGCCCGCGCCTCCCCCGTCGCCATGAGTGGGCCAGAAGACCAACCGTAGCGGACCGGTGCCCATCCGCCCTACTTCCGGTGACCCGATGCTCACTTTTATCCCTAAAGTCTTCAGGTCTTTCTGCCCTTAATCCCAACACTTTCTTCGAGGGCCTACCGGGAAGCTGGCTTAGAAGCGCGGACACCGAGTCTTGCTTGTGACTGGACTGATGGCTCCGTTTATTCTCGGCGGGACTGCCGGATGACTGTAGCTCAGCTGCTTTGGTTAAATCAAACGATCTCATCAAAATATGTAATATTTTTTTTTATTCTATTAACTTTTCTTCCTACACATTAACAAACTTTTATTTCAGCTACATCTGGTGGCGGAGATGAGACGTGATACTGTGAAATAAATAACTAACAACATGTACGCACTCGCATACTGCCCGCTAACAATGTATGCCCGGACATTGGGGTCTAGAGTAATTTTAAATAAACAGTAGCTTCTTTATAAATAAAAAATTAGAGTCCTGACGAGTACGGTGAAGGAGGAAACCATCTGTTTCCTTAGAAAGCGCGCCGTGTGAAAGTGATGGGCATCCTCCAATGTATAGCTGAGCGCAGTAGTGACCAGTTTGTCAATAGAATCAATGTTATAAAAATAAAAAAAAGGTGTAAATTTTTAAAAATCTGTTGAAAAAAAATTTTTAAAAAAGCACTTACTTCAAGCTCTCATAATTATTCTTCCTACCCCTCCTCAAATTCTTCAACCTCACAACAGTCACAATCCCATTGCTTTGTGCGGCTGGATCACTTCTGCCATTTCACGTAAATTATAAGAGTACCACCATATGATCATTATATTAAATAATCTATTTTTCACACGTCAACCTGCTTTCTTTAATATCGAAGATATGTAAGTATAGGTACGGTAGGTACCTACCTGCATTCCTAGAAGCCGTTTTGGGATAAAAAATCATAACATGACTAAAACATTAACTAACACAAAAAATCTTTGCCATCAACAGACTGCTGTCGACAGAGGATTCCACGGTTCTTCTACTAGACCGTATCCCTCAGTAAACAAAGCTTCCCTAAATATATTTACCTAAAATGAGGAAAGAAGGAAATACGACCCCATAATCCCCATTAAATCCCCATTCTCCGGCGTATTTTTTTCGCATGTAAACATTTATATTTGTGTGTCATGCTAGTCTCAACAAAGCTTTGGGATACCCTCGGCAACGTTGTCAACATGCAAACATTACGTATTATATTATAGAGTTTTGCGAAATCTTTTTTGTCATAATATCATCAAAGAAAGCTCTGATTTGTACTATTTTGTATTATTGTGAGATGAGAGAACCTTTTCCAGAGGGTTTAACGGTAAAATAGTTTATTTGGTGACATTTCAATGATTCGGCTAAGCCAGAGCTTTAAAGCTCGAGGCATTCATTCCTTCGGGAGGATATATACACCGAGACATATGTAAAGTGAATGAGGATGTATTAAACATTAAAGGATTTCCAATAAACCGGTGTAAATGGCACAATACACTAAAAATAATAGCTATTTCGACAAAGTATTACTAAACATAAATTTATACTAAAGTTTGGCGGATTATGTTTAAAACTTAAAAAATTATGTACAACCAGCATGAATATGTTCGGGTATAAAATAAATTGCCTCACCTTTTTAAATAAAGTAACACTTTCAAGTTTTATTAAATCACATGGGTATTTTTGTTTTTAGAATTATTATTATATTCTGATTGTTTAATATTATTTCGCAGGTGACCTTTAAAACCCTTGAGAGGCAATATTAAATGTTACCCTTCAGAGGTCGAGACAGCTTTAAAGCATAAACATAATATGTTGCCAACAAAGAAATTAAAAATTAACTCAGAAAAATTCATTTGATTTCGTGTGAAAAAATAATACAATAATGTTGAGTTTTACCTACAATATTATTAAAGAAAAATAAATAATAAAGTACAATGGAAATTTAAATCGTAATACTAAAATACATTGAAAAATGAACAGATTTGATAGGTTTTTTGTTACAAAAGTACTTAATTCCCAAAAATGTAGAATCATAATATTATTCTACTTGAAATTTATGGATTCATATTAATTTCACCTCAAGTGTTATTACTCAAATACCTTAAAATATCTTAAAATAGTCATCTTCTTATACTTTCTTGCACTGTCCCAACTCATTGCCTAGGTAGGCTGTTGGGGTCGGCTCATCTCGTTCTCACGCTATATCTTATTCGGTTCTGGGTATCGTTTTCATCCAGGCCGTTTGTTTGTCTGTAATATTTTGGGACATTGAATCATTCAGGAGTTTCTTGGGGTTCCTCTGGATGACTGTCGATTATGCTCCATAGACATTACCTGCTTCACTGTGTGGTCTGGTGGTCTCCGTCTTATTTATGTGCCCATACCATATCAACTGCCGTTCCTTCAGCTTACTGTTTATGTCCGTGACACTCAGGATTCCACGAATGCCTGCTTTAATCCTATATTTTAGTGATACTCCAGCCGACCATCTAAGCATTTGCATTTCTGCTGTTTCGAGTTGCCTAGAGTTGGAGTTGTCATAGTCCAACATTCGGAGCCATACATTATCGCCGGTCCAACAATATCTAGTCTGGTATATCTTTCCTTTTAAGTTTTATAGACATTTTCGAGTCACACAAGATTTCTTTAAAAATAGTCATCAATACGCGTTATGTCATAAAACCGAAACCGAGTCTGGAAAGAAAGGAGATGGGGTAGAGGAAAGACGGGAAGTATCAGGCTATTCTGATCTAGTCACCAAACATAGCTAATTTTATTTCAAGTTGCGCTAAATAGATTTACTTATTTTATTGACAAATATTTTTGAGGGGTTTTGTTCTAACTTAAAATTGCTCACTCATACAGTGTTATTATAGTACTAACGCCGACCGTTGAAAATCACGGGATGGTCTGAATTCTTGACAAATCAGTTCCAGTCAATAACTACTGTTAAAATAATTTTCTGTTAAAAACATTACATTATTAGGTAGGTACCTGCTTTATCGCATGCCTGAATTCTTCACACGGTCAGTTCTAATTTTGAAAATGAGTGTTTTTGGTGCCTTCACAGCTTAAACATTTTTTAATGTCTACCGCACAAGAGTTTCACCCACTCGGCTTCAGCAGGACAATAGGCGTCTTGTCAAAAGGCCAAATGTAGTGAGTGTTATTTTATAGCATATTTAATATGTAAAATACGGACACATGCAAATAATATTTGAATTATGGTGAGCATTCTAATATTGCGTGCCTCATTACCTCCAAACTTAGTATTTGGAGATGTTCGACTAATCAACTGGACTGTCGACATTTAAGATTAAAAATAATAATTATGAATTATTTTCTTGGTGTAACCTACATGTAAAATGAGAATAAAACGAAGATGAATGCAATACGGCACACGAAAAATAAAAATATATCCTTTAGCGACAAATAACACAATAGTAGGTAACACATATCCCATATTATAGTCACTCAATGGAGATACCTATGAATAAATAAATACATATGTTTGGGAAATAATAATCTCCCAATGATATAAGTTTCGGAGACGAGCCATTCATGCAGAAATTAAAGTTTGTCGCAGGATATTGTCAGGTATGCTCCCGTATTGAAGAATTCCTTTGTACCCCCGCGCTGAAGGACATAAATAGGGGTTGGATCTGTGTCACGCATGATTTGCGAATTATCATGCAACCCTAAGTTGTTTATTTAATTTCTTGTAGAAGGAAGTGAAATTTTGTGTTTTCCTGCTGTAGTATTTTTTTAGGACAAAATACAGATCCCGGTCATCAACGTAAGCAGATATATGCGTTAAAAATACGATAGCAGTCAAGTACAATAAGCGTGTTTATACGTCAACGCGTGTGTCTCCATAGAAATCGTTCTAACTCCGTTATTGTTTTAGTGACATCCCTAAAACAAAAAGTAAAAGGTCGATAGTGGATCAAGCTGTACATCCCTATCAAGTTGTCCACGGGTTGACCCGCCAAATTGCCCACGGGTCGCTCGACATTGTTAATTTTTATTAAATATTTTTATATGAAATGATAAAAAGTGAGGTGACAAAAGTGTTTATCATACATTTATACAATGGAATAAGTATTGTTGTTTACATAATCTGTGATTTTAGTTACGTTTTCACATAAAAACATCACGTGAGTAATTTTTACATTTTTTTAATGTTTGCATTCTAAATTTTAATATTTACTAATGTTAATATTCATTTGTGATATAACAATTTGAAAGCTTATTTTGTAACCTTTCTAAAACAGTTTCTACTATTCGGCTATGTTCAGAAATGTTTCATTTATAGAACTTTAATTGTGAAGCGGTAATAACACAAAGTTTTCGTAAAACTGACATTTCGTTTGAGACATTATAATTGAATATTTGCGATTTTCGGAGGGATTAATTCTGTACGCTGAGGCGGAAAAAACTTTGAATCGTGATATTTGGGTGATTTTGTTTTTTGAAATTAATGTGGCAATGCAACTGTTTTCACCTGGCAGTATCATTTGTCGTTTAAAAAGCTGTATTTATTGCGGTTTCTATTCGGCTGAAGACTTATAATATTCTGTTTTTTCTTATGTAACATCTAGGAACATTATGAATTTCTAGTGCAGACCCGAAAAAAATAACGGGATATTATGATTGTTGCGTTTGTGAAGCTGGAAGTTTATGTAAAGAACACTTCAGCGCAAAGACAAGAAATATCAAGAAAAAAGAATTCACGATACATATGGTACTACTTTACAGCTAGGTACTTTATCGCTTGTGCGAATTCTTGACGCATCAGTTAATTTTTTGTAAATGACAATTGAAACAATTTTCAATTTTTTGTAAGGAAAGTTTTCTTTTTTATAACTTTTGAAAGTTATTCCCATCAACGTGATATATCGTTGAAGAAGACGATAACAATAATAAAATCTAAACGAAATTATGAAAGAGAACAAGACACAGAAAAATAGAAAAAGATAATAGTCGCAACTGGGACTCGAACCCAGAACCTCTCGTTGAAAAATTCCACAAAATTAGTTGCAGATAATACTGTTAATTCTAAAATTTGAAATATGAGATTGACAGTTAGATGAGAGGTTCTAGGTTCGAGTCCCAGTTGCGACCATTATCTTTTTCTGTTTTTCTGTGTCTTGTTCTCTTTTATATTTCCGCTTAGATTATTATAGTTGTCTTCTTCTTCAATGAAACAATTTTCTCTTAAACTATTATATTATAGTTAGATAGGTGCTTCATCGCTTGTCTGAATTCTTAACACAATCAGTTCCAATTCTGAAAATGACACAAATTCAAAACAAATCAGAGTTGCGATCACTCACAGATACTCCCACAACTGAAATTTGTAAGCTTGATTATTTCTACCAGTAAAATATCATTAAATATTTTATGAGCTCTATAAACGGGGTACTGTGTATTGCACGACATTATATTATTAACTTTACTTATGTACGCACTTCCAAATTTGAATATTATAAAATACCTATGATTAGGTGAAAGCACATTATTCGGCATAATATAGTCCGCGAATCAAAATACAAAGAAATATCCGAGTCATTGTTATCCATTATTGATGCGATATCTCTTACATATTGGAAGATATTCAGATTTCAGAGACAAAACCACCCTCAAAGCTATAAAATATTCTCAACGTAGGCCGTTTGTAACAAAGAAAAAAAGCAGCAGAAATATTATTTCGAGTACCATAACTCATAGTTTACCAGATTCATCTCCAGCCATAACACAAATAAGAGAATGGTCAGCAGATTACCCCAAGTTTATTGGCTTAGGAGGTCCATCTGAAATATTGATACGGTGCCAAAATTTCCAGCCTCCCAAATTCTCCGACTATGCCAACAACTGGGTTTTATTTCAGTAGCAGGCAGGTCCTTAATGACTGGACGCTATTCTTAGCTGTGTTCTCCTGGTGTTCCCATTGAGTAGACAAACAACATTGCTCGGTTTAAGGAAATCAATAAAAAATGCCTATGTGTCTAAAAGTGACCTGTTGTGATAAGTTTTTCTTATATGACATGATTTTTAAATATTTTTTTTACTGCTGTGTATATTACTGTAGACATCTGAATGAGAAAATAGAAATGCTTTTTTGACAACTTTTTAGAACCCACACAACAATTTTCCAATTGAGTTACAGGGCTAATAATATAATACTCGTATATTATAATTACTTCGACGACTATTTTCGAATGAATTATAAACTCTTTGTTTTGTGTTTAACCTTATATGTTCTTCTATAATCCTCAAAATGTTTTTTTTATATAACCTTGACAAAGGTTCAGGTTGAATCGAAACCAGTTTGTTGGCTGAAGGAACTATCGGAAAATGAACTTACTAGTATACTTAAAACATCGTCATAGAAGTTTCTATCCAAACAATGAAGTTAAACCATAGAAGTAGCTGAAAACTTATCCAAAGCATAGTCCCCCTCAGCACAGAATCTCCTAGTGAGGAGGACTACGAATAGATTTTCTATTTATATATATATATATATATATACCTAACATGTCTCATATAAAAATGTTAAAATAATAAATTTATAGTTATCTACTAAATAAAAAAAATTAAAAAAGTTGGTTTAATAGGTTTTTTTTTTTTTAATTTATTTAAGTTTATTGAGGAAACATATAGTTGTAAATACACATTCATTTAACAGTGAATGTAACATAAACCAGTGAAGTTCCATTTATGATTAAAGATACCTACCTACATTTCAAAAAAACGTGGTAGTGATGTTATTCTAATTGAATATTACTAATAGCTTTGTGTCTGTACGGTTGATATTTAAGAACCCGACTTCGAATACATCTCAGAACCGCCCTTACGCAAAACTATCTTCGTGCTTGAAGTTTGTTAAGAAGCTACTTTTGTAATATAACCGAATTAAATCAAGTAGCCAATAATGCCAAAAGATGGCGCCACTTACGTTAACAGCTAGTTCGAAGAACGTCGGCTGGCAGGCGTGAGTACTATTGAATTTGTAATTTTGTGAATCTCTTCGGCTATGGAGAGATTGATGAAAATATGATTATTATTGTACTTGGCAATTGTGAATAATAATACTACTATAATGACGTCATTTCCTGTCGCGGTTAATTTGCCCCGATGACTGGATCCGAGGAACCGGCTATTTTTGGAACCAGTTCCTATCGGATTTATAAAATGGTCACCCACACTTAAGAGCGTTTAACCAGCAAGCGGACGAAAATCCACATTTCGTCGAAAGTTGTTCTTCCGATCGTGCATGGCGGTTACAATGACAAAGATTAATTATTCTCCATACCTGCTTTTTTAAATTATAACTCAATATCGAATTCATTTCAATCCAAATTAGCTTTAATTTATACCTTCATCCATGCTGAAAGGCGTGATGATAAAACTATTAAAATAGTGTACTTTTTGTAGTAATTTTTTGATTATAAGTATTTATCATTTTTCAATAATGTCTAAATTTAATAAGAATGTTAAAAAAATCTGAAATATATTAGTTTGTAAGTGCGCAAATAAATACACAAATGGACCAATTTTCGTCAAGAAACACATGTACGTACATATTTTTTAATGATTTTATTGAAACTAAAATTAAAATTCTAATACATAACTCTGCTAGATAATGTATTGATTTATTTTACTGCATAATTACATTATTTGAAATGGGTGTGGTATAATACAAAAACGTTTTTGAAAATGTAACAAATCTGCCAACGACCTATGGAATAACCTTATTATACTAAAAATTTTAAAAAATTCTAAAAATTTATTACATACGAATGCTAGATAAAAGAACCTTTCGAAATCCATTTATAATTTTTTGTGAAAAAGAGTCAATACGTCTAAAAACTTTTTTGAAAATGACGTATTTCCGGCTTTCTCTGGTAATGCCCTCTTAAACTGGGCGAAGCCGAAACAAAAGCCGCCCTCAGGTCCTAGCAGCAAAAACCTGCGGAGCGGGTTTCTAACTGCTAATTATTGTAGTTTTGTATACCCACAAGTGAAGATTCATTATTTAGAATTAGATATATCACAAGTATGTCCTTAAGGGCCTGCAACCCGGATTTGTACCGATTTATTACATATTTCCCTTAAACACGGTTTTGCCCGCGCCGAAAGGCAAATTATATAAAATTCCCTCGATAGAAAAAAATCGCAAAGTATGCTCCAAAAATTATTATTAACACGTTTTTTTCAGTTATTTTACAAGTTATATGTATGAAAAAATTCACAGTGTTTTTTTAAATGCTGTTTAAGATAATGCCCGCGAGATTTTTGCTCTATTTTAAACGAGTCATTTTCGCGATTTTCGCATTGATTTTGTCGCTGTAAATGTTAGCGCTCTCCTCTAACATTCGTAATTTCGTATCTCTCCATCTTCTTCTTTTCTGGCCCGGTTGCAGAGCCTTAACCACCCCGCTTAGACTTGCGTATGCTTAAATTAAACACTTCATACAAAACATACGATAAATTCGTAATGGTTTTTGTGCCACTTGTGAGTTAGTTACCTGTCACAGCAGAAAACACATTCTAATGGTTCTAACACGACCCACTTCTTGTTATTTCCAACTAAGTTGAAGTTGTCTAAAATGTTAAGTTATTTAACTAATTTCGCTTGCTCCTTACACGCGTTGTGTCAGATAAAACAAAAAACTGTAACAATGTATTCGAACTGGCTTCCCTCACTAGGCAAACCACCTATCTTCTGGGTACCTACTCTTGTTACTGTACGCGATTTATGAGACCTCAGCAGAGATCCGGCAGGGGTAGGCTGTGTAGGACATCCCTTATGGAAGTTTTTTCCCAGTTGAAAGGACTTAAAAGTTCGGACCTCCCCTTGACGAGGGTATATTGTCGCGTTAGTTAACCCTGAGGCTTACTCCTGTACCTACCGCCCCCTGTCGCCTAGGTCCAGTTGTCACAAACCTTTTTGAAAGTGGGTCAAAGTTATTTAAAAGAATTCTTTGCGGGTCAGATAAACTATAAAAACCATTAATTAGTTGAAGATAATATTGTTAATTCTAAAATTTGAAATATGAACTTGACTTTTATGACGGTTTGACAGCAGGGAGCAATGGCGGAATTGGCAAACGCACGTCCCGGATAGACGAGAGGTTCTGGGTTCAAGTCCCAGTTGCGACCATTATCTTTTTCTGTATCTTGTTCTCTTTCATATTTACGTTTAGATTATTATTAACATCTTCTTCTTCATTGATTAAAAACTATATTATATTTAACACTTGCTAAAGTCCCCGGCGATGCCCGGCCTTTACATAAATATGTGCAAAATTTCAACAACCTCGGCATAAAACTGTAGATTTGCGTACAAATTGAATTAACACCGCCCGCTTGCCAGCCCGCTCGTCTACCATATACACACATTTTCCTTTATATATTATCTACACATTTCAACCAATTTACATAAAACCTGCACAAATTATGTACCTAAACCTTCCTCATGATTTTCATTCTATCTATTGATGAAAACCGCATGAAAATCCGTTCAGTAGTTTTTGAGTTTATTGCGAACAGTATGTAGAGATAAATTCAGATACTAGCAGGTGAACAGGTATCTACGATGCTTGGTCCATGATAAATTTGGGAGGCGGGTATGGGTACCGCCGCCCTGGGAACCATTTATTGGACAATCAACATTTCTGCCGTAGGTCACCTCATGTACGTTTGGTAACTTAGCAGGGATGCCGGGTTCATGTGGTGAGGCTTGTCAAGGTCTTGATACGATTGTGTTTGCCCATCTACTGCGTGGCAGGCCGGATTGGAAGAGACTGGTTGAGGGAGACATATCCTAGACCTCTCCAGACGGACTCTCTCGATCTATCGCCTTGCACCGCAGTGGGAAGGATGGATTCATACGTCCGACACTCCTGGACACATTGACCCACAGATTTCTACCCACCCTTCATGCCTTTTCCTTTCCAGAACTTCCTCTCCTTCTTTTAATACCCTCATATTTTGGGAATAAGTAGGTATTGAGTGCGGTTCATCTAGTTGTTTCGGTATGCAGTGTGAAGGATTGACTTGCCACAATGATAAACAACCTCCGATAGAGAAGAAGGAAAGTTAAGAGTATAAAAATGCTTTCATTAAAACGTCATCTCTCTTTAGAGTTAGAAGCTAGAAGCTTTAAAGAAAAGATAACTGTCGCAATTCGGGATCGAACCCAGGATCTCAATCTTGTCGGGACAACGCTCTAACCACTAAGCTAATGAGACCTGGATAATTTCCATAATTTTTGTTGGTCTCACTCTCACATAGATATCAATAATATGAGAAATAATTAGAATATTGGTCATTCTTAAATTGAGATGTGAGATCGAAAAAATTACGCGTCAAAGGTTCGTCGCCCCTGACCTAGAAATATCTTTATACAGGGTGTCAAAAAAATATTATTCAGAACATCGTTTGACTAGATTTAACTAGATGGCGGAGCGGTTAGAACTTTTTTTCTCGAGTCAAAACACTAAGTGAAATGTTTAATAAAATGGCATGAAAAAAAGATTTTCAATTTAAATATTGAAAATTGGAACTTTGTTTTATTGTAATATTAATAATAATTTGCATTGCGCCGTTATTGTAAAAAATCAGCTTTTAGGCGCTGTACAAATATTATGACTTCCCAGGCTCTTTCCAATTATGTACATTGGAGGATCCACCACTTACCCGCCCTGGTATCAGATGGTTACCCCTTCAAGGCTCTTGCAAGGACTATAATTTTTTTGGTAAAAACCACTCTACATTTGATAACGAAACTAGACCTTCAATGTCCCTGCATACGTTGTTAGTAAGCAGTACGCAAGTGCTTAGCGGGAAATATAGATGCAATATGTGTTAGTATGACAAAATATAGTCAAGACAATGGGACAGGTTGGTGAAAGTCTACGAGGTGGCAAGCGCTGGGTGATTATATCCAGCGTATCCTTCAAGTACCTGTTTGGGAGGAAGACACAGTAGATAAGTAATAGGGGCATGGCAAACGGTTGGGAGTCCTCTCCAATCGATTGGCAGTCCAATTATGTACAAACACTTCCGATAAGCACGGTTTTATTTTGTACACCGAAGACACAATATTAAAGACCAAACCTAACCTAACTAACTAACCTACACGCCATTTCTCCGCAGAGGTAGACAGAGGCCTGATTCATGAGACTCTTTGCCTCATTTGTTTTCATACATACAGCGTGGCATATACACTTATATTATTATAACTCTTGACATGGCTCGACTCTGTATCTGGCTCACTTGATCATATCTTCCTCGGGCATCCCCGACTTCTAATTTGCGTCATATATTCTCTTTACACTTAATTTTTTCTTCATTCGCTCTACATACTTTGTCGCTTTCTTAATCTCACTCATTACGCTTACATCGGCCTTTGCATTATTTGCAGATCTCCACATTTCCCACACGACCATATATAGTTTTACCATACATATGCCCCATCTCATTTCTACAGCACTCAGTCTACTTTCGTCCTTCATCCTTGCCATCTCTGCCAGTGCCACTCCATGGAACTAGCATGCAACTTGACCTAATTTCCAGTAATCAACCTTCAAGTCTCTCGCGAACTTCGAATTAAACATTATAATGTACAGTCTGTCAAATAAGAGTAGAAAACATAGGAGGGAGCCACTGTAGTTCAAATGGCAGTACTAAACATATAACTCATGGTGTTGATGTAAAGCTGTGTAACCTACATTTTTATAAAACATTAAAAAGGCTTAAAAGTGAAAAAAAAAATTTTTTCATCCACTGATCTCAAAATTAGAATTGCGTATTATTATACCTTCGCAATTTTGTGTTAAAATAATGAAGAAAAACGATAATGTAATAAAATATAAAGCACAGTTTAGAGATTGCTCACATTTATTTAATACTAGCTTAAGTACCCAGCGTTGCACGGGCTTTAGATCGTGTCTCTAATTTTAGATCTGAATATATTTATCTCATTCAGATCTAAAAGTAGTGTAACTAAACTCACCATTAGTGATTCTTCCTTTCTATCTTTTGTTAAATTCAAATTTATGTTAAATTAAATTAAAGCAAATCGCTTTTAATCAATTTTATGTCATGAAGAAAAAATGTTTTTTAAAATGTCGTTTACTGTGTTCTACACATTCAGTGTCATTGCATTTCAAAAAAAAATTTGACAGTTAAATTGGTGTTGCCAGTCTACAAATTTAGTAGTTCAAGTTTTTATATTTTCTACTCTTTTTTGACAGACTATATGTCTATTTTTAAAATCAGTTCTGTCAAAACCCTGACGGAGTCACCTTTGCTGACGATTCTTCTTCTTATGTGATTCTTCTTTCTATCTACTGTTAAATTCAAATTTATGTTTAATTAAATTAAAGCAAATCGCTTTATGAAACACATTTTAATCAAATTTATGTCATGAACAAAAAATGTTTTTTACAATGTGGTTTACTGTGTTCTATACATTCAGTGACATTGCACTTTAAAAGAATATTTGACAGTTAAGTTCGTGTTGCCAGCCTACTAATTTTGTAGTTAATTTTTTTATATTTTCTACTCTTATTTGACAGACTCTATATTGCGTAGCATTTTTTGTTTTTTAACATTCTGGAATACATAAGTGTGACAAAATAGTTATTTTGGATCAGAACATCGATATTTTTGAAAAAAAAATCATCTCTACCCTATCTAACATCAGATTTCCAATCCCTAGCCCCGGTCGAGCAACCTTTCCAAAGAAACTTTAACGATTTAGTTTTGGCCGAGAGGAAATATGATGCCGACCAGGCAGTTATGGATGACATGTTTATTGATCTCTGTAATATGATCTAGATTAAATTGACAATGATGTTCGGCGCCTGTGGCCTTTGAGGGAAACAAGGCTCAGGTTCGATCCCTGTACTATTTACTATTTGGAGTGGTATAATGGAGTTTGTTTTATTTGATTTGACTACTAGAAGCACTAAAACAAACCGACATTTCATGACCATCTTTTCTAGGCAGCAAGTTTCAATGCGTTTAGTGTCTTAATATTTTATTTTTTAATTTTTTTTTTTTTCGTATCAGACCAATTAGTAGGTGGTATGGGTACCTCCGGCCCGGGAACCATTTATTGGACAACCAATACCCTTGCCCATAGGTCACCTCAAGTGGTTGGCTTGGTGACTTGGCAGGGGTGCCCGAGTTCATGGGGTGAGGTTTGAGAAGGTCTTTGCGGCAGATGCTTTTACCAACCAACTTCGTGGTGGGCCGGATCGGGGGAGACTGGTTGAGGGAGACCTTTTGACCTCTCCAGCCGGACTCTCTTGACCCATCACCTTGCACCGCAGCGGAATGAATGGATTCATACGTTCGTCACTCCTGGACACCCTGACCCCCAGATTCCTTTCCAACTACCCGTTCCAACATACCTTTTTCCTTTCCATAACTTCATCTCCGTCCTTTCCTCTAAATTCTCCCCACAAATAATCCTCAAAGATGAGATACGCTATATAAAGCTCACCACCCAAGAAGTGCTCTGTAGCAGAGACATACAAACAGTTTTTCTGCTTTACAGTTATAATAACTTACTAATAAGTAATTGGTTTTTTCATGCAAATTAATCAAAAGAACATACAATTACATTAGGGAACGTACCCCCCCCCCCCGGTGACTAAAAACCTAAGCCCTCCGCCGCTCATTTGTACCAAGCGTGGTATTTTGTTCCCCCCCCCCCCCCCCCCTGGGGATGGGAATGGGAAATGCCGCCACGGGAACCTTTATTGGATAACCTGTTATATAAATATAACAGGTCAACCTCATGATGACGCCTCTATTAGAATTCACACATGTTTAAATTCCGATGAATCTTGTCAGTGTCCCTACACTGAGCGCACTACACATATGAAGTATCTCGGCCTCACAATTGATCCATATCTCAAATGGAATATTCACACTCAAATAATTGCAAACAAAATAAGAAAAACCATGCACTTTTTCAGAACGATACGAAACTTTCTCGACTTACAACACTTGAAAATGATTTATTTTGCAGTCTGTCAATCTATTATTGAGTATGGTATCATAGCATGGGGAGGCGGTACTGCATCAGCACTAGACCCAATCATAAAGGCACAGAAAACTATTATAAAATTAATTCTTAGACTACCTCTAATTACAGACTCGAACTTAATCTTCAATATTATGAATGTGTTTGACGTTCGGCAGATATATGCAAAAACAATCCTCACTCATCTATATACAAATATACACAAATACTATGAAAAAAGATTAAATATTCGCTGTACTCGAAACAATAACAAAGATTTACTACAAATTCCCATAACTCATACTACTTTTGGTCAACGAAGCTTCAGATACCTTGCAACAAGACTTTACAACATACTTCCAATTAGTATAAAAAAATGTGATTCACAAAAAAATTTCAAAAAAAACATATAAATTTGGATAAAAAATAATGATAGAGCATTTACCGGTGCACTCACCCAAATTCGGAATTAGTATTGAACCAATGCTGTTATTATTGTACCAATATTATTGTTATTATTAATGCAACCATTGTATTGCGTGATTTTATTCTAATATAAGTGTAGGTATGTTCACAGTATAATAAATTGACGTAAAATTACTGCCTCAACACAGGCTAGCCTAGTGAGGCAGGTTACGAGAAACCTAAATTTATAATTATAAATCTCTATTGTTTAAGTACCTACTGTATATATGTATTTTGTTTTCTGTTATTAACTTTTGTCATTATCCAACTTCTAAACTCTACTTTTACTGTACTTATGATGTACTTTTTGTTTTTGTAGTTATAAATCTTAATTTTTTTTGTTCAATAAAGATATATTATTATTATTATTATTAACCAACACCTCTGTCTTAGGTCACCCCAAGTGGTTCGCTACGTTTGGTAATTTAGCAGGGGTGTCCGGGTTTATGGGGTGAGGTTCGTCAAGGTCTTGGAGGCGGATAACCAGGACACACTGAACCCCAGATTCCTACCCACCCCTAAAACCTTTTTCTTTTCCAGACTTCTCCTCTCCTTCCCTTCCTTAAAATACCCTCCACATCGCATCCCCAAAGATGACATAGGCCCTGAGGGAAATTATTTTACTCAGGGCCTCCTGTGTGGAGTACCCGTAAAAAAAAATAAAATAAAATTAGAAATCGTGGGTTATGAATTAAAAGAAAATCTATTTAATTGGAAATGCTGTGTTGATATTTTTTAAACTAATTTTAAAGCTGTATGATTACATTATATAAGAATAATTTTTAGCACACATAACACACACATCCACACACCCTTGTTTGTCCAATCACGATTTCGAGGACTTCAACTGGCTACCCGAATTCGAGGTCCTGTTATATTATATAAAGTAGACATGTATTCTACACTTATACGTATACTCAAGTTAATCGTGATCGTTGCTGTCTATTCGGTTTCATCATACACCCGGTAAGCACCTAGAAAACGGTCTTCAAAAAACCGGAATACACACCCGGTAACTGAGGACTTCCCATATCCGAGGCCTGTCCACGTATTCAGGATTACACATACGTAAAATACACGGATCTCGGAAGGTCCTCGTTTTAGTGGTCTGTAGTTTTTGGAGGTCTTGGGTCCTCGAAATAGTGTGGAACGAATTTCTTACACGTATCTTGGAAGCAGGCGCGGCTCTTCCAAAATTATACGCCTCATCGTATTCCTAAATATTTTATTTAAAATATAAATTTGCACAAAACTTAAAAGAAGGTTCAAAATAAAATTGAATTGCCTATCTAAATATATGAATTTGGTAAGAGATCATTACGGCTGACACCCGACAGGCAGTGCACCCACCCGCGCGCCCGGTGCAACAGCAGATCGGCTAGTAATCGGCGTTCGTAATACGGAAAGTACTGAAAACTTCTGAACTGTTCCGACGACAGGTCTCCAGCGAAATAGTATTCTCACTTATAGACTAGGAGGCGAGATAGGTAAATCCTACGTCATCGACTACAGACTACATGGATGAAACTACTTTTAAGTGATTATGGGCATTTAGAAAACCTTTAAAAAGCTGGTCTGCCGGTGCGCCTCTTGGCAGGAGCTGCGCAGTCATGGAAATAGTCAGCGATTTTTTTCGAAAAAATTACGTCATCGACTACACGAACGGGAATGGTTTCGTATGATAAAGGTCGATTAGAAAATGAGAAAAAAGCAGGTCTGCCAACCGGCAGCCTGGCAAGGCAGCCGGCGTCAAAGTGGGGTAAAAAATAGAATTTTTTACGTCATCGACTATACGAATAAAACCAATGAATAACTATAGTCCAGATCATTTAAAAAAGATTTAAAAAAAAAAAAAATAATAATTCTTCGTTTATCTTTATTATTATTTTTAATTCATTATAGTTTTAAAAACTTAGATTGCCATATTTTAAAAAAATAAGCGTCAAGGATAAAAAAATATATAATTTGAGAGTTCCCAGTCCATCGGGCGAGCCGTTCGGGCATCGGGCATCGGGGGGCATTCGCCGGGCATCGGGCGAGCCATTCGACGCCAAATCACTTACGAAACCTGCTGCGGTGCCCCTCACCGCTGTCGCGTTTCTATATTGTTATACAAATTTATAATAATAATTAATAGTCCTTTTAAGATTGCCTAATAGTCCATAGTAGGTTGAAAGTTCGAAAAACCAACGCACCGTCGCTGTAAGAGCTGCGTTCATCCGTAAAACGAACGGTTCAACAATTTTAATTATAAACGACTTTGTTGTCTTAATTTTTGTGTCAGACTACCTAAAAGAACCATATTTTTTTTTAAACTATTTTGTATGTTTTATTTGATGATAATGTTACTCTGCGTTTAGTAATTTTTTCCGACTCTTCAAGATCCGCATTAATAAAACCCTTCTTACAGCTCCTCCTTAACCCGCTTGACAACATCACCCATCCAGGTGGCGATATTCTTCCCTTGTCCTTAATTCAGAAAGAGGCGTTTTTGTGAGGTGTAGGCAGGGCTGGGCAGTATTTGAAATACAAATACGTATTTTGTATTTGTATTTCAATTACTTCCTAAAAATGTATTTTGTAATTGGTATTTCAATTACCTGATGCTGAGGTATTTTGTAATTTATATTTCAAATACTTATGGCTTCAAAATACATTTAGCGATCTTAATAATGATAATGAAAAAAATAAATTGACATAGATAATACATAGACTAAAAACGCTAGAATCCAGAGCAAGATGTGTTAATATTTATTTGTCGTTTTCATCGTTCGCGGTATTTATTCATGAATACGCGAGTTTATTGATAATGGATGAAAAAGATTATTTTTAATATTTAATTAAATGAAGACAATATTAGCGAAACTCAATCGAAAATCTGGAGACAGAAAAATCAGAAAAATATATTAGTTCCACTGGGGCTCAAACCCCTTTGCTTACATAGCAAGTGCTCTATCAACTGAGCTATGGAACCCATTTCCAATTCGGTCACTTTTAATTGTATCATAGGTACTTCGACTAAGAATTACCAACATTATCTTCATTTTCTAAACGCACATATTGCGCATTATTGGTTGCTATCTTTATATATGATACTCAATTTGGGAACCTTTATTGGATAACCAACACCTCTGCCATAGGTCACCCCAAGTGGTTCGCTACGTTTTGTGATTTAGCAGGGGTTCCCGGGTTCATGGGGTGAGGTTTGTCTAAGTCTTAGAGGCGGATGATCAGGACACACCGAACCCCAGATTCCTACCCACCCCTTAAACCCTTTTCTTTCCAAGAACTCTCCTCTCCTTCCTTTCCTTAAAAAAACCTCCCAATGCACCATCCCCAAAGATGACATAGGCCCTGAGGGAAATTATTTTCCTCATGGCCTCCTGTGCGGAACTCATATAAAGAAAAAAAAATCTATTGACCTTTTCTGCAAGTCTAGGATGAATATTTTTATTTTATTCACAAAGTTAAAAATAAAAAAAATAAAAAAATATTTTTAAGTTAATCACAGTAGAACGCACTTGAAGTGAATAATACAAAACTGCGCACAAATATCATATTATTATTATTATCTAATACCTGGGTCCTATACCTTTACAAGTGGAGCGGAGGTGAGATGCATCTTCTGAGCAATATGATTGGTCGATTTTTGCAAGTCTCTGTTTCACTCTGCTCAGCTTTGCTTCTATGAAAACGCACTCTAATACCTATAATACACGACACCTTTTTTTCAGCCCGATTCCCGCATAGAGACTAGACCATAGACAAAAATTTTCGCTTTTCGCGATCGCTATTTTCATCTCTATTTTCATAACTATGATTTCAATTGGCATCACAGCAAAAAGATCGCGTAAAGCGAAAATTTTTGTCTTATTAGGTCTCTATACGGGAATCGGGCTTAAAAAAGTTGTCGTGTATTGTAGGCTTTAGATAAGGGCACTTATGTCAATTTATTACAACCAATTTAGAATTTGAAATAAAAAAAAATTGTTAAAATACTGTTTTTTGTATTTCAAATACACGACTCGAAAGTATTTTGTATTTCGTATTTTAAATACATGCGACAACGTATTTTGTAATTTGTATTTCAATTACAGCAAAGCATGTATTTTGCCCAGCCCTGGGTGTAGGTAATAGGGTCATAGAGCGGATTAACGAAGAATGGAGTGAAAGAAGAATATATGACGTGGATTAATCAAATACTTGAGTAGGTGTCCTAATTACTTATTAAATATTACAATACCGTACAGCGAATTAAACAGTATTACAGAACATAATTTACAATACGAACTAAACGCAATATTGAATTTTGTTTCAACTGTCAAAAACTGAATTCCTTGTCGGCACAATCTTAATAGTGCAATACTTATTACTAGGTTTTGCCCGTTGCAGCGGCAACTAACGGGTTAAAACACTATGCGATTTGACGTGTGAACGTGGATGAAGCGAGGAGGAGTGTGTGTTTAATTAAATATATGAAGAAACCTGAGGCTACCGTCACCTTGCAACGCATACCGGGTACCCGTTGTATATAATGTTATGTAGTGCAGCGCTTGCATGAAAATGTAATTTCCCAGGAATTGGAATGGAACCATTACAGTGAAGTTGACCCCGAGGTTACAGTGACCTTGCAACGCATGCCGTGTGCCCGTTGTATATTATGTTATAAATTGCAGGCGCTTGCATTAAAATTTTATTTCCCGGGAATTGGGATGGAACCATTACAGTAAAGTTGACCCCGAGGTTACAGTGACCTTGCAACACATGCCAGGTACCCGTTGTATATAATGTTATATAGTACAGGAGCTTGCATTATAATGTTGTTTTCCGAGATTTGGGATGGAACCATTACAGTTTAATGGACCCCGAGGTTAAAGTGGCCTTGCAACGCATGCCGGGTACCCGCTGTATATAATTTATTTATTTACGGACAAAAAGTCCATTAACAATATAAAATACGTCACTAACTTATATCTCCCTCTTATCCTTTCCCTTGTTACCATAATTATTGGAAGGCTTTTGACCTCTCCAGCCAGATTCTCCCAACCCTTCGCCTTGCACCGCAGTGTGAGGAATAGATTCATACGTCCGTCACTCCTGGCCACACTGACCTCCAGATTCCTACCCACCCCTCATACCCTTTTCCTTCACATATCTTCTTCTCCTTAATTTCCCTTAAAAAACCCTCCGCACAGCATCCTCAAAGATGATAGTCTCATTGGCTCCAGTGGTTGGGACTCTTGTGCGGTAGGTATTCACATCAAAATTTAATTAAAAATGTACATAACAATTACAGAACAAATGTAGTTCCAGCGCATTACTCAAGTAGGTATCTACACCATTTGTCAAAAAAATTGGACCATTCTTAATTATTAACAATATATTATTACCTCAGCAAAATCAAAATCACAGAAAAGATAATTATTTTAGGTACCTACGTCTTTTCACAATTTTTTTTTTTTTCAATAAATATTTAATTTAATTCAAATCATTTTGATATTGTAACTACTCGTACTTCTGTGCACCTTGTATAGAGCACTGCGATCTTGGTGTGATGTTTTGCAGAAATGGCGCTGTAGAAATTAACGTTATGTTGGGAAAAAATAATTTTAATCGAGTTTATTTAATTTCTTAACAAATTAGCGCAATAAATAGTACGCAAAAATGGCAACATTCTTTGTTTTTCCTAAGGAAAAAATAATTATATCGACGTACTATGTTCAAGTAGGCACCTACATCATTTGGCAAAAAAATTGACCATCGTTATTTAAATTAACTCATTTTATTATTTTCTCAATATTTGATCGATAACGTTCCCACCTGAGTAGGTACCTACTTCTGGCCCATTTGTAATTGAATTTATAGAAATTCACCAAACTAAAGCTATTGACTTAAAATGTGGATGCAGCATTAAAAAAATTAGCAATTTATTTGATTTTCGAAGGAATTAAGTAGGTACCTACCCATCTGATTTGAAATCAATATCATAAAACTTCTGATTTATATGAATGCAGCATTGCCCGAATATTTCAAACATGTAAATCGACGACATTTTCAACGAATTTAGTACCTACCTACCTACTTTGGCGTTACCTGGCAACAGAATTTTTCATCCTCGAAGGAACGATTTTCACTTTGATTTTTGTCAAAATGTCAAAAGTTTAATACAAAACTGTGACATATTTTAAATGGATCGCAACCGTAATTATGTGATAATAAAGTTTTATGACCTCCAGTCCTTGAAATTATCCAAAAACATTTCCATTAGGATGTGTGTTTTTGATGATATCTTTTTTTTTTTTTTTTTTCAATTATTTATTTGGCTTTCACCCATTAAGGGTGATCTTGGCCATGTATTAAAGTAAGTTACATATTTTTAAAATTATTTACATTTCCAGATTATTTTTTTTTGTAAATTAGTTACATTATCAATTTTTAAAAATTATTTACTTTTTCAGATTTGTTAAAATTAGATACATAATCAGTTTGTTTAAATTAGTTACATTTTCTTACATTTTTTAAAATTAGTTATATTTATGGAGTTGGTATTAGAAGTAATTACAATGTTGTAGAGTAGGAAGATGTACAGGTTCCCAAAAATAGGAACCTATACAACTGCACACACAGAGTTGGTATTAATAGTAATTAGAAAATTAAAGAGAAGGAAGATGTACAGGTTCCCAAAAATAGGAACTTGTACATCTTCCATACTTCCATCTTTATACAGAGTGACACATAAGAGTTGATATTAATAGTCATTACAACATTGAAGGGTAGGAAGAAGTACAGATTCCCAAAAAAAGGAACCTGTGCAACTGTACATAATAACACTGCAAGAAACAAATGTATACGTCGTTGGCGTAATGCACTTTTCAAGTGTCAAATTCTTTCAGCAAAGCCGTATTATTAGGTACTGAGAATAATTTCCCTAGCAAATTTCATTTTATACGTAGGTATTTAGTATCTGCAGTACCTACCTCGATTATCGAGCACGTTGTTATAGTCTGTCAAAAAAGTGTAGAAAATATAAAAACTGGAACTACTAAATTTGTAGACTGGCAACGCCAATTTAACTGTCAAATATTTTTTTGAAGTGCAATGACACTAAATGTATAGAACACAGTAAACCACATTTTAAAAATCATTTTTTCTTCATGACATAAATTTGATTAAAAGGCGACTTATAAAGCGATTTGCTTTAATTTAATTTAATATAAATTTGAGTTTAACAATAGATTGAAAGGAAGAATCACTAATGGTCAGTTTAGTTACACTACTTTTAGATCTGAATGAGTTAAATATATTCAGATCTAAAATTAAAGACATGCTCTTAAGCCCAGGCAACGCTAAGTACTTTATCTAGTATTAAATAACGTGAGCAATTTCTAAACTGTGCTTTATATTTTATTACATTATAGTGATTCTTCATTATGTTAACACAATATTGCAAAAGTATAATAATAATATACCTATATGCAATTCTAATTTTGAGATCGGCGGGTATCTATACTGCAATGAAAAAATATTTTTTCCACTATTATGCCTTTTTAATTTTTTATAAAAATGTAGGTTACACAGCTTTACTTTAACACCATGAGCTATGTGTTTAGTATTGCCATTTGATCAACAGTGGCGCCCTCATATATTTTCTACTGTTATTTGACAGACTATAATTGTTATTTTTTGTGATTTGAAAGGAATTTAAGTACCTACTCAACCACCGATTTGTACTGGCCGCATAATTATACATTGTCGATGAAAGTGAATATGTCTTAAATGTCAAAATAATGTTGAATTTTAATGCAAAATTGTGTAACATTTTGAATGGAATGCGGTACATGTCGCAACTTTAAAAGTTTCTAAAACTTGTATTTTTACAATTTATTGAAAAACATCTCGGTCAAAATATTTTTTTACGCTGTAATCTGCGTTCCCGCAAAGAGCCTTTAAAATGTCAATTTTTCTACGTTATTTTCAATAAAGCCGTAAAATTAATAAATGCCTAGCAAATACAGTTTTGTATGGGAGGTGAACTTTTCTGACGCACTGAAATATTCGACATTTTTTAACGGGTGAACCTGTCGGCAGAAAATATAACTGAGGCCGAATTTCTTCGTCGGTGAGAGATCTAATTGTAGTTTTCGCCGTTGGGTGCGCTGTTAATCCTGCATCATCTTTTTTGTATGAAATCTGGTCCTCAATCGGGACACGATCCTGTCTGAATCCGCTTCGAGCGAAAGTGACCCTTAAGGTGGTTGAAACGTAAAGGGCAGAGTGGTCGTTTTTAGCGCGGCAAAAAAAGTGAGGGGTCTTCAAAGTGAACAATACTATATACTAGCTTTTGCCCGTTGCAGATGCAACTAACGGGTTAAAACACTATGCGATTTGACGTGTGAACGTGGATGAAGCGAGGAGGAGTGTGTGTTAAATTAAATATATGAAGAAAAACGATGTCTGAATACGGATGAAGCGAGGAGTGAGCGCCTACAAAGGGAACAGGTAGTCGACGAACGGTTTAGCAATGCATAATTTCATGATGCCAGAGCTCATTATTTTATATAGAATGAATCGACTGGATGCGCACATCAAATCCCAAAAGTTTCATCGCAATCGGATGAAAGGTTTAGCAATGCATAATTTCTTGATGCCAGAGCTCACTATTGTATACAAAAACCATTGCGGGCATGCATACATCAAATCCCCAAAGTTTTATCGTAATCGGATGAACGGTTTAGCAATGCGTAATTTCATTACGTCAGAGCTCACTATTGCATACAAAAACCATTGCGGGCATGCACACATCAAATCCCCAATGTTTCATCGCAATCGGATGAACGGTTTAGCAATGCATAATTTCATGACGCCAGAGCTCACTATTTTATATTAAAAAAAATAATCGAGGGAATGCGCACATCATAGTGGAAGGTACTCTCAGTATCGCCCTGGTGTAAGACCACCATTCAGAATTGAAACGTTACTTGAAATGGCTTCTGCCGTGTTTGGTAACCAGATCTGAATAGCCAGGTACTTCTCCACCTTCCTCTTTCCTATCTCCTTCCCCTCCCCACTGCCTTCAGCCTCACAAAATACCCCAATTGGGGACGCCATAGTCCCACTGGCTCCAGACGGGAGCAGTTGGGACTCTTGTGCGGTATTCATGTAAAAAAAAATCAAATCCCCAAAGTCAGAGAAGCCAGATCCAGAGCTCACCATTTTATACAGAAAGAATCGAAGGGATGCGCACACAGTGTCCCCAAAGTTTCCTCGCAATCGGATGAACAGTTTAGCAATGCATAATTTCGTGATGTCAGAGCTCATTATTTTATATAGAAACCAATGAATTGTTCCCGGGGCGGCGGTACCAATCCCACATTGAATGATTATCATAAAAATGAAATATACAAAAAAGCGCTATATAAATTTATCATTTTTGATAAAAAATATATGGTACTAATGTTTAGAGGTACCTGCACGTACGTAAAAAAAATATTAAATATATTTAGGCTGGGTTGTTCAAAACAATATTTAAAAATCTCCAATTTTTCAAGTTAATTTAAACGTTCTGTGAAAGTTCTGTTCAAATTCTATTCAAGTTCTGTAATTATTTTATACATTTACAAAAAAATACATAAGCAATATCATCAGATGATATAGAGTTGTTATGTGCAGGTTACCTGCACGTATGTAAAAAAACATATGAAATATATTTAGGCTGGGTTCTGTGAAAGTTCTGTTCAAATTCTATTGAAGTTCCGTAATTATTTCTGTTTTGAAATAATGAGTATAAATAAATAATAATAAATATAATAAGTTTTGATGTTTTGAATAAATAAAACTCGCCCATTGCGTGAAAATAAACTTGACTAATTTAAAAATAACGTTCCTACCAACAGTGGTTGTCAAGAAGCAACCTCCGTGTACCCACATATTTCAAAAAGTGACCATCTAGGGTGATTTTTTCATTTCATAACATGAATTTTCGATTTAAAATTTAAAGGAAAGATATCCTCACATAAGCCGGTACCTACCTAGTACATACCGAGAAAAATAATATTTGTGTAGGTACCTACGTGTTTTCTCAATAAATACTTGGCGAATTTGCAATAATTCGACAGAACGGTAGGTACCTACCGTGTTATAAATGTAATATCAATGCTGCATTGCCTACTTATTTGATTTTCAATGAAATTAAGTACCTACGTAAGTACCTGATTTGGTTTCTCAAAACCTCAGATAATATGAATGCTGCATTAACTACTGTTTATTTTCTACGTGTAAATCCTTCATATTTTAAACGCCAGTAGGTACCTACCTCGAGTTCATATTAACTGGGTGAAAAATTATGCATTGTCGATGATAGATCGATTTCGGCAAATGTCAGAAAAATTTCAATCTTTAATGCAATATAGTGTAATATTTTGAATGGAATGCGGTAAAACTTGTATTTTTACAATTTATTGAAAAACATCTCGGTCAAAATATTTTTTTACGCTGTAATCTGCGTTCCCGCAAAGAGCCTTTAAAATGTCCATTTTTCTACGTTATTTTGAATAAAGCCGTAAAATTAATAAATCCCTAGCAAATACAGTTTTGTATGGGAGGTGAACTTTTCTGACGCACTGAAATATTCGACATTTTTTAACGGGTGAACCTGTCGGCAGAAAATATAACTGAGGCCGAATTTCTTCGTCGGTGAGAGATCTAATTGTAGTTTTCGCCGTTGGGTGCGCTGTTAATCCTGCATCATCTTTTTTGTATGAAATCTGGTCCTCAATCGGGACACGACCCTGTCTGAATCCGCTTCAAGCGAAAGTGACCCTTAAGGTGGTTGAAACGTAAAGGGCAGAGTGGTCGTTTTTAGCGCGGCAAAAAAAGTGAGGTTTTCTAAAACTGTGTATTAATATATAAAAAATAATAATAATAATATATTCACATGCACGTAGGAATTTCGAACGACGGGTCCTCGGTTTAGGGCGTAGGTGAGATTTCTTGACACTCGAGCTTGCAGCGCCTCCTGGTGTTCACATTCCGGTGATCGGCACCTTTTAACACGAAACCGAGGACTTTGAGAGAGTCCTCGGTTTAGGGTCTGTGTGTGATTTCCAGCATTAGCGGCGCCGCCCTGGTGGTCACACACCCGTACTAATGAAACACTAGCGAAATTAAACACGATATTTTTCACCACGAAAATGAGGACTCTCTCCGATTGGCCCAAAATTTCGACAGTTGACCAATCAGAACGCATAGATTATAGGTACATATTCAGTTTTTCGCATTTCGAATCCGAGGACGTCCTCGGATTCGTGTGAGTCCTCGGATTCTGGGTCTAAAGGCCTGTGAAGGTCCTCGAATAAAGGTGCATACCAACTCACACCCTCACACCCTCATTTACACACATACAAACACTCTCCCACACCTCTCTCCTTTAATAAGTTACTAACTTAATTTAGGTATAATGTATTATTTATCACACAAAAATATAAGTATATAACAGCGACATGTCATTGGTACCAATTATTGTATTAATTCTATAACTTTGTAAATATTACCCATTATGTAATAATGTACTGTTTGTTTCTGCAAAAATAAAAATAAAAATAAAAAAATAATTATTTGATGATTTTGTAAGATATCGCCGAAATGGCGCGCTGTATTATATCATAAATATGATGTCATAATTATTTGAGACGTTAAAAAAATAATCCCATTTTAAAAATAACTAAATTCCCGTTAACACAATCCCTTCGTTTCGACCTCACCTACCAAACTAAGTAGTCTTTATTGTAATAATTATTCTTTTCAAAGATAATTGCACCCGCTAAGCCATTGTGATTTTATTTTACAAAAAAACGTTTGCCAGTGACATTATTTTCTATAATACAGACCGCCAGCAAACCATGCGAGGATGATTCGTGAATAAAGAAACCATATCTACTCGTTTGTCCTGTAAACGTTTCGGTTGGCACTCTTTATGCATGTTCAAGGAAGCCTGCAGGGGTTGGAATAGCTTAAAATCCGGTTTGAAATGGGTACCTTTGATTTGACAATTCATTCTTTACATTGCATTCAATTTGACTTAATTTCACGTTTTTTATACAGTCACCGAGTTATTTTTTTCAGGGGGCTTGTTTTATCATATACATAGGTACCGCTCAAGAATTCAAACTATTCTTAACTGTCCTGAGCTAGTGTGACTATTGCATATCCAATTATTTAATGGCATGCAGTCGAGTCCATAAAGACTGAAAAGCTGAGCCTACCCTGACAAAAACGAACCATAAACATTAATTAAAATATGTTTGCAAAAATTTTCATTTTTTATGAAATTCTTTTTAAATTCAAATTAATAAATAACGTTGTATTAACCACTTAATTATTTACAAAAACCGACATGTTTCGTCAGCAAAGCTGACTTCCTCAGGGTTTTGACAGGACTAATTTTTAAAAATAGACATAAATAGGTAATAGAAAAAAATAATAGACATAAACAATAATAAAATTTGAAAGAAAATAATGTGTAAGGGACGAGGGGCAATATAGAACAATTAAAAAAATTTAAAAAATTTAAAAGGGCAATAGATTTAATAATGGGTCATTTAAAAACAATTTTTGATTATTAATAATATTTAAATTTGCATTAACGCTCTTTCTAATCTCTAAAATTTCTAATTTATCTAACTGAAAGCCATTGACATTACAATGTATTAATTCTATTCCACTGTTAAAATTAAAGGTATGACTAGTTTCTATTAAATGGTTGGCAAACTCCGAGAAACTATTATTATTTAAAGCTTTCATATTATGCTCTTTAATCCTTATTTCAAACTTTCTCGAAGTTTTACCTATATAAAAGAAATCATAATCATTACATTTCAATTTATAAATTCCAGATTTTTTCATTTTTGAATCTCTATCTTTATTATTTAATATGTTCCCCTTTTAAATTTTTTTAAATTTTTTAATTGTTCTATATTGCCCCTCGTCCCTTACACATTATTTTCTTTCAAATTTTATTATTGTTTATGTCTATTATTTTTCTCTATTACCTATTTATGTCTATTTTTAAAAATTAGTTCTGTCAAAACCCTGAGGAAGTCAGCTTTGCTAACGAAACATGTCGGTTTTTGTAAATAATTAAGTGGTTAATACAACGTTATTTATTAATTTGAATTTAAAATGTTACCACAAAATAATTTTGCACTAGTAGAAGAAATTCTTTTTATCTTAGCATTTTGGAAAGTATCTTGAAGCGCTAATTTTCAGTGGGTACCAACTACCTTTGGGCATAGAGCAATGCAGGTCACTGGTATTTTTTATTTATTTTATATTGATTATAAATTTTGAACATAGTTTTTTTACATGCTTTTCCTAGGTACAAGCCCGTATCGTGGTGGTCGAATTGGGGTACGTTATGCGTCAGAAGGAATTAGGGAAGTAAAGCAGTTGGGGAGGGGATGGTTGGAGTGTTGGGATGTATCTGGCTATTTAGATTCAGTCACAAATTCTTCAAGTAACGCGTTTCGATTCTGAGTGGTGGTCCTCAGGTCCACCGTGGAGGTACTGAGAGTGCTAGCACTCCGGAGTTATGTTAGTTTGATATTTTTTCAAAAATCACTTTCTATTCGCTGTTAGGTGCTCTTTCGCTTGATTACAAATATCCAAACAATATTTGAAAACCTCCAACTACCGTAATTATAAGCGAAAAATGTTGCTTCTGCAATGAGGAAGGACTTAAAAAGCGAAGAAATTAAAAAAAAAACACGGGTGAGAACCTGACTCATTTGTCAACTCTTCTATTAATTGACTTAGCTTTAGATATGTTGTTAGATTTTCACGGCCAAAAGTAATTTCGTTATTTGTATTTGAGGTGTTATGCCGTGTTGCGCTGCTACCTCCTTCTTTAGCCAACGTTTCGGACAGCGTTGCAGTTTCCATCATCAGGGCAGATCCGGTAGATGTGTGGACACCGAATCTGCCCTGACACTGCAACGCTGTTCGAAACGTTAAAGAAGGAGATAGGGCAACACGGTATAACACCCCAAAAACAAACAATGAGACTTAGCTTTAGTTCCGCCACCTTCCTTCCCCGTCTTCTTTCCCTCCCCACTACCTTCGGCCTCATAACATACCCCAATTGGGGATTACATAGTCTCACTGGCTGCAGACGGGAGCAGCTGGGTCTCTTGTGCGGTATTCGCATAAAAAAAGAGTAGATAAAATATCATAAAATGTTACAAATTTTTCATTTACATATAAACAAAAAAATATTCCTCTGTGCTACTTGAGACTACAGGCACGTAATTTTTTTTAATTTTAACTTTTAGGGTCCCAAAATAAGTCAAGTGTCTATTCCACTACCTCGTAGAACTGGCAAAGTTCTACCAAAATGGTTAGGCTGTTCATATAAAATGATTCCCTGCGAATCGAGGTTACTTGAGCTGAGAGATCCTTTGTAAATTATGCAACACGACAGCCGAGGGCACCCGAGTGTTTCCGGGAACTGCCGAGTGTTTATTCTACCTGTGAAAGGGATGACGCAGGTTTGACGTCGGGTTGACGTATTAATCTAGCGGTGGACTGTAGTTGGTATATTGGCCGGTCTGGCGTTTAGGTGACGGTTTTATTTGGTGTTGAATGTATTAATTATGTATTAATTTATGGGTGAGAAGTTGCCACTGAGTTGGGCAGGTACCCTAATTTTGAGAATCTGTTATTTTGAAAGTGACAACTACAGTCAAATCCGTTAATCCATTATTTTGGTATAATGATAAAGGCGTTAAATTTGTCAAGTATTTTCAGACTTTTGGGGCCTTAGAGACGAAAGGTCATTGCTTAATTGGCGACATCGGTTGTCTTTCAAATTGACGTAGATGATTTCGTGGAATTAGAAATTCATTGATGTTATATTATTGTATCCGAGAAAAATTATATGCATATAATTAAATAAAATTGGAACATTTTGGCACGAATTCATATTGAAATTAATAAATTACTTGGTTTTTACCACTTTTATTGTTTATAAAACCGACTTGTTTCATCAGCAAAGCTGACTTCTTCAGGGTTATGACAGAACTAATTTTAAATATAGACATATATATAGGTAATAGAAAAATAATCGACATAAACAATAATAAAATTAGAAAGAAAATAATGTTTAAGGGACGAGGGGCAATAAAGAAAAATTTAAAAAATTTAAATTTTTATTTTTTTTTTTTTTTTTTTATTTTAAAAGGGGAATAGATTTAATAATGGGTCATTTAAAAACAATTTTTGATTATTAATAATATTTAAATTTGCATTAATACTCTTTCTAATCTCTAAAATTTCTAATTTATCTACCTGAATGCCATTGACATTACAATGAATTAATTCTATTCCACTGTTAATATTAAAGGTATGTCTAGTTTCTATTAAATGGTTGGCAAACTCCGAGAAACTAATTAAACGAATTCATAATTCATATGTCAAATATTGGTTTATAAATGTGTAAATTCTAATTATGCAATTGTAAATGTTCTCTAAAATGGTCTGGAAAGAATCTCCTACTTGTGATCTCACTAAAGAAACCAGTTATTCACTCTGAATGCAATTATTAATGTTCTCCAAAATGACCTTGAAAAAAATCACATTTTTGCGATTCTTTCGAAGACATAACGAAACCATCCCTTCGTTTAGAATACAATTCTTAATGTTCTCAAAAGTTGTCTTGACAGAAGCAAATTCCCGTGATATCTTAAACGAAATCATTCCTTTGTTAAGAATATTATGATCAAAATATACAATTTGGCTGTCCTGAAACGGATATTCTTCCCAGTTGGACAGACAAAGTATCATATTGTAATGTATATATATATGCATATATATATAAATAAATAAGTAAATAAATGAATAAGAGAGGTCGGTAGTTAGGCTAGGTAAGGTTAGGTTAGGTTAGGTTAGGTTTTAAGCAAAAAGTGGTGGGAAAATAATATCGAAGTATTTATTTATTTGTACACGCCCAATTAGGGCTTTTACATATGATAAAATTAAAAATACATTTATTATAATCAAAGAATCAAGAGATAACAATTAAATAAGTATCAAGTATAGATTTTTTAACTTTAAAACAAAGAGTAAAATATAGGATACGCATTCATATACATTTAAAGAAGTGATTTTCTTGCAGCTTAAAAGCAACAGAATAAAATAAAGGATACACATTCATATACATTCGACACATATTGAAAATTTATGAACATATCAAATTTATCTAGATAGACATACAGATTTAATAACAATGTTTTTATAGGTTGATAGCTGTGGTTGATAGACTTTCAGTACCGTTGGTATTCATGTAATATTTATTCCCTGTACTGTGCAGTCGGTTCATTACTGAGTTTATTTCTGAATTGGTACCTGAATTGTTACAATGGTAAGGTACAATCTGACGAACCGTTCTACTAGGCACATGAAAATTATGCAACAACCGAATTTATTCAGTTTAGGAGTCTGGTATGGGTACCATCGTAAACCATTAATTGGATGCCGTAGGCCACCCCAAGTGGTTTGCTACGTTTGGAGACTTAGCAGGGGTTTATCAGATGAGTTGTGTTCAGGTCTTTGCGGCGGGTGGGCCCGCTCACTAGGTGCGTGGCGGGCCGGATCGGGAGAGGTCTTATTAGACCCTTTTGACCACTCCAGCTGCTCTTTCTCGATCAATCACCTTGTACCGCAGTTGGAGGGATGGATTCATATTGACTGGGCAGTTGTTGAGTGGGCATAGCGCTTGGGTCCCACCTGGGTGTCGCGTGTTCGATTTCTCGGCTGGCTAACTCCTCCATCACAACACAAGAAATATTTTCGGCTTTCTATGGTGGTAGTAGAAGTTTTTTTAAACATTGTTGGGTTATTCGTAACCCGGGAATGTTTGTCTTTTTTTTTTAAATACGTCCGTCACTCCTCAACACACTTTTCCCAGATTTCTTAGTTACCCTTTCCTCGTACCTTTTCCTTCCCAGAACTTATTTTCCTTAAAAAGAACCACCACACAGCATCTCCTAAGATAAACCCCTATTCCATGGCCTCATGTGTGAAACTAATGTTAAAAAAATCCCATCTCAAGCATGAGAACAGATTTCCCAACAGAGATGGATAGTATTGTTAAAAAACAGCAATTGGTTGTAAATAAACTTGAACCATTTTATCCTTATAAATTTAATTATGAATACAAAAAAAATCATTTTAATAATTCAGCGTTAAAAGAAATCCCCACATTAAGTCAAAATATAAAATTATTTTTATGCAACTGTAATTTTTTATAATCATCAGTGACTGCCTTCCCAACCCCCCAACCCCGGGCTAAATGCGTGTGACATTTTTATCAGTTAGCGTCGGGATCTACGGAAACAACTTAATGAACCCCCGAATGTGATTATATTATTATCCTCGACACCCGGTGACAGGCGGACAGGCGGCCTTGCACGGGTGGTGATGGTGGCGGCCCTGCCTCCAGGCTGATGACTTCCCGTATAGCTGCGCTGAGGGAATATGGCAGAAATAAGGGTTGCCAAAAACACTGTAAAAACATGTTATGAGCTATGTATATAATTATAGCTTGAGGAATAAAGCAGAACACAAGAAATGCGATGTGGACCTGATCCGTGATCTAAAATCTTTGCTTGAATTTCATACGCAGATCTGACGTTTTTTTTTTCTTTTTTATAATCAATAATTCTATTTATTATTTAATCTACAAGAACAGTTTATTATAAACAAGTTCTGCTATGTAATTATTATTACGCGCGACGGCTGTTTCGCCATCTGAAGGCATTATCAATTGTTATGGTTGTATCACTTACAGACGATGTATTTATATAATTTCTAAATGGAGTACTTATGATGAAAAAAATTATTGCTTTTATTTAACTTACGCCCTGATTAATTTCCGAGTAAAATGACTAACATGTGGTTATTACCCATTTTTGAAGTTTCCCCAATTACTTCTTCTTCTTTGTGTGCCGTATAAGGTCCCCCCGACGTTGGCGATTACTCTTGAAAATGTCTCTCTGTCTTGCGCTGCCCGGAATAGCTCCTTCACACTTCTAATGCCGGTCCACTCTCGTATATTACGCAGCCAAGACATTTGTCTCCTACCAGGCCCTCGGCGACCCTCCATCTTGCCTTTCAATATTAAATGGAGCAAGTGATACTTCTCCACTCGAAGTATATGACCCAGATATGAAATTTTCATTACTGCATTGCTTAAAGTTGACTGAAGGACGTTAGTCTGGTCGTTGAGTTATTCCAAAATGATGACTCATGGGTTTATTTTATAGCATAATTAAGTATATGAAATTGGCTTAAACATGTCTTAGAGAGTATTTTTGTGATTAATTATTTTATCAATGTCTCTTTTGAAGCCGTTTTTTTAACAATAGTAAAAAATTAATTGTTAAAAATTAATTTAATTTATTTAAAATTAATTGTTTTATGTTTTCAATTTACTTTATTTTTTTATTTTAAATTCTATTAATTGTATTATATTACATTGTGTGCGTTGAATTGGAGATTTGATTTAATTATTTCTTTCGTAATTTATTTTAATTGTATTTATATTATTTTAATTTAATTTAATTTTTTATTTTAATTTATTTTCTGTTTTATATTGGAGGTAATGCTGAAAACCAGCTGCATTCCAGGAGAAATCCTGAATTGTAGCTGAGCAGTGAGTGAACTGTTCGTCAATAGAACCAATGAAAAAGAACAAATTATGTAATAATGTCAAAAAATCTATAGATGAATAAACGTTCTTATTATTATTAATAATAATATTTTTTGCTCCGACTTTCATCACGACTAACTCCGTTACATTCTACGGTCTCATTATTTACTTTATGTACCTACCTAGCGCAGTTAGAGAACACGTATAGCACAAATAAATGACATCTCAAAAATGTTTGAAGTTTGATATAATTTTTTACTTGTATTAATTCTGTAATTTTGGGCAACCCTAGGTATTTTAGATTATCAGGAATCCAAAAAAATAGGGTTGCCACGTCAAGGATTCTGAAAACCGAAACATGATATTCTTACCTTTTAAACTTCAAAAGCTATGACCGTAAACAAGAAGAACAAACACACTGAAAGAAAAGTTCCTCAGTATGTTTATATACATATTAATTTATATTATATTTCTATTTGTCTTTTAATTTATTTTATTTTTTCTCTTCATTTTTCGTCTACTTTTATTCATGTTTTAATTTATATATTTGTATGGAATTCAATAGTTTTTAACACTAAATTTTTATTATTAATTTCTGTATACCAAAATTTTTATATTCATTTTTATTTCTATTTTTCTTTAAAATATGATTTTTTTCTTTATTTTTCGCTTACTTTTATTCGCTTATTTTCTTAATTATTATTTATTATTTTATTATCTGCTTCAACCGAATAGTATTGTTTAGTTCCTATAAAAAATATTAAATGTATGACTACCACAACACGGGCATTATTAGCCTAGTGTGGTAGCCGAAAAAACCCAAAAATCTGTAACAAATAAAATACTATGAAATAAATATATAAAAAAATAAAAAATCAAATTGATTTGTGATGCGCTGTTTCCGTAAAAAGAAATCACACCAAGGTCTCTTTACAAAACTTAATTTATCTCGACTGCAACTTACATATTATACCATTACGGCTTGTATGTACATAACTAACCATCATGTCATTTCACCACACAATGACAGGGAAGACAGGCTGCCACAAAAGTCACTGATGGTGCACACCTTATTGCCTCATTCACATTCATAAATCCTATTCTTTCATGGCTCTTGACGTAAAAAAACATTAGGATTTGTATTAAGAACAATTAAAAACTTTGAATCGTTACAAATCATTAAACTATTGTACACATCCCTTGTTAGAAGCCTAATAGAATATAACTCCATAGTCTGGTCGCCATTCTACAAAATTCATATTCATACTATTGAAAGAATTCAAAGAAAATTTCTACGTTTTGTAAATTTTAAACTTAACATCCCTTTAGAGCACATAAATTACCCGTCGCTAATGAATACTTTAAATATTCCAACATTAGAAAACAGACGACAAATAAACGACCTGACCTTTTTATTAAAATTATTAAACTCTAAATTCTACAGTTGTGAACTTCTGCAATTAATAAATCTACATGTACCTACACGAACAACAAGACAGACATTGACATTTTATATACGTACATCTCATTCGAACTATGATTTACATTCTCCAATACAACGTTTACATAGTCTTGGTAACAAATACTTAAACAATATGGATGTATTTGACAATAATTTGAACTTAGCAAACTTCAAACGCCATATGTGCCAACTATTTATTTCTACCTATCCCATAAACCAATGTGAACAACAATTTTAACCTTACCTACTTTATCTCAACTCCTATATTTTATTTCTTATATTTTATGTTACCTGTATTTTGTTAACGCTTATATTTTATATAATCTATATTTTGTTTTTAACATATATTATGTTACTTATAATCTTTTCACTGTAATTAAAAAAAAAATGTACTACATTCTATGTAAATGCCCTACGGGCGTTTAAATAAATAAATAAAATAAATAAACTGATTAAATTATTTTATTCACTTGGTTGTGCCATTTCTTCTGCCATTCACTTTCGTGGTTATTTAAGCCATATGTACCTAATATCCGATATCCTTTTTTAAATTATTTATGCTCTGAATTGGGTTAGCGGAATAATTGTCAATTAGTCATGAAGAAGATAGAGTATATTTGACAATCGTTCTCATTCTGATGTCGTTACATTTTTTTTTAAATATAGAAAGACAAATATTCCCGGGTTACGAATCAACAATATTTGAAAACCACCACAGTAAGCGAAAAATGTCGCTTTTTTTGTGAAGGAGGACTTAGTCAGCAGAGGAATTGAACTCAGAACGACTGGGTGGAACTCAAAAGCGATGCCAACTAAGACACTTTCATACTAGACGCTAGATGAACGGTCGTTACCACTCTTAAGTCGGTTGTCGGTGCAGTATTTCGCACCAAGATGATTAGAGATGGTGAAATAATAGTCAGACAATGAATTATGTTGACTGACAAATAAGAATTGAAGAGATACTGGACAACCTTTCACAACCTTGTTTCTCGCTGTTTCACTTTGATTTCAGGTTTCACAATCATGTTGAGTGATAAAAGGGAGTCACTGGACAAACGTTCACATTCTTTTATAGTCCTTTCTTCTCGTTCTCTTGTACCGTCTCTCTCATCCTAGATATCAGTCGACATTTTGTAACACTTTTTCGCACCTAGAGCCATTTTTATTTCAATTTTCATGCTGTACATTTCATTGTATATTCTTATTTTTAATACACAGTTGATCGATGGGTGCTGACAATGTTGGCGTCTCTGAGCCCAGCCGAATGGGCCAAACATATCATTACATTATATCGCCGAACAGATCGCAGATCGCCATCGATCTTTAAATGTTTCATTTGTGCTTTGTGTTGTCAATCCCTGACCTTTTCAGATGTGACAGTCGATAATGTGATGATAAATGTCTTTTCAGACCCGAGGCAAAAAAATCATGTTTTTCTATCCAGTATTTAAATCAAACTTGTCAAATGTGGGCCTGACGAAATGACTTGATGTATTAGATAATAAAAAAAAGATGAGACCGAAAAACTTATATTGATTTTTTTGGATTACCTGTAAAGGTGGATACCAAAGATATTCAAATACAAGAGATTTGCTATGGTGTCCGCCCGACTGTCGGCGGATTACCTCCTAATGGGAATAGTTTGAATACGGGAATTAGTTGATTCTTTAAGCCTTTAAGATGTGCAGTAGTGTGCGGTATTGGTTGACAATGTAGTTTGCATACGGAAAGAATTCGTTCCTTTAGTTTTTTTAAGGTGTACAGTAGTACCTATTGGTTGACAATATCGGCGACACCGGGAAGCACAGTCCCACCCCGTAAAAACTGCCGATGATATTTCAATATCTTTGGCGGATACCCTACTTTTTGTTAATGTGACACAAATATCGGAGTGGTAGAGTAGATATCTCAATATTGCCCTGATGACAGGACCCCAATAATTCAGAAATTAATATCCGCATTTCTACCGATTTCTTACATATCTCATTAAACATTTGAAGTTTTAAGCTCTTAAAAAATATATGTTAATTTTGAAGATAATGTCTAGATGCTGCCCACGCCGCAACGCAAATTATATGAAATTCCCTCGATAGAAAAAAATCGCGAAGTATGCTCCAATAATTATTAAAAACAAGTCTGTTTCTATTACCTTATAAATTATATTTGTGCAAAAATTCACAATGTTTATTTAAATGATTCAAGATGCTCTCCACGAGGTTTTTGCTCTATTTTAAACGAGTCGTGTTTTATTAAACATTTTCACATCGATTTTATCGCTGTAAATGTTAGCGCGCTCCTCTAACATTCGTAATTTCGTATCTCTCCATCTTCTTCTTTTCGAGCCCGGTTGCGGAGCCTTAAACATCGGTAGAAATGACTACTGTCAAGTTTAGTTAGGAGACACGACGCTTCCTAATCTTTTCTTTCGCAACATTCCATCGGGCTGCAATAGTTCCACTGACTTCGTCCAAATTCTTCTTCTTCTTCTTAATTCGATTCGTCATTGCTGAGGATCATGGCCCCTAATCCAATTTCCATGGTGGACAAGCCCCCTCCATTTCTTGCGATTCTACGCTGGAGAGCTTTGAACACCGACGCCATTATCAGACGCCAGTTATTCTTGGTTAATCCAGCGCATTGGTGACCTTCCTCTGCTTCTTCTGCCTTCCACTTTGTAGTGACAATTAGTTTCTCCAAGTTGGAATCCCCAGTTTGGCAAGCAACGTGTCCAAAATATCTTAAAATACGTTGTAGGCAGATAGTGGAGAACCTACTGTGGATACCTTGCTCTTCCAGAATGGACACAACTGTGTGTCTGGCATCAACAATCAACAATCCTTAGCATTTTTCTCCAGCACCACATTTCAAGGACGTCTATCGGCTATGTTAAATATTAGGTCCTTACACATGAAATTGGCGTTTTGCCGTACTGGCAACTTTGATCTCAAATATCTTCTCTTTGGTTAGGAATTTCAAATTCAAATTTATGATTTATACAGCTATTTACTCATGTATTTGTGTTCCGAAAATTACAATTCATTTGTTTTTCCTTAATTGTTTTTTTTCTTTGCATCACTTAGTTTACAAAATGGAAAACTTGAAATATCGCGTTATTTACGAGTACGAGTTCCACCGTGGTACCAGTGCTGCAGAAATGGCTCGAACGATTAATGATGTGTATGGCGACGGTGCTGCAAAAGAAAACACAGTGCGTTTTTGGTTCCAACGTTTTCGTTCTGGAAATTTCGACGTGTAGAACAAGCCCCGTGGACGGCCGGAGACCAAAGTTGATAATGAAGAATTAAAGGCTATTGTGGAAGCGGATCCATCGTAAACCACATCCGAGTTAGCTGCAGGTATTAGTGATAAAACTGTTTTAATCCACTTGAAGCAAATTGGGAAGGTGAAAAAGCTTGAAAGGTGGGTACCTCACGAATTAAGTGAAGCAAATCAACAAACGCGCGTTAGAACGCTAGACCACACACTGCACAACAGACGACTACCAAATTAGAGAAGCTTCAATTGGAATGTCTAAGACATCCACCGTACTCTCCGGACCTTGCCCCAACAGATTACCATTTCTTTCGATATTTGGATAACTTCTTGCAAGGGAAAAAATTCAACTCCGATGGGGCAGTCCAAACCGCCTTCAAAGATTTTATTAAAATTAAAAAACTAAGTTATTTTTTCAAAACTATCAGGAATGTCCTCATTAAAAAAGACTTAATCAAGATTTACATGGCTCTCTGCCAATCACTGTTAGAATACGGTATTATCGGATGGGGCAGTGCAAATAAAAACATACTAAATCCACTAATTAAAACTCAAAAAGCTATAATGAAAATTATACTGAAAGTTCCTGTAAGAACTAGCACTGACGAAATCTTCAACAATCTTAACATCATGTCAATTAAACAACTATATTCTAAAACTATACTCATTTACATTCATAAGTACAAAACCCAAGAAATAACAACTAATACGTACATTAGAAACACTAGATCTCATGGTCAATAACTTATCCAACAAGTAACTTCTAACACAACATTTGGGCAAAAAAGCTTCTTATATTATGGCATTAAACTTTACAATAAAATACCACTCTCACTCAAAAACCTCAACATTATAACATTTAAATTTCAAATAAAAAGCTGGATACTAAATATAGGGAGATCAGAAATAGAAAATATACTGATATCAAATACAGACTAAAACCAAATCTAGTAATCTGAATTATAAAAAAAAACCACTATCTTATTTACTTTATAATTATTTAAAAAAAATACTACATGATATATGTTATGTCTAATTCATATCAATTTCTTATAATTAAATTATAATATGTAAATGAAATCCTCAGCACGGGAGATCCCAGTGAGGATATCATTATCTCTACTGTTACTAAGAAATGAAGTTATAAATTAATCATTATTATTATTGTTATTATTATTATTGATTCCCGTCCGAATGGTTTTTTTAGTAAAGGGATCGATGAATAACCCATGAGATGACAAAAGTGCATAGATAGCAATTTGATTAAATAAATATATTATATAAAAAAAATCGACTTTATGTTCCTCCCATACAAAAAGCCAATTTCATAGACCTAATATAAAACGCCCGGGCGAATTTCATCTTTGTTATATTCGGTATGCCTCTGTCACTCCTTATCTTTGGCATTTTATTCATTCGGGCAAGTAAAACATTGGTAGTCACACAAAAAAAAAGTGCTCCAATTACCCATCTGTGATATCATTTTTTTTATTATTTAATCTGTTCTGGTAGGTACTTTATAGAACACTTTTATAGGTACTGTTGCCTCAGGATTATGATTTTGTACCTACGATCTAACCATAAAGAAGCATATAACTTAGTCACTGAACAGTGCTATACAAAATTAACAAATTATATATTTAAAGCTTGGTGACTTTCTGGCAATAATTCAACACTGGATAGGCTTGTGCGGTTATCATAATATTAATAAAACCCATTTATAAAGTGAAATCGAATCAGATCAAATATCTTTCCGGACTGGGGTATAAAAAAATCATTAAACATTCAAAATTATTCACCCCTTGCTATGAAATTCTATGCTGCAATGATAAAACGCAAAGATTATATTGTGATTGCAGTAAATTATACTGCGGTATCAAACAGTTCGTTTCGCTGCCGATATTCCGCCATTAAATTTCAATGAATTCACCCCGTTATATGCGGTTTATCTGCAAGATAGAACGGGTATAAAAAGTTCCAAAAGGGGGTTTTAATTTGATACCTCGATATTATATTACAATTATTATATTATTGCGTCTGCCAAGGGATGATCACAAAAGTATTAACACACTTATTGAACAGTAAGTTTGATTTCTTTTAAATTGATTTATTTTAACGGTGTTGATTTTATTTATTAATTTTAACGCCATAACGGGCTTTTACATTACTATGCGAAACACGATTATGATACAGAAAGGCAATGTTGAAATAAAAAATAAAAACTTAAAGAAATGAACATCATAATGTATGGTAGGTATAAAGGTGCATTGAAATGAAAAAAATATATAAGAAAAAAATAGGAAAAAAACAGAAACCAGTATTTTAGGTTAATAATACAAAATTTACAGGTGAAAGTAATACATGAGAAAGTACGTGCTACAGAAAAAAAGCGGAACATATTTGTACATTGTAGATAAATGGTAATAATATGAAAATAAATGCAATAGCTCCTAGGCGATGCTCCTTAATTAATCTTATATATAAAAATTAATCGCTGAATGTGTTGCTAAGCGCAAATCTCGAGAGCAGCTGAACCGATTTCGCTATTTATTTTTTTAGAATATTCCTTGAAGTACGAGGATGGTTCTCACGGAGAGAAAAATTAAGAAAATTGGATAATTTCAGAAAACCTAACGACTATCGCACGTTTGACAGTTCGCGTGTTTGAGAATGACATTTTGCAAAACAGTGATTGTTAAAACAGGATTCTATTTTTGAAAATTTTAAAGTTGATAAATTTATTGCACGCGGGCTGTTTAAAAACTGAATGTACTGGGATTGAATATATGGAACGCGGGAGGAGGGTTGGCGGGACGAGGAAGCGGGAAAGGGAAGAGGGAAGGCGGGGAAGGTGGAAGGGGAACGCGGGAGGGGGGTTCGTGGGACGGGGGAAGGGGGAAGGGGGGAAGAGTGGAGTGGGGTGAGGAAAGGTGGAGGTGTCGGAGAGGGAACGCGAGAGGGGATGAGGACGCAGGAGAAGAAGGGGAGGCGGAAGGGGAACGGGACAAATGGGAAAGGACACTCAGGATGTGTAAGGGGGGAGGGGAACTCAGGAGGGGGGTTCGTGGGACGGGGGAAGGGGGAAGGGGGGGAAGAGTGGAGTGGGGTGAGGAAAGGTGGAGGTGTCGGAGGGGGAACGCGAGAGGGGATGAGGACGCAGGAGAAGAAGGGGAGGCGGAAGGGGAACGGGACAAATGGGAAAGGACACTCAGGGAGAAACAATTTATTTATTAAATGGCTTAGCAACGCATGCCGGGACCAGCTAGTTAATTATAAAAATATTCCTCATAAATATATCATTCAGGTATCTATTAAAAAATTGTAAATTTATATTAAATGTGTCGAGGAATAGGTGCTTGTACGTGTTGGTCCTAAAATTATTGTTGCAGACTGAATGTTTTGCCTAGTTACTCGATATAGTATTTTAAAGTTGATGACGTGCAGGAGTTCACAACAGTCTAATTTTAATATTGCTAATATTTGCTTATCTTTCTTTGCAGATAAGTAGATACCTATCATCAATTGGGGCGTTTCAACGAATGTCTGACTCTCTCTTCTAAACTACGGTTCAGTGAAGAATTACATCAACTCAATAGAAGTCTGCCCAGGTTTGAGCTAGATATGTTTTTTTTTTCGTTACATTCCCACCTTGGACCTTACTCTTTCAAATTAACTAGTTTTGCCAACCAGTTTCTCCCACAATAGCCATTATTTTTTTTTAAATACGCATATTTAAATTTAAATTTCGATTTTGTTTTCTTGAATAAATGAATGCAAATATTGGGAGTGGAAATTAACAAACTTCCCTACATCCGATCGGTCTGATGCTCGGCAGATAGATTTGATGTCGATGACAATGTATTCTCTCAATGTTGGTGGCATTCGTGCACACACGCGTAATTTCTCTGAAATTTGTAATAGGTAAACGTCCCGATAGATGGCCCTGAAATTGAAAATAGATCTCTCTCTCTGGTTTCAATCCTGAGATTGGTTTGCAGCAATATCATCTATTCGTTTCTTCCACTCTTCCCTGTCTTGTGCGGCTCTTTTGAAGTCTGCATATGATGAGCAGCGCACGTCCACCAGCAGGTCCTCCAGGTACTCTCGGCGTGGGCGTCTCCTAGCGTTTGTCCCCTCGGTCATACCCTCCATTATGGCATGCAAGAGGCCTTCTTGTCTTATTACATGGCCGATCCATCTTTAATAAAATAGATATATTAGAGTAAAAAAATGTTTTATTACGAGAATTTTTTTTTAACTGCAAATTTGCAATTTCCAAGCACCATAGCTAGCGATTGAAATGGCGACGCGAGTTAATATACTATACACAGAATTTGAACAATTGATCAAATTTCAAAGTTATTTTTCAAGATCTGTAAAAGTTCCATTCAAGATCTGTTATTATATCATCATTGGCTAGTTATTTTACGCAAGTGAAATGATAACAGAAATTGAATGAACTTGCAAAAAACTTAACAACAACTTTCAAATTTGATGACTTGTTCAAATTCTGTCAAACAACTGGCCCTCAGATAGGTGACCTAGAAATTCAAGACAGAAAGAAAGTTTTCGGACTTAAAAAATATGTTTGTACCAACTCTGTTTGAGAGATCAGGCGAATTTAAATTTTTTTTTATTTTTTTTTTTTTTTTATTTTTTTTTTAATTTTTAATTTTTTATTTTTTTTATTTTTTGGTAGAAAGCAGTCACTTTGTGGTTTGACATATTAATTAAAGGAAAACAATCACTTTGTTTGTAACCACGATTTATTGATTTAATTTTTATTTACCTGGTAAATAAAAATAAAATCATAATTAAATCAATAAATCGTGGTTACAAACAAAGTGATTGTTTTCCTTGAATTTTAAAATATTATTACCTTATTATTTTATTGCAATTAAATACTTATTAACATTTATTTTACATCAATGTGACAATATTTTACAATCCACACAATCATAATTAAATCAATAAATCGTGGTTACAAACAAAGTGATTGTTTTCCTTGAATTTTAAAATATTATTACCTTATTATTTTATTGCAATTAAATACTTATTAACATTTATTTTACATCAATGTGACAATATTTTACAATCCACACAATGTTAGCGTTGATTGCTTTCGAGCAAATCAATAAATTTACCATATAAAGCAAATCCAATCATTTTTCATTCGAATCATCCAATTCGTATTCAAAATATCATATACACCTACAAAATTATTAATTGCAAGGTAGATTGGAGGTCCTCAATACCCGACTCCGAATCCCACAAAAGGCGGTAACTAGTTCGAATGCTTTTGAAATGTAATTTGACGTGATAAATAATATAATATTATATCGTGGGATAATTTATTACTACTGCTTGGCAACTTTGACGGCCTCCGAGGGGTAAGGCCCTCGACCAGCAATGCGAAGGTCGCGGATTCAAATCCCGTAGTACTCAAATTATTTTTTTATATGTGTTATTTCACATTTTATTAATTAAAAATTATATATATAATATATTTGCTGCGCGTTGCAGTGCAGAAGATTATCTCAATATCGTCCTGGTATAAGACCACCATTCAGAATTGAAACGTTACTTTAAATGGGTTTAGCCGTTTTAGGTGACCAGATCCGAAAAGCCAGGTACTTCCCCAGTCCTCTCCGCACTACCTTTAGCCTTACAATGTACCCCAATTGGGGAAGCCACAGTATCACCGGCTCCAGACAGGAGCAGTTGGGATTCTTGTGCGATATTCACATAAAGAAGAATAATTATATAAGTTCGGAATTAGCGTTTTCGAGTTGGGCACACAAAAAGCATAAGTACCTTTATTTCTTCGCCTATGTACGTACGCCACCATAACATTATGTGATAATATAATAATTTCAAAATATGATGTAAAGCACAGCGGCCTTAATAAATTAGATGAAAACTAGTACAATAGATACTAGTACAATAATACCTTTAACTGCAGACAAGAATTATATATTTTATTCTATAACCATCTGTCTCTTCATTTTAATGGAAGCTTTTAAATATTTCATTGTGTACGTAAAATGACTTGAAAACCTTAAAACTTTAATTTAAGAAAATTATTTCACGAGTTGCTCCATAGCGTTCGGGTCTAGAGACTTTTTTCTTATTTTTAATATTTTTGGAGCTTTCTCGCCTTTGACTGTAGTTTGATGCCAAACAACTTTACTGTATGTTAGCAAGACAACCCTTTTTTTAACCCCTGATGCAAGGAGAGGTGTTTTAAGTTTGACGTGTCTGTCTGTGGCATCGTAGTTCCTAAACAAATCGACGGATTATGATGCGGTTTATTTTTGTTTGAAAGCTGACGTGAACCAGACGATTCTTAGCTACAATTCATGAAAATCTGTGCAGGCGTTTCAAGGTCATCAGCTCTTTTTTGTGACGGGGGTTACTTAAATTTTTTTTAAATATATCATTCCGATTTATAATTATGTAGTCTTCTCTGTATCGACTTTTAAATCTTAACTCAGTTTTGTGGTTCACTTGATCGGATAGAATTGTTCATCTCTGCAAAATTCTTCAGCTTACACTAATTTTAGGTAAACTAGGATAATAATCTAAGGTTTAAAACTAATAATAATCTTATATTTTATAATGTAGCTATCACTTTGTGGTTATCCATTATAGAAAAATGAAACAATACAACTTTGTATAAACCACTTATATAATGCGTAAATCCTACCGGTTTCGGAACAAACGTTCCTTCTTCAGGGAAAGCTTATACTAATTTGACAGTTTCGAACAATGTTTCATTATGGTAGGGGTGGAGCCGTTGCTAGTTATTAATGTAGATTGGGTGGGTAGGTATTAATGTAGAGTGGGTGGGTAGGGGAACAAATCCATGATTGGGCTATAAGATAATATTTTTTGTTTGTTGATAATAGATTCATTATTTTTAAGGGATTTTTCAATTTCCAAGGCTTCTAAGTTATCCAAACGTTTTCCTTTATGATTAATATGAATAATATTTATCCCTGTATTTTTTTTTCAAAACTATGGTTATTTTCAATGATATGGTTAGCGAACTCAGAAAAATTATTATTATTAAGACACCTTAAATGTTCTTTGATTCTGATTTCAAAATTACGAGTTGTTTTTCCAATATAAAATGTGGGACAATCATTGCATTTGAGTTTATATATTCCGGAATTAGTCAATTTATGGTCTTTATCTTTAGTTTTTCTCAAAAAATTACCGATATTATTTCTTGTATAAAAAGCTGGTTTAATATTAGAAGGGAGATTTTTGCAACATTGAACTGAAAAAAAGACATTCCCATATGCTGTGTGTATTAGGCTAAGTGGGAGTGAAAAATATTAATTAAACTTTTTTGTTGAATTTTACAGCACAGTTTTGGTAAAAACTCACCTCAAGGGCTATGTTTACAATACGCTATATTACTTCTAACTGCAGACCAGACAAACTATTATAACAATGAATGGTTAACAGATTGCATCCATCCGTTCGCCGGTCACTAATTCAAAACTATAAGTTTAATGCATTTGACCAATGAACGTGATCCTGCGTTAAAATGCACTTATATTATTTGATTTATATTCTCTACCGGCAAAAAATATACATGACTATTCTTACCTGGGAGGTCACCTGAGATCATTGAGTTATTATTAATTTGCTGAAGAAAGAAAATAACCATTGCGTAGGGTATTATTATAAACAATGCTAACCTTACCTTATTCATAAGAAAATGTTATAATTGTCTCAGAGTTCACCGCCATGTTTAATCACTGTCTCCCACTGTTTCCAACAGGTTACACGGGGCAAATAAACGCAACCAGGTAGCACAAACAGAACAGAATGATTTAATTATCCCCGTGCTTCCCACAATTATTCACCTGTCAGAAAACCAAGCCCAGACTGCGTCAAAAACTTAATTATTTTTTCAACGATTATTAAATTTTAATACCTAATAAATTCGCTTAATTAATTATTTGCACCTGATAAATGAAGCCATTAATTAGAAGTATTTTCTTCCGATGTGACAGCTTAATTTTACTGGTTTGCTTTTACAATGTACGGGTAATATTTATTAGGTAATATCACGCCATTTGATCTACTCATTAAGTATTTGGTTAAGATTCTAGATTTAGAGGGGAACTAGATTTTTAATAAAGATAATGTAATTATAATTAACTGAAGTCTTAACCATAAATCGAGGGCTGGTTCTTTCTTACTTTATGGACTCTGGTAAATAAGTTGATAGAAAAATATGTAATAATACATTTCATATTATATGTACTCAACAACCATGTACGAATTTATGTTTGTGACATTTTAAAAACCCTCTTTTTTCTACATGTATACCGCGCAAGAGTCCCAACTGCTCCCGTCTGGAGCCAGTGGGACTATAGCATCCCCAATTAGGGTATGTTGTGAGGCTGAAAGTAATGGGGAAGGGAAGGAGATGGGGTAGAGGGAGGTGGGGAAGTACCTGGCTATTTAGATCTGGTTACCAAATATGGCTAACGCCATTTCAAGTACCTTTTCAATTCTGAACGGTGGTCTTACATCAGGGCGATACTGAGTGTATCTTCCACCCTGGAACATGCCGCAAAAATACTATATATTATTATAAATGAATAAATTGTGAAATAACACAAATTAATCAAAATAAAATTTATTTGCCACGCCGGGATTCGATTCTGCGACCTTCGGAGTGCTAGTCAAGAGCCTTGCCGCTGGACTACGCCGGCCGTCAAAAAGAGAAGAGAAGTTGAAGGAGAGAATACAAGTTCTATTGCACTTTTAACAAATGGTCGTAGTCTAAACGGTTCAACGACAATTCAACTAAGTGGCATTTCTACACCCCTTTGAAAAGTCATTAAAAGTTATGAAAAAAAAATTAACACATAACCTAACCTAACATGACGTGTTTAACCAAACATTTTTTTTCTTCACTTTTATTGACTTTGTAAAGGAAGTGTTGAAGTTGCACGATTCTGAGTTGTCCGGACACCCGTCTAAACACGTCAATATTTATGTAAATTTTTAACTATATCATCTTTTCCTACTATATCGTCTTTGGGGATGCTATGAAGGGTCTTTTTAAAAAAGGAAGGAGAGTAAGTTTCGGGAAGGAAAACGTTATGATGGGTGGGTAGGAATCTGGAGGTCAGTGTTTCCAAAAGTGACGGACGTATGAATCCATCCCTTCCACTGGGGTACATGGCGATATTTTGCTCGAGAGGTCAAAAGGTCTCCCTCAACCAGTCTCTTCCGCGTTTATCACGCAGTAGGTTGATAAACGCATCCGCCGTCAAACAAACCTAGACAAACCTCACCCCATGATCTCGGGCATGCCTGATAAGTCACCAAATGTAGCGAAACCTCTTGGGGTGACCTATGGCAGAGGTGTGAGTTATCCAATAAATAGCGGCGGGATTTATAAAGATATCCAGTTATATCGTGGGCAGTCAAAAGGTTCGGATTCGTGGAATTATTTTTTCAAGAGTGAACATCTTAAAAAGATTATTCAGACCAAAATTTCAGAAAATATGTCTTAAAAGGTAGGAGGGTTTATCGAGTTATAAAATAAGTTTGACATTCAAATAAATTTTGATCGCGCCTATAAATAAAATGTGAAACTAATTACACGCCTACCAGCATCATTGCAAAAGGCGTAAAAGGTGAAGACATGATGACATCGTGACATTCTGATGACATTGTTATCGGAGACTTTCAAGGTATCATTAAACTTTATTCAGGTACAAAATGACATATTTAAATAAAACCTTTATTAATAAGCCAATTACTTTACCAATAATTTTATCTTCATTGATATGCTTGATGTACTCTAGTGACCAGCTCATGTACGGGGGCTCCATCGAAGTCAGAGTTAAGTTAGCCTCTCAGAAATTGGGCGTACTGTACAGGGCCCCCAAATACTTTAATAGTATCCAACTGATAAGCCTGTACAAATCGCAAGTACGCCTCACGGTTGAATTTGGCAGCCACCCCTGGTCTGGAGTCCCAAAATACCTAACCTCGACTCTGTGCAGATACGGGCGGTCCATTTGATTAATTTTCCTAACTTAATAAACGGATTACAATCTTTAGAGCACAGGCGTCAGGTGGTAATGCTGTCCTTGTTCTACCGGTATTACAATGGAATATGCTCTGAGGAAATTGATCTCCTCGGCACCGGTGCATGGTCGGGAAACACACCAAACACACGCCCAACATTGTACATTGTACACGGTTGACATTTGTCTCATGAGAACGGGTCTTTTCTACGACTCGTTCTTGAATTCAACAGCTCGGCTGTGAACCGATTTGCCGGCCTCTGTGTTTCCTCCCTCCTAAAACATGCGTCTCTTCAAGACCCATGTTCACTCCTTTCTCTCCTCAAAAAGACTCTCCAAACAGTATCTTCAAAGTTGACATAGGCTCTGAGGGAAATTATTTTTTTCAGGGCCTCCTGTGTGAAGTTAATGTAAAAAAAAATCATACCATGAATTTGCTTAAATAGCAGTGATGTGTTTCACAACTATTGCTTACCCATCGTCATCATCGTCACTCTAGGCTGTACAACCCCTGGTGGGTCTTGGCCTCCTCAAGAGTCTTCCTCCACTCATAACGGTTTTGTGGCAGCTCTCTCCAGTTTACTTCTCCAAGGTGGATATATCTTTGAGGACGTTGTCGCTCCATCTTAAACTTGGTCTTCCCAGACTCCTTCGCCCTGTCGGTCTGGAGTTTAGCAGGGACTTTGGTGCTTGATGCTCGGTCATTCTCTCTACATGACCCAGCCACCGATTCCCAGTTTTATGAATTTTGTGATGCTTACATTCATAAACAGAGTATATAGCTTATTATTGTAACGTCTGCGCCAAAATCCATTTTCTGAAACCGGTCCGAAGATACGCCTCAAAATTTTCCTTTCGAAAACAGCTTACCCATCTTAACGAGGTAAAAATCACTATAAAAAGTCTTTCCTGAATTGGAATTTCATAATCCTATTGTTTAAAAAAACTGCAAGAATTCAAGAAAATCTTCAAAGAGCCCGCAGAGAGTCGAATTAATAAAAAAAACTGTCTCATCATTTATGTCGGATATCATCGTGAGGCATTGTGGCAATCAAATAGCATTACAATCGGAAGAATGCCATTTGTGTTCCGTGGGATACTAACCCAGACCATGAGTACGTCCCCTTATTACGACAAGGTTCTATCTGAATTATGGTCAAAATTGATTTTGCAAGAAATCGGACCAACTTTCTTAGATTTTTTTTTATCTTAAATGATGTTCGTAGATAATTATGCAACGAAGTTATAATAAAAATTTATTTAGGTATTTGTTTTTTAAAACAAATAGATTCCATTTGTACTCAGCAACTTAGATCTATTTTAAAAAAAACTTTATTTTTAGTTTTGGAACAACAAGGTTCAATTTGAAAATTTTACGAAGAATTTAGTTCTGTCTACCTTAAATATATATTTTTTGCAATACACTCGTAGTTCATTTGCGTTGTATTTCGAGCTCATTCGCTTGGAAAAACATGGTTCAATCTGCCTGCAACTGGCAAATAATTGAAATATTATGTTTAATTAAATGAAGACAATATAATCGAAACTCAATCGAAAATCTGGAAACAGAAAAATCAGAAAAAGATATTGACACCTCTGGGACTCGAACCCAAGACCTCTTGCTGGACCTCGACCTGGGTTCGAGTCCCAGAGGTGTCAATGTCTTTTCCCGACTTTTCTGTTTCCAGATTTTCGATTGAGTTTCGCATATATTGTCTTCATTTAATTGAATATTACTGTTTGAGGTTTTACTAAAAAAGTTAAAATATAAGTGAAATAGATATTATATTTATGATCTGGTGAATATGCAGAATGTATATCTAGTAATTGAATTATCTTTAGGTTTAACAAGTCAAGTATGCCTCGTATGTCACACATATCTGGTAACGTTATATTATCGCGGAAACAAGCTTCTAGATCTGAGTGGTTGAACATTTTACATAAAAAATAGAATATAGCCAAAAATAAAATAGGTAAATTAATCAGATAGAACCCCGTTGCTCTGAATTTAGCTGATTTTAGGAGCAACAATGATGTTTTTTTAGAATTTGCTAAATCCCTCGCGTTTTTTGCTCAAAATGTTCTCAAACAAAAAAAAAACTAATTACATTACGTTATTCATATTAATTTTTCATTAAAATAATATATAACCTACATGAGGCACGTTCCTGATTGGAAGATAATCTTAGTATTTCCCTGGTATAAGACAACCATTCAGAATTGAAACATTGCTTGAAATGGCTTTTGCCGTATGTGTTGAAGAGATCTGATACATCCCCACCTTCGTCTCCAACATTCGCCAATCGGGCATGCCATACTACCAGATTAGCTCCCGGCGGTTGGGAGCAGTTGGGACTCGCGGTATTCACATAAAAAAATTATATTGATAATATTTTATTTGAGATTTAAACTTTGAAACGATTTTATCTCTGTTTCATACAATGGCAGATAGAACTTTGTTATTCCAAGGGAACGAGCAGTTTTAGTTTGGTGGCTTTCTCACAAAACAGGTAGCCGCTAGCCGGGCAACTTTACTTTGGGTGAAATATGTCTCATTAGCGTTAGGCGAATGGCGGCGGTGACTGTATGTTTGTTTAGTTACGATAAAGTGAACAAGTGAAGGTTTTTGTCGGGGAGTGTGATGAACACTGTATTTGTTTGTTTGATTTTTCAAGTTTTGCGTGTCTGGACTTGCATAAGTAAGGAGCCGGATCGTAAGGAGCCGGAACGGAACTATCACTTAATCATTTTGTATTGTCTTACACCCCATCAAGGGGGTGGACTAGACCTATGACCGTGCATCAACTGAGGAGATGACTCCCAAGGCAGCGGTTGCATAACCCGCCCGCGCCTCCCCCGTCGCCATGAGCGGGCCTGAAGACCAACCGTTGCGGACCGGTGCCCTTCCGCCCTGCCTCCGGTGACCCGATGCTCACTTTTATCCCTAGGGTCTTCAGGTCTTTCACTCTTTAATTCCAACACTTTCTTCGAGGGCGTACCGGGAAGCCGGCTTAGGGGCGCGGACATCGAGTCCCGCTTGCGACTGGACTGATGGCTCCACTTATCCTCGGCGGGACTGCCGGACGACTGCAACTCAGTTGCTTTGGTTAGGTCGTACAATCTCATCATAATAATGTTTTTTTTTTTTCTAGTAACCTTTCCTCTTTTCTATTAATAAACTTTGTTTTCAGCTATATCCAGTGGCGGAGATGAGACGTGATACTGTGAAATAAATAACTAACACCATGTACGCACTCGCATACTGCCTGCTAACAATGTATGCCCGGACATTGGAGGTCTAGAGTCATTTTAATAAAAAAAAATAGCTTCTTTATAAATAAAAAATTAGAGTCCTGACGTGTACGGTGAAGGAGGAAACCATCTGTTTCCTTAGAACGCCGTGGGAAAGTGGTGGGGAACCTCCAGTGTTTGATTTTTTAATTGTTCGTGTCATTTAATGAAATCGCTGCTAAAACTAATATTACGCTTTGAGGGTGTTTTGAAAGGTGATTAGATTATAAAAGGCAATATATGTTTTTATTCTCACGTTTACTAAGCGTGTCGTTAGCCTTAGCCTCACTTACTAATTCCAGCCCACACACGCGCGATGGTGGGGGACCTAGGTCCCGGTGCATTTACATACTGCATTTAAGCTATATTTAAATACGTTTTCTATTAACCCATGTACATTTATTATATCTTGTTTTATATCTGAGATTAATCTGTAAATAAAGTAGGATTGATTGATTGGTGGATCTTTCATGATTTTTTTTCACACTATCTCCCACACAAAAAAATCCTTCAGGGCCAATATCATCTTTAGGGATGCTGTATGCAGTCTTTTTAGAGAAAGGAAGTTCTAAGAAGGAAGAAGGTATGCTTGGAATACTTGGAGCAGGTGGATGAGTTTGTGTACCTGGGTAGTACGTTTACGAGAGACGGGAAGGCTGATAAGAGATATTTAAAGAAAAGTAAATGCAGGTAACTTCATTAATGGAGGACTGAATGCCCTTGGCGCTAATAAAAAACTGTCAAAAGAAGCGAAGCTAGCAGTCCACAATGGAGTCCTGGTACCCACCCTGATGTATGCCAGTGAGGCTTGAAATTGGCAGAGGAAAGATGAAAGTAAACTGAATACTGTTGAAATGAGATCCCTGAGGCGAATGTGTGGTAAACCTATGTATGATCGTGTGAGAAATGTGGATATCCGCAAAGAATGTAAGCCTGATGAGTAAGATTAAGAAAGAGTTTGCGTATGTAGAGCGAATGGATGAAGAAAATAGTACTTAAAGTTTTTAGTTTAGATATTTACTATTTAAGTATTTATCTTTAGAGTGAATATCTCAGAAGAAAATTTTAGTTTTTTGGAAGGCCATCTGGCTTTTTTGTAACTTTTCGGCTTTAAATAAAAGCCGTCATAATTATAAGCCATTTTATTGATATGTACCTCACAAAGATTATTGCATTTTATTATAGGAAATTGTCGTAGTTTTTGAACATCTGGTAACCGGCCGGATATTGAGTTACTATCCGGTATCCGGCCTAAATTTACTATCCGGCTATATTCGTTTCATCTCTAATATATATCCAAAAACAATGGTTAATATTTCTGAATTTAATACATTGTTTCCATTATTTTCTACTTATAGCTGCAAATCCTAGACAGTTCAATAACGGACAGACAAGGTTAAAGGTCTTCACGCATTTTCCCCAGACATTTTTATTTCTTAGCATTATTTATTCGACTAGAATAAAACGTTGTTGTGGAGTCTGGGCGTGAATCCGGAACCTCTTACTGTTTGAATAACTATTCTAACAAGTTAGTTTATCCGTCTAAAAAAAATATTTTTCGTAAGGAAATTTTATAATTAATTTTCTAAGTCACCATTTCTTCTACTAAGTCATAAGAGTTCTTTAAATAATTTTTTATTTTTATTTATTTATCTATCTATCTTTGGGTTCTTTTGATGCATGTCTCACTAGGATATACCTGTGTCGAGACAGGCGTACAAGTATATAAATGAATATTGTAGATACAAGAGTATTTAAGTTAAAATACATATTAATTCGAATCGAAATTAAAACAGAAAGGTGATTGGAAGGGTGGGTAAATCGTTTAAAGAGAGTTATCTTATAATTGTTGGAGGAGATGAAGTAATGAAGTAAATTCCGTCTAATGTATTCATGGAGTTAAGTTTGACAGGATCCTATTATTTCATTTATTTTATCTGGGTTTAAATTACTTGCAATATTTTCATTTAGTGAATTAAATACTGTTTTCATCCATTGAATTCGACACGACCGACGCACGAGGTTTTAAAGTCGATAGTAACTTTTGTCGTGATAAAGAAAGAATGCTTTTGATTCCGGTCGACAGAATGATTGAATTTTGTAATAAAAAGATTTGTAATCGCTTTCAATTCTCGATTTCGACAATGAACAAACTTAATTTAATCGAATGCGTATTACATACGTCAGAATTTGTAAAAGAACAATAATATAAAGAATGGTACCTACCAAGAATGCTGTAAACTTAAAATAATGCCGATTCCTAAATTTCATCAGCAGTAATTAAAAATCGCATTCGATAAAGGCATAGAGTGGGCAGTGGTCAGTCAACTTGTCACCCACCTGAAAATGTCCCGAGAAATCTCGATAGCAGCTTTATTCGCACATTTAAAAAAAAGCCTTACGGCTTTAAGGGCAGTCTTGTTTATTATTATTTCTGTGAAGGTAATTTTCTCAAAACCCCTTCTTAATTAAGACATTTCACGGGTATCTTATTAAAAGAGCTTCGCAAATGAAGCACACGACATCTCTGAATAAATAAACGAACTAAATGCTAATAAGATAATAAATTCACGTTTACATATTTTTGCATACGAAATTTTTTAAACAGCACCTTTTAAATCAGACATTAAAAGTTTTTTAAATCTTGTTTTGTTTTTAACTTTTTAATATCAAATATAAATAATTTTCTAATTATATTAATTCAAATCGCCGTATTCGGCGTTCGGTCAAGAAACCGCACAAATAATCTGAATGCTAAATCGATTGTGTTAAATTTATGGGCTTGTTGGGAGTAGATTGAAGAAAATCGATTGAATTCGTTCAATATGCAATAAGGTTTTTCGATGTAGGTGTAACTATCGTTTGACACGACTAGAAAAAGTTTTAAATAAATTGGTTTTACCATAAACCGGATTCATACGATTCGAATTTTGCTGATCAGCTGCTGTCTGTTGGATGACAGTTGAAACAAATTGATAAATGGGAACGCTCTTTCAACAAGTTGATCCACTTTTAGTTGAATTGAATGAAGTTGATCTGCGGTCTACTCTAGTGGTTTCAAGTGTGAGTCATTGTTTGAATTGATGTTGGATTGACACGTGCGAACGACTCGCTTTAACAAAGTATTTAGTTCCATTTCTTGCGATGTATACAACCATAGTGGTTTTTGAATTAGCTCTTGAACTTCTCGTTAAATGTTTATTGTTAAATAAATCATTTTAATCAATTAAAATCAATCGTGTGAGCCAGGCATTAATGATCGTACGTTGTACGTTTTAAGGTGGTCAATAAGAAACAGATTAGTATTCAAATATCTTCAGAAGTTAAATATATTGGTAAGGCAAAAGTAAACCTTTTTGGCTGTGCATATTTGAGCTTTTTTATTTTTATTAATGGCTACTTTGGTCGTACAATTCCTCCAAATATAAGCTGTTTAAATGGTAGATATTCTCGCCTTCATTACGAAGGGGAATATTTTTTTCAAAAAAGATAGAAGCTTTCATCAGGGCGATACTGGGAGTATGGAACGTGCCGCAAATAATAATATAAGTTAATTTTACTGTATTAAATGTGAAACAACACATTTTAATCAAATAAAATCTGGATTGCACGCTGGGATTCGAATCCGCGATCTCCGGATTCGTTGTCAAGAGACTGACCCCTCGACCGCAGAGGCTTTAAAATTGTTGATCTCCATGCGAATAACACAAGGTTCAGAGTCAGAGTCAACTCGACGTTCTGTCAGTAGATCCATCCGATTTTTTCCACCTTTTCCAACTTTATTCCTACTTTGGGCTCAATTTAGTCGCAAACAAAAGCTCAAATCAAATAATATAATTCTAATAAATCGGTTCAACATGTGATGAAGATTCACCAGGTAAGCTTGTTCTATACGGAGTTTTCGTACACCACGTATATGGCGATAGCAAGATAATTTAAGAAATCTCTCATAGAGATTGGGACATATTGAATAAATGTTTATCGCTCGCCATCATCTGTCAGATATCTGATTGGAGGTTTTATGTTCAACCCAGTTTATACTATCTATCTCCCCAGAGATCGTGGCCTGGTACACTTACCAAAACAAAAATAAAATCTCTAGACTTGCATTTAAAAAAATGTCATAATTTATTGTCTAGATTTTGTCTTAACCTTCCAAGGACCCTGTTACACCACAATTTTAACGGTTAAGTAGATTTTCTGTCAATATAATTGCGGAATTATCTATGGGTTATGGCTAACGAAAAATTATCCAAAGAAGCGATGTTTGCATTCTCCAAAGGAGTGCTACTACCTTCCCTGGAAGTGGGGCATAGAACCGGCAGAGGAACGATAAAAGTGGGCTAAATTCTGTAAAAATGGGAATCCAGTCTGGTAAAACCATGTTTGATCGTATGAGAAGTGTAGAGATTTGCAAAATATAAGGCTGATGTAAGCAGTGATGACACTGATAAGTAAGATTAACAAAGGGATGCTTAAATGGTTTGGACATGTAGAGCGAATTAACGTAGAAAGAAGAGTAACGAAAACATTTATCGGGTATTCAAATGGTAGAAGATCGTTTGAACCAAATACTTGAGTCGGGCCATATTAGTCACAATACCATAAGAGTATATATGTGACGATGTATGATCGTGAATGAAGAGAGGAGTTTGTGCCGTAACCGGGTTTTTTCACCCATACGAGAAACGGTATGGTGGTTAGGGAACGTACCCATACTACGTGACCCGTTTAGGGGGGGGGGATCTTCAAAATACCACGCTTGGTCACAATGTGGGTGGGGGGGGCTTAGGTTTTTATCACGTAGTCAATCTAGAATTTTTTTCCAATAACTTTTAAATATTTTTTCCCCTTGTAATTATTGGTATGCATGCACTCTTGCCGTCACGCAGCAAGCGCCGTATTAATAAAAACAAATGTAAGCCAAATAATATTTTTTTTTACTTTTTGTTAGCAAGAAATAATTCAAAACCATATTTATGATTTACTACGTGAAAACTGTAGGGGGAGGGGGGGTCTTGGAATATAATACACGTGGTCACCGGGGGGTAGGGGGGGGGGGGTGTTAAAAATTTAATAAAGTAGGTCCCGTAGTGTGGGTGTGGGTAGTGTTGTTTTGGTAATGGGTACGTTCCCTTAGTTAGTTAGAATTATTCATAGTTAACATATAAAAAATATTGTAAATTTGTGATTAACGATTAAAAAAATATTATTCAACCTAATGGATTTACCTGCTAAAACTTCAAAGTTGATGATGAAATGAAATATCAAGCTAAAAGCATTTGAAATTTTCACTAGAGCTCACTATGCTTTTACTGCTTTTACCGCTGTAGAAATTAAGATTTTCTGCTTCGTTGATCCAATCTGAATTTACATTTTTTTTTCTATATTTATCTGTCATTTGAAATTCTAAGGACGGGTTGTTTCTCAGAATGTGAACAATTCATCAATTTTCAAAGTGAAAATTCAAGTTTTTCAGGTTCTATTATTATATCATTACGGTCCAGTTGAATTTAAATACTATCAGAACAATGATAGAAAATTCACATAACTTGAAAATAATCTGAAATTTATTGAATTCGATGAGTTTAAATGCTGTGGAACAACTGGCCCAACTGGAATAAGGAACTCCAGTAAAAAATATTTTGGCCTTAAAAAAATATGTTCATATATACCAGTAAACGCTGATTCTGAATATAGTTTTATTAAATAATATTAAACGCAGAGTTTTAAAAAAAATATTAAAAAGTCCATTTTTGATAGGGTCGTAAAAACATGCCGTCAAGGTGACGTCACTGTTCGACGTGTTGTGACGTCACCGTAAAGTCATTGTAGGGGAATGTATGATACGACACAAGCCATCGTATTAATTTATTCGTTTATTTACGTACTGTTTATAGAGATTTTGTTGTTGGGTTTGTTGAAACATTATTTAGGCCTAAATAATGTTTATTATTGAAACATTATTTAGGCCTAAATAATGTTTCAAAAATAAAGGTATCTCTTATTAGTTTTTCTCTATTATTGAAAGTATTCAAAAACTATTGCACGAAAAAATACTAATGCTATTTCTAGGGAGAATACTTCGAACAATTCGAATTCAAAATGGCGACAGTAGATCAGCTGATTGCCCGATCCTATACTAATTTTTCAGGAGTGATGACGTCACACGATTCACCACACATACGGTGGTTTTCGGGGGGTCTTGAAAAATTAAAACTTTGACAATTATTTTAACTATTAAAACTAACTCTAAAAATAAAAATAAAAATGCAGTTATTTAAGTTAGAAGGTCAATTCATAAAAAAAATAAAAAAAATTGGACTGGAGTTTTCTATTATAAATTAGGAGTTTTTCCATCCCATATTTGAATGTGTCCCATTTATAAAGTGTTCTAAACAAAAGCAAAACAGTTGTTTTGACAGAAGGATTATTGGAGGCAAACATGAGCTTAGGGGATGAAACATAGGGTTTAGGGAAAGGTCTGAGATTAGTCGGGGCTTGGAGTAATGTGTTGTGGAAATTATGTCATAAGTGTTGGTAAAGGATAATCACGCTGGGAGGAAAGTGAATACGTTATTATTTCAATCAGAACAGAATCAGACCGGGCAATGAAACAATTTCGTATTTATATTAGCGAAATTTGCGTCTGAAATTATGAAAGATTTTATTTATTTATTTTATTTTATTATAATGTACCTATTACAAAAAAACATGGCAAGTAACACCTTTTCCCAATGAGTTGACAAAAAACTCATTACGGGAAGGACAGACACATATAAGTACATTTTACATAGATATTACACGTTTAAAAAAATACAACATATTGAAAAAAAATGCATTGTCAAGAATAGAGATTTTAGAAATACTGAAAGACAGCCATACACACAAAACATAAAAATAAAATAAACGTATTAAGGCGAGCGAATATTCACTGGTTTAAAAACATTTTCAGGAAATATTCTTTAAGCGTTTTAACTAATATTTTTTTCTTAACTACTGGTTGCTTTATTTCATGAGGTAATAGATTGTATTATCTGTATCCAATATATTGTAATGAGTTAATACCAAATTTAGTTTTGTGGGTAGATGATGCTAGGTGTATTTGATTTTGGGATCGTGTTTTTTGCTGGTGTATGTATGACTTAAAGGCTGATTAAGATAAATTAAGCATTAATTAGCATCTTAATTAATTAATTATCAATTAATTAATTAAGATGCTTTCAAGTCATTTGTATTTTCTATCTATTCAAAAGTACTCGGTACTCGTACAACCTTATGAAAAATGAGGTGTGTGTTTACTTTAAATCTATATATGGTGTCCGGAAACTAGTAGTAGCTACCTATGAGGGGGGAACTCATGAATAAACATCATATTTAGAGTCGATTTTGTGATGTAATTTTTGTGAGGAATTTTTTAGATCAAATTTGTGAAATTAATAATTTATAATTTGGTTGTTGAGGGGTTACTGTCTGCTGTTTATTGTTGTTTAAAATGCGTCGAATTGAAAACCTGGTCTCAAAAGTGTTTAACGCTTTAGTTACCGATGAAAAAGAAAATATTTAAATGTTCAGATTGAAACAAATATTGTTTTTGGGTTCTCTATGATGGAGATTCACCAGTTTCTTGCTTGTTGCTCTAGTTTCTGTACACTGTATTATAAATAGGCAACACCTATATTACGAATGAGTATATCTGACACAATTGTAAAGCCGACATCTATGTGTAATGGACAAGAAAGTTTCGGTGATTTAGACATGTAGAATTTAGAGCGGATTGTAAAAGCCCGCTAGGATGTAAATAAATAAATAAAATATAACCATGTATGAAATACGAAGACTGGTGCAAATTTTTGATTTAGCACATCAATTTACATGTGAATGTGGTAAATATTAATTATGTGGTAATAAAAAAACTTTATTTTATTTTAAATGATCTCAAAACTATGGTCACCCTAAAAGTCTACATTAATGTACTACCTAGCGCCATCAGTTTAGTAGGTACCCATTGTGATGACCGTGGCCGGTATCAACATTACTTTCTGGACTCCTTTGTATGGATCCAGATTCCTCAATATTGTGCTCTCAGTTCAGGGAGATTGAACAATAAATACTCGTAGGTAGACTTAGCGAGTTTATTCCGAGATATGGTACAGGTAGTGCTTCTTACGAAGCGATAATCCAAAGAGGACGGTAGACAGCAATCACACCCTTTTATACGTTCCTCATGCTGTCTCACTCATACACGCATGTCTTTTTCATACCGCAAGACATACGTTCACCACATCCCTCCACACTTAAATCCGAAGACAGTTACACAACATGAACTAATAATTATTTACAATACATAAAATATTCCAATATTTACAATGTAAGTAATTCATGTTGAGTCGAGAGCTGAGTGCTGCCTTCATTGACTCATCTGTGTGTTCGTGGTCGTAGTCGGTCCTTCCAATTTCCCGACGTTGACGCCACTGGATCACTGGGGCTGGAATGAGAAGGAGAAAAACCCATTAGACTGTCATCCAGGCCAAAGCTGGAGACATCGTATTCATCATACGACAGTCTCTTCGTCTCAGACGCGACATAAGGATTGCTGTGTTTCTTTTCCCATGACACACATAATTTAGACAACTGATCAAAATGCCTTTTCCAAAACATAATTTTACCATTTAAATTTACCTCAATTATATAAAGTTTTTTTCCTAATTGTTTATACACTTTCCCTGGTACCCATTTATCATTGTTTTGGTCTCTGAAATCTCTAACCATTACCTTTTGATTAATCGAAAAACCCACCGATTCTTTATTATTTCTTTTATAATAATATTTTTGATTTTCCTGAGATTTAGACATTTTAATTTTTGTTTCTTTCTTAATTCTATTATCCTTATCTCTCCCCCCTCTCGGTACAAAACTGTTTAAGTTTGACCTTAGTTTCCTTCCCAACATTACAACTGCAGGTTCTAAGCCAGTTGTACAGTGTGGTGCATTTCTGTAATCAATTAAAAAATTTCCTAATTTTTCCTCATAACCTGACTGAAACTTATTTCTTATCATCATTTTTTTTTAAAAATTTTTACACGTTCGAACCGCGTTTTCTGCTAGACCATTTGATTGTGGATGATTTACCGGAGTAGTTAAATGTTTGATGTTATTCATCTCACAAAACTCTTTGAAGTCCGCTGACATGAAAGCGGCTCCATTATCTGAAACTATTGTCTGTACACTCCCGAAATAACTAAATAAACCCTTTAATATTTTAATAGTGTTATACGAATTTGGAGACTTTACTTCTACACAGTCTAACCATTTTGAGGTTGAGTCAATAATTACAAGAAAATATTTATTTGCAATTGGGCCCGCATAATTAATATGCACCCTACTCCATATTTCTTCCGTTATAGGTAAATCTCTGTTATTTTTAAATAAACTTAGAATTTGAGTATCCAAGTCATTCTCTACGTGAACTGGTTCCTCATTCCCAATTAATTCTAATTGCACTTTACTTTTATTAAAACTACCCGCTTTCTCCGAAAAAACCTCCTGGAATTTTCGAATTTTTTTATTCACTTTACTTCTACCACTCTCAAATACACTATGAGAAAAAAATTCACTACCCTCCTGGGATGAAATTGATTGTAAATCACTTCTATCATCATCAAAACCACTATGAGAAAAAATTTCACTACCCTCCTGGGCTGAAATTGATTGTTCATTTATTTCCCCATTATTTTTTTCTATTGGAACGATTGGTGACGCAAACTTACTATAGTTTACCGGAACTGAAATACCTTCCGATTGTAAACATCCCAATTCCGATTCATCCTTTGCTTTTAAGGCAAACGGTATATTTCTCGGATTGCAGAATTTCGGTTCCGCATTCTCTTTTAATTTCAAATGCACTTTATATTTATTGAATTTACCCAGTTTCTCCGAAAAAACCTCCGGGAATTTCCGAATTAAATTATCAATTACACTAGTATTATTCTCAACCATATTGTGAGAAACATTTTCACTTCCCTCCTGGGATAAAGTAGATTGTAAGCCCGTAAATCCAATATTAAACTTTTTAATGAAATCACGCCCTAGAACCGTAATTGTTCCCTGTTTTACTACGCAAAATTCTAACATTTCCCTATAACCGTTAAATTCAACTGTTAATAAGATACAACCCAATAAATTTAACTTACAGTTAGCGTAACCCATTAAGGTTAAATCCTTTGGTTTTAACATCAAATGTTTGAAATGTTTAACATAATCTTCGTCCGTTAAAATCGAAATTGCCGCCCCTGTGTCCAATAAACCGTTTAGTTCCGCATTATTCACTAAAACTTTGCACAATATTGGTTCACAATATACTGCGTTTATCCGCAACATGTTTTTATGTTCCTGCGTATTTACGAACACTGAAGAAATGTTATTATATTTTAAACCGCGACATATCTTCCCAATATGCCCTTTTACTCTGCATTTATAACAAAACACGTCTTTAAATTTACAGTTTACTGAATCGTGATAATTCCCGCAATGTTTACACTTTGTTCGGTCCGCTGACCTCGCTCTGTACGATGTAACATTCTTGTCCGAAGTTCTAAAAAAATGTTTACCTACCGAATTTTGTTTTTGTGACAAATTGTTCGATGTATTTTTAAATTTATTTACTAAATCAACACTTTCCGTTTTAATTTGCTTATTCATTACCTCGAATGAATCCATAGCAATAGCACATTCTATAACCTTTTTTAATGAAAAGTTTTCAGCCTCTACAAATAATTTCTCCTTAATACGCCCCACTCGAAGACCGGTGACAAAAACATCTTTTAAATTATATTCAAGTCTGTCCTCGAATTTGCAAAATCTAACGAGATTTCTTAACCGTGCTATATAATCATTAACCGATTCTGAACTTTTTTGTTTCGTAGCAAAAAAAATTTCGCGCTCTTTGAACACATTTCGTTTGATACCTACATGATTCTCTAGTAATAACAATAAATTTTAGACCGTAATATCTGTAATTTTTTTAGGAAAACACAAATCAATCAATAAATCTATTGTCTCTGTGTGTAAATGAGATATTAAAACCGCTCTCTTTTTTTCTACCGAATTTAACTTGTCATCATTGACGAGGATGAACTGTTCGTATTGCAACACGAACGTCTCCAGTTTGTCCCTCAAATGACAAAACCTGGGCAGTTCTCCCCCTTCCATCTTCACACAGATACAATCAATAAAAGCAGAAAATTTTACAAACAGCACTCAACTCACGACTCTGTTGACTTGATGCTGCTGCTCCGATCTCGCCCTTCCGCGGACCGTCTCCTGGCTCCTGAACCCTGGTCGTCCTTCAAATGCCCGGCACGCCTTCCGTGAGGTCTGCACCTGGTCTCTGGTCTTCTCCTGAAGACCCGGACTTCTCCATCCACGCCTTACGTGTATGCTCCTGATTCTCGGCACTGAATAACCAAACCAGCGCCTTGCTGTTCCTCGGATGCCAATATCTGCTGCTCTTGCCTGTTGCCCCTGTAGCCTCAATCTCGGATTCCTCTTTCGACTGCCAGATGTGACAATTTGGCTGCCCGTGGTTCTTTTCAAACCGCGCCACATGTGATATGATTTGACTGCTTCTCGTTCCTTTTCAGCTGCGCCAAATGTGATTTTGGCTGCTTCTCGTTCCTTTATCGGCTGCGCCAAATGTGATGATGGTGGCCGGTATCAACATTACTTTCTGGACTCCTTTGTATGGATCCAGATTCCTCAATATTGTGCTCTCAGTTCAGGGAGATTGAACAATAAATACTCGTAGGTAGACTTAGCGAGTTTATTCCGAGATATGGTACAGGTAGTGCTTCTTAGGAAGCGTAAATGCAAAGAGGACGGTAGACAGCAATCACACCCTTTTATACGTTCCTCATGCTGTCTCACTCATACACGCATGTCTTTTTCATACCGCAAGACATACGTTCACCACACCCATAAAATAATCTCAATCTGTAAGAAATACAACAATATTGTTCTTTCAAAATCTGTATAATTTTGTGTTATTTTGTTAACTTGTATAATTATTGTTAACCTCAACACAGGCTTGTCCTAGTGAGGTAACAAATTGTATTGTAAACATTTTTACCTGCAGTGTAAAGAAACAATAAATAAATAAATAAATTAATTTAATTTATTAAATAACTTTGTAATCATTTAAAAAGATAGCTGTCAAAAATATGGGGAAAATTAAATGAGGATTATATGATTTTAATTGAATTTGAAATATGATATCGTCAAAAATGACAGAAAAAATACAGGTCCCAATGGCCGAGTTGGTTAAGGCGCTGTTTCCCGGTTAGACAAGAGATCCTGAGTTCGAGTCCCAGTTCCGACCGTTACCTTTTCAATGTTCTGTTTTACGTTTCGTCTAGATTTATTGGTATTATTATCATCTTCTTGAATCATATTTTAATTTAGCATTAGGTATACTTTCGAACTGTCAATAAAATTGTACTGATTATTATAGATATTATACTCCGATAAGGTATCCCCGGCAAAATATCATCCTACAAAATACCCCTCGACATAATATCCCAAGGACAAAATTCAATTATTTATTTATTTATTAACGCCCTTTTTCGGGGCTTTTACATATGATTAGTAGGAAATATACAGTTTTTATTGTACATAACTGAACTGTCTTTGTAACAATATTTTATATTTGTTTAAAGATAAATTGAAGATGTCCACTGACTTGGTATAATTGTTTCCCTCGATTAGTATTCTGGGCAAAGAGGAATACATATGGTAGTTAGTTCCAGAATTACTGCACTGAAATAAATCCTGACTTCTAGTATTACGTAATGGAATCCGGAAACTTATCGATTCGAGCAATACCGGACTGTCAACTAAATCATTTAGAATTTTATACAGAAATACCAAGTCAGTGAAAGTTCTTCTGTCTGACAATTTGAGCATATTCATATCATTCCAAATAGTATTGTAGTTCAACATAATTGCTGGAATACCCATTTTAAAATTAAGAAAACGTAAGAATTTGTTTTGTATTCTTTCAACAGCTTGAACATGTATATTGTAATATGGGTTCCAGACGGGAGAATTGTATTCAAGTTGACTTCTAACATATGCAAAATATAACAGTTTTATACACTTAATATTGTTAAAATTTCTAGTTAGCCTAGTTATAAATCCCAACATTTTTAAGGCCTTATTAGAGATTTCTGTTATGTGGTTAACAAAATGAAAGATTAGATTTAAAAGTGATGCCCAAGTCTTTAATTTGTGTTAATGTCTCCAGAGTATTGTTATCAATGTTGTAATTGAAGATCACTGGATTTTTTATTCGAGAAAATCTAACTATATGACATTTTGAGATATTTATTCATTATTCATATCATTCAAAATAGTGTTGTAGTTCAACATAATTGCTGGAATATCCATTTTAAAATTAAGAAAACCTAAGAATTTGTTTTGTATTCTTTCAACAGCTTGTACATGTATATTGTAATATGGGTTCCAGACGGGAGAATTGTACTCAAGTTGACTTCTAACATAAGCAAAATATAACAGTTTAATTCACTTTATATTGTTAAAATTTCTAGTTAGCCTAGTTAAAACATTTTTAATTAATTTATTTCCACTAGGCTGAATTCTTTTTTTTTGTTATGTAAGGTTAGGTTAGGTTAGGTATTAGTAGATATTTAGTCGGGGATGTTTTGTCCGTAGGATATTTTGTCGGAGGATGAAAACGCGCATTCCTTCACCTACCTACTGAGGTAGATAATGTAAAGTACGCAATTAAATTATTTAGCAAATTAATTACGGTAGATTCTTATATTGCTTAACTCTAAAAATAATATTTCATTTGGTTCAGATTTATCCGCACTGAATCTAAACAAAAAGTAAGTGAATAAGGTACTTGACTAAGTACACACGTCACGCTTGGGAGGTTGTCCGGGTATTTCCTACCCTGAACCACTGTTTCCTGGTTAGTCCCTAAACCCTCCTCTTGTTTCTGGATTCCGGGGAAGACCCAAGATTAGGTTCGGATTCCTATCTGGATTACTGGCCGCAAATCGAATTGAAAAGACAACCCCGTCACCATGGCGACGCTTTTTAGCGCGAAATCTGTCAAACCTGAATTATTTCCGCGGAGTTTTTTTTATTCATCGATTTTATCAGAGATGTAGAAGTTAAACGAAATCATAGCCATAATAACCGACTGCTTGTAAAACGTACAATCTAGAAGTCAAATAATATTTTAAATTTAAATTTTTTGTTTTTTTGTGTGAATACTGCACAAGAGTCTCAACTGCTCCCAACCGCCTGGAACCAGTGAGACTATGGTATCCCCAATTGTGTTGCGTTTTGAGGCTAAAAGTATCAAGGAGGGGAAATTGGGGAAGTTCCTGGCTATTCAGATTTGGTCACCAAAACGGTTACGGCCATTTCTAGCAAATTTTCAATTCTAAATTCCAGGGCGATTCTGAGAGTATCTTTCACTCTGGAACGTGCCACAAATATATCTTGTATTATGTTTAAATGTTAAAGTTGTGAAATAATGCAAATCAACGAAATAAATTTAATTGCGCACGCCGGATTTGAACGGAGACACCACGGAGGCCGTCATAATTTGAAAAATACAGATAAGCGATAAAGTATCTACCTATAATATGATTTTTTAAATTTTTATTGTTTTTTTCAAAATTGGAACTAAATTTTCGAGAATTCTGACATTCCGTGATTTTTCACGGGTCTACGCTGGCACTAAATAAAATCGCGTATTTGAAGGGAATACAAATTTAATACAAAGGTATTATGATTATTTTTCACAACATACGATTTTCATTCAAATTAGGACGTGAAAAATTGATTATAATAATTTCCTGTTAATTTTTTCGACATAGTAATTATTTTCTTGAATTAACGTTCGCTTAAGTTTTGATCGGTAAAAGAGACCGGTAGCGGAGAACTTGGGTCGGTTTTATTTCAATTTTATTACGTTTTTGAAATCCAATTTGCCGCCATCGACTAATTGAAATGTCTACCTCTTTGATCGGCTTGAAAAATAGAAGTCAACGTGGCCCCTACCTTCACCACAAGCGTATTCTTTTAATTCAATATTGTTTTCTACTAGATTGAAATTCCGACGTACAAAGAAAGAAATCTAAAACTAGAAACAATATTTTTATTAAAATAATGTGAACAACTATTGTGTTGCTTTTTTCCACTGATAGCTATACATGAAACACCCACGCCCGATCATGTTCGATGGTTTTACTCTCATTCGAACATGACTCAACGTGTGTACCGTCCCGCTCTATGCTATAATATGATCGATATCGAGCCATATATACTATAATATGATCGATATCGAGCCGATATCGAGATCAATGCGAAAAAGATTCAAGATCCGTAATTCTTGTTGATGTTTGACAGAAATTCAGTTGAGCATATCTCAAGTTGTAGACTACCATCAAATGTGTTATTCGCCCGACTTGAATTCGATGCGCTCGTTGTCCTTGTCATGGGAGAGCAAAAATGGACATTCGGAGTTATTTTCGCGATTTTATTGATTTTTAAAAATTCATGTGGTGTAAAAGAGTACTTATAGAATACGATGTCAGCAGATTTGACATTTTACCATAAATAAACTACACATATTTGAACCGATATTTTGTCATAGATATATGAACCGATTGTGCTGCTCGACAAGAGACAAGAACGAGCATAGTTCCAAATCAACATGTTCTATTGAACCAAACCGTCGAACATGAACGGGCGTGGGCGTAAACTCCTAGTACAAGCGGGAAATCAAATAGAGAACCCAAAAAATTTGTTTTTATCATACGAGTATATCGATTTTTTACATGTTTTACTGAAGGATCTTTTGGTGCCTTAGTCTGAGTTGGTTTTTTATACAAATCTATAGTTTTATTCCGAGAATGATGACATTTTGCATACTTGACTTTCAAAATAAGAGGAAAACCACAAAACAGATTTAAGCCCTTGCAACGCCGGATACTTCAGCTAATAATAACAATCGTTAATTTTTGTACGGAAAATTATTATTAAATTTTCCTTAAAAATCAGCTAACCTTTATTCCTCCATCGATATTAACCCTTTCGATGCCGAAAAACTAAACGAATTACCTTCCCATGTCTCTGGTTAACTTATTTCTATCAATGTCAGCGCCTTTTGGAAATTAGGTACCGGCGGGTACTAATAATGGTGTTAGCTTGATTAGGGTCCTACCCGCAGCGATCCAAAATTCACTCTCGAGTAACTACCCGACCATAATCACTTATTTTTTACTTCGGGCGTGAAAGGGTTAGAAAGGGAAAAAATAACACCATATAAAAATTATTTATGTTGGTGTCTTTATGCCTTCAAATAAAAATAACATTAAATCAATGTTTTGTGGAGGAATTACATTCGGTTAAACTTATTTATCTCTTTTCGGCCTTCCTCTTACCTATCTTCCAAACTTATGAGGTTCTGGCATTTAAGAGGAATATAAACGCTAGAAATATTTCGAATCTCATGCCTGCAAAATTTTAAAATCGAGCGTCTTTTTGCACGAGGTTAGTAAGCGAAAAAGTGGTTTTTATTTATTTTGTGCATAATTTTATAAGAACGAAAAAAAGTTAGAACATGGAAAACCTCAAAAATTGTCTTAGCCATAAAGGGGTATTTTTTTAAAATTGTTTCTTATATTACTTCATAGTTAAGTCATTAAAAAAAATATTTTTTAGTGGTTTACGCTTATATTTTTTGTTACGTAAATAATAATTTTATTGTAATTCCAATACATAGAAAAGCTAGTAAAAGCTTCGATTCATCCGTAGCATATTTTTTGATGTTCATACTGTAAGCCGATTCGTCGTAAAGATTAATCAAAATAATATCTAAATAGGATTTCACGTATATATTCATCTTAAAATCTTTTTTGTCGAGTAAAGAACAATCCGGAGGTGGCCTGGTCAAATCTCTGCGTGCGCAATTAAATTTTATTCAATTAATTTGTGTACATACACAATTTGTATAAATAAAAATGAATCGCCGAAATGTAAGTACGCGCATAACTTCCGTACGACTGCACCAAATTGGATAATTATTTTTTGTGTACGTTCGTTATTGTCAGGACAAGGTTTGTATAAAATTCCTGGTGAGCTCTGGGATTTTTGCAATAAGTGGCGCGCTAGCTGTTTGAAAACTGAATGTACCGGGAATGAATATATGGAATGCGGGATGGGGGAGGGTGTCAGGGAACGCGGGGAGGTGAAATCGGGTAGGGAGTTTGTGGGAGGAGGAGAAGGGAACCCGGGAGGGGGATGGGATCCTGGGAGGGGGGAGGGCATTCACGGGACCAGGGAAGGGGAGGAGTGGAGTGGGGAGAGGGAAGGTGGAAGCGGAGAACGTGAGAGGCTAAGGGGACGCGGGAGAGGAAAGGTACGGGACGAATGGGAAAGGACAAGCAGGAATAAACAGTTTCTTTATTAAATGGCATAGCAACGCATACCGGGTACCAGCTAGTTAATTTATAAAAACAGTATTATTACCTTTACGGCACTTTCCAGAGTGGAGGATACTCTCAGTATCGCCCTGGTGAAAGACAACCATTCATAATTATGATTGAAACATTGCTGAAATGGCTTTAGCCATGTGTAATGACCAGATCTAAATTGCCAAGTAGTTGCTTCCCCACCTTCCTCTTTCTTAACTATCACTACCTTCAACCTCACAACATACTCACTGGCTGCGGTTAGCGGGGAGCAGTTGGAATTCGTGAAGTGCAAGTGGATAGAATAAAAATTTTGGAACCCAATTAATAAATTATTAAATCCCTTCTTACAGCCCCTACATTAACCCGCCTCGTAACTCTGCTCAACCGAGTGACGATATAATTCCCTTGTCTTAACACTGTGCCTACAGTTAGGGGCGTTTTGTGAGGTGTCACGTATCCATACCTACTGATATTATAAATGCGAAAGTGCGTGTGTTTGTTTGATACGTTTACACGCCTAAACCACTAAACCGATTTTTAAAATTCTTTTACCAATATAAAGCTACATTATCCGCGAGTAACATAGGCTGTATATAATGGTAAGCTCTGGCGTTATAAATGAAAATGTGTGTATTTCATACATTTTAGCGACAGGGAGAAAAGGCATTTATTTCTTTGAATGGTATTGCAACGCACGCCGGGTACCAGCTAGTAAAAAATAAAATAAAAAGATGGTGTAATATACTGGAGAATGTTTGAGACGATGCGCGATGTATGAATGATGACAATAACTGCTCTGTAGAGGTCTACAGGGAAATGGTGTAAATTTTAAATTTCACTTTTTTTGTTTGCAGAGGAATCTTTAATGTGGAAATTAACCCACCTCCAGACATTCGATCGTGCTGAAACTCGCCAGACAGACTCGTTGTCGATGACAATGCATTCTGTCAACTTTTGGAGGCATATAAGCACATTTTTTTTCTTAAATTCGAAGAAATTAAAGCATTTAACTCTCCCGCAGTCAACTGGGGATGAAGTTAGACCCCAAAATTACTATCCTTCTTATATCTACTTAAATACATGAAATATATTTTATATATTTTAGGTATTCCTGCGCAAAGGATACATAATGTCATTTTTATTACCTGCCAATAAAATGAAAATTTACAAAAAAAACAATAACAAAAAATGGATCTCCATGGTTTAAACTCCCATAAAAAAATGCATGGAGTCATCGGCCGACCCACTTGGTTAACGGACGTTATGTTTGGCATCTTGGCCTGTCGAGAGTTAATATACGAAATAAATATCGGTTTTAAAAATCGAAATTTGTCAAGATTTAGTAGCGCGGTTTATTTCGATAATAAATATACTTTAGTAAATAAACTTTGTTTTGTACGGGTTGGTTTTTTAGTTAGCTATTTTTACTTTTTAGTGGGATACATGTATCTATATAGTCTGTATACTGTGTGCAATAAAGGCTAATGTGAAAAATACTAAATACCTCCCATATTTGCTAATAATTTTTGAACAATTCACACCGGAACCTGAAACACAATAACAAAACAAACAAAACATAAATACGAGTACACAGTACACAGCATATCTTTGGTCATAGAGCAGTTAGAATTTTGGATCTGGTCTAATCTAGAAGGCTTCGCATTGGCATGAAGTCATCACTAAACTTGTCAGTAGCAATGCCGTCAGTAACACAACCTTTAGAAACACAACCCTTAAGTATAATCTCACCACTCGTGGTGCCGACTCCAATAACACCACCCCGCAGTAACTAGATGGTAGACATTTGATGCCTGCCACGAATTATAATGGCATAGGAATTGGTGCTATATTACATTAGATGGTAGTATTGCTTATAAGTCTATAAGGCCCGACTCACACAGTCCAACCCTTGTCATGGTTTCGTAAACCCGCTTCACACGAACTACGTTCGTGGCGCCGATAATCGTGTGTTTTTGACAGGTATACGAAAAGGTATAATAGAGGAATATCGTAATATATATAATCCCACATTATCATGATTCGTTTTGTCTGATTTGGGATAAGCATCAGTTTTTAAAACGTGCTTGTAAACGACACTATGAAGATATTGAATCTTTAAATTGTTTTTTTAACCTCTGAAAATTATTCTTATTCATACACATTTTTTTATTAGTATGTTACACATTAAGCTGATTCTATTTTACTGCTTGCCATTGATTAATTAAGGCCATGCAGTCCAGAAAACCAACGATGAAAATTGATATATATATATTTTTTCTAGTTTTTAAGAAAGACAAACATTCCCAGGTTACGAATGACCTGACGCACCACCACACTAAGCGGAAAATGTTGCTTGTGTCGTGATGTAGGACTTTGCCAACCGAGAAATAGAACACACAACGCCTGGGTGGGAAATAAACGAGATTTTAACTCAGCCACTAATAACATAACCGTGAATAAAGAAATAAAATAAATTTAAATAAATAAAATTTTTAAATTCATTAACAAAAACAAATAAATAAACTATGGTACAGTGAGTTACTTGGCAGATTTTCATAGTAGTCACAAGTAGGTACCTTTTTTCAATTATTTCTGGCTTTCATCCTTCAAGGGAATGCTAGGCCATCATTTAAAATTACAGAGAAAGGAAAGATGGATTTGCATATTAATTTTATTTAAGTGTTCAAATTTCAGAATGGTACGCAATATTGGAATCGAGTTCAGACTTAGAAGAGCTGATATGTTGAATGGAGGGGAGGCAATTTTAGATAACGCTTGATGGAAGAGAGGATATTTATTTAGAGAGGGACAAAAGTAGCTACCTATCGATAAAAAAAAATGGTTTCGTGTTCGTCTCATTCGTAAAATAAATACAGGGTAAAGTCAATTTATAAAAGATAGGGTTATTGACTGTGGTGTCGCGAAACTGCGACTCCACTGCAAATTAGCGGTAATTGCTGCAGAGCAAAGCCTATGCAGCCCTCGAAAGACGTGAACGCTAAGCTATATGGGACGACTAAATAGCATACACTTGCAAACCTGATGGATAGTTCAGATCTGGGCTTTTGGAAAATTAGATAAGCCCAGAGTGGAATAAGAAAATAGGACTCACCGTTGCAGATGGGGCCTCGCTGATCTCCAGTTCGTGGTGTACACTTCTCACTGTTTAATTTAAAATTCGCAATATTCTTATAACAAGAGGTTACGATACATGCGCCCTGTCTGAGATATTATTTTGTACTGGGCAGCAAAGCACACTGTCACCTCTCCAAAGTTGAGTACTTTCTAGCAACAATTTTTATGGTGACATTTAGGAAGGAAAGATTAGGTAGGTGGGATAAATTCAGGATTTTGACATATCTACCCACCAAGTCTGCGAATGCATACCCAATCAATTCCATATAAAATTGCGCGAACAGACTGAGTTGAATGCTTGGTTCCAACTCCGTCGTCGTGAGTTTAATTCCTTGACTACCTAAATCATCCTTCACGACATAAGCAATGTTTCCGCTTACTGTGGTGGTAGTAGCAGATTTAAGAATTTATTGTGAGGTTAATCCTAACCTAATCCTAAAGGGTGTTTTTCGTTTAAACCGTTCAGAAAATATGATGAAGATAATAACTTTATTTGACAAACGTGGTGTTGGTGATATAGCCTCTATAATGGCTCAGTTAAGGTTGTGTTCATCTCCTTATTCTTTATTGTTTCTTCCCGCTAAATTAATATCAGCTTGTCCCACACTTAACGTCCATTCTTCGGCTGGTTAATGTCTTGTTTAGGGTCCAAAGTATCTTTCTTTTGCTCTTGGACCCTCAAAATAATGTTACGTATTTATATTTTATGGGGTGCCGTGTTGGGTCAACTTTGTTTACATCAAAGGACCGTCGAAATATTTACATATTCATACATCGTTCCTGTTTTAATTATTTTTTACCTGAATATAAATTTTACATTCGTTCAAATAAAAAGCAAACTGGATTGGGTTTTTTTAAATCATCAGGTATGTTATTTGCTTTGAAAGCTCACCCGAAAAATTTCTCACATATTTTTAAATTGATATTGTACAAAAGTCCCTACTACTCTCGAATTTCCAGAGTCAGTGGGACGTATGTCATGGTAGGGATGGGGAAGGATATTTCGGAGTGCCTGTGCTATTCTATACTATTTTGGCTATTCGGATCTGGTCACCAAAACCAAACATGGTTCATCCGTAGCCGGTTGAAAAATTTGCAGTGCTGCCAACCAAACAGGGCTTTTTCATGTGAAGGTGTTTTATATATTTTTTTAATAACGATTTATTATTTCTACCTACAATTTTATCATGTAATAAAACTTTCGTAATCAGAATCGGCGTTGAATGAGTACAGGATTTTTTTAAACTCATACTATTAGGTCCTTACATATGAAATTGGCGTTTTGCCGTACTAGCAACTTTGATCTCAAATATCTTCTCTTTGGTTAGGAATTCCAAATTCAAATTTATACAGCTATTTACTCATGTATTTGTGTTTCGAAAATTATAAATCATTTGTTTTTTCCTTAATTGTTTTTTCTTTGCGTCACTTAGTTTACAAAATGGAAAACTTGAAATATCGCGTTATTTACGAGTACGAGTTCCACCGTGGTACCAGTGCTGCAGAAACGGCTCGAAGGATTAATGATGTGTATGGCGACGGTGCCGCAAAAGAAAATACGGTGCGTTTTTGGTTCTAACGTTTTCGTTCTGGAAATTTCGACCTGCAGAACAAGCCCCGTAGACGGCCGGAGACCAAAGTTGATAATGAAGAATTGAAGGCTATTGTGGAAGCGGATCCATCGCAAACCACGTCCGAGTTAGCTGCAGGCTGTGGTGTTAGTAATAAAACTGTTTTAATCCACTTGAAGCAAATTGGCAAGGTGAAAAGCTTGAAAGGTGGTTACCTCACGAATTGCGTGAAGCAAATCAACAAACGCGCGTTAGAACGCTAGACCACACACTGCACAACTGACGGCTACCAAATTAGAGGAGCTTCAATTGGAATGTCTAAGACATCCACCGTACTCTCCGGACCTTGCCCCAACAGATTACCATTTTTTTTTCGAAATTTGGATAACTTTTTGCAAGGGAAAAAAAATCAACCCCGATGGGGCAGTCCAAACCGCCTTCAAAGATTTTATTGATTCCCGTTCGAATGGTTTTTTTAGTAAAGGGATCGATGAACTACCTATGAGATGGCAAAAGTGCATAGATGGCAATGGTATGTACTTTGATTAAATATATATATATATTTTTTTTTTTTTTAAATCGGCTTTATGTTCCTCCCATACAAAATGCCAATTTTATATGTAAGGACCTAATATTTGATAATATGAATTTTCAAGTTTATAACGGTGTTCATTCGACAGGTAAATTTTAAACTGAACCTTTCTGTGACTCGCCGGTGTAGGCGATTTCTTATATTCTGTCAAATAAGAGTAGAAAAAATAAAAAATTGAACTACAAAAGTTTTAGGCTCGCAACACCAATTTACCTGTCAAACCTTATTTTAAAGTGCAATGACACTGAAAATACAGAACACTGTACACACATTTAAAAATTCATAAATTTGATTAAATTGTGTTTAACAAAGTGATTGGCTATCATTTAATTTAACATAAATTTGAATTTAACAGTAGGTAGAAAGGAAGAATCATTAATGGTGTGTTTAATTACAATACTTAAAGTAACTAACTAACCATCACATCGTTTCCCCGCAGGGGTAGGCAGAGAGGACGGACCGCCAAACAACTCGGTCTTGGCACGCACTCTTTGCCTCACTCACATCATACATCGTCTCATACATTCTCTTCTATTATTCTGACTTTTGACATGGCCCGACTCAAGTATCTGATTCACTTGATCGTGCCATGTCTTCCTCGGGCGTCCCCGACTTCTTCTACCATTCACATTCGCGTCGTATATTCTTCTTACACTACTTTCTTCGTTCATTCGCTCTACATGCCCAAACCATCTGAGGGTCCCTTTCTTAATCTTACTCATTATGCTTAAATCAGCCTTACATTCTTTGCGGATATCCACATTTCTCACACGATCATACATTGTTTTAACACACATACGTCTCAGGGATCTCATTGCAACAGCATTCAGTTTACTTTCATCCTTCCTCTGCCAGTTCCATGCCTCACTGGCATACATCAGGGTAGGTACCAGGACTCCATTGTGGACTGCTAGCTTCGATCCTTTTGACAGTTTTTTTATTAGCGCCAACGGCATTCAGTCCACCATTAATGGAGTTACCAGCATTCACCCTTCTTTCAATATCTCTATCAGCCTTCCCCCATCTCTCGTAAATTACACTACTTTTAGATCTAAAATTAGTGACATAATCTAAAGCCCGGGTAAAGCTAGGTACTTAGCTGGTAATATTAAATAAAAGTGAGCAATTTCTAGAGTGTGCTTTATATTTTATTACAATATCGTTATTCTTCATTATGTTAATACAAAATTGCAAACGTATAATAGTAATATACTTATATGCAATTCTGATTTTGAGATCAGTTAGTATCTTTAATAAAAAGAAATTTATTTTTCTTTTCACTTTTATGCCTTTTTAATTTTTAACAAAAGTGTAGGTTACGCTGCTTTAGATTTGCCACCATGGTTATATTTTTAGTATTTCCATTTGAACAACAGTAGCGCCCTCCTATGTTTTCTACTAAGCTGTAGAGGAGGAGCGAGATCTACGAGGTTTTGGTTGAACTTGAACACCCCTTAAAGTCTGTTCAAATATAGGTATAATAGGCAGACTAGTAGTGTACAGACTATTGCAGTATCCCAATCTGTAGACTACAAAAGCATTTACCATAGTCTTAACAGCATCACAATTCAGAAGTCACCTGAGTTGGACAAGGTTCTATGTCTGACATTTTGTTCAAAAATGACCTATGTTCTGTGGTGTCAAAGTTTGCAAAGATGAATTCTCATAATCTATTTAACAATTTCTGATTTTGAGGTTCAAACTTGCGTATAGTATTTTAGTTTATAATATACTAGCTGACCCGGCCACGCGTTGCTGTGGCTAACTGAACACAACGTCATCTACTGGATGGTTATCCAACCTTTATAACCACCAACGTCTTTGAGTTTATCGCGAAGAGACAGACAGATGCCGCGGAGGACTTTAATTTATATTTATTTTAATTTATACGTAGAGTTGGTGTGAAATATTATAATAATGTGCATGAAATGCTTGGGGTAACTAACGTATGTAAGTTAATAACGATTAATACTGTATCCGTCTAAATAACTTTTCAATTACCGCAATGTACGTGACCATTTTTTTAGAAGATAGAATGGGTATAGTAAGCTATCCGTAAAAGATAGATATATGCCTTCACGGACTTTTTTGTAGATCTATAAAAGAGGAATATCCCACCATGCATTGTTTTGTTATATCCCAAAAGGATTATGCAGCGTTTTCGATGAAAGCTAACTTTTTCCGACACTTCTAACAATTATCGTTATGCTTCAACCAATTTACACAAATCCTTGACAAATTACATACCTAAACCTTCCTCACGAAACACTCTATCTATTGGTCAAAACCGCATGAAAATCCGTTCAGTAGTTTTCGAGTTTATCGCAAACAGACAGACAGACAGACGACGCGAAGGACTTTAATTTATAATATGTAGAGATTTAAGGAAACTATTTAATTAAAACGTAGTCCTACCTTGGAATGGCTTTGGGGAAATGTAGTTAGAAACTTAAGCAATAAATTATTAAGTATTATTTTTATTTTTTTTGTTCATAAGAAGCAATTACTTTGTGGTTAGACATTATATTATAATAAGCGAAACCGGTAGATATATAAATAATAAATTCGTGGTTAAATACAAAGTGTTGTTTTATTTTTATAAATTATTCTTTATTTGATTTATTTATTGTTTCTTTACACTGCAGGTAAAAATGTTTACAATACAATTTGTCACCTCACTAGGACAAGCCTGTGTTGAGGTTAACAATTTTACAAACTCAAAATAACACAAATATATACAGATACTGAAAGAACAATATTGTTGTATTTCTTACAGATTGAGATTATGGGTACCTACTAAACTGATGGCGCTAGGTAGTAGGTACATTAATGTACACATGTAGACTTTTAGGGTGACCATAGTTTAGTGATCTGATTTAAAAAAGGATTAAGTGTAAATAAAAAAATAAATGTACATAATACATATATATATACAATGCTATAAATTTGGCAGGAAGAAGAAGAAAAAAAGGTTTAAACAAAAATAATATTAATTTAGCTAATTATTGTAAACATAATCATTTAGCTAATAATTTAGAAAGGACAAAGTAGAGAAAATCAATTGGCAATCCTCTACGGAGGCGTCTACTAATATCTACAGGAATTCCAAAAACTGGAAAAATCCAATTAATATCTATGAGAATCAAAGTGTTGACGAATATCTACAGTTCAAACTGTTGACTAATATATATGAGAACCAAAGTGTTGACGAATATCTACAGCACTGGCAGAAGTTGGATTTGCAATTATGTGTAGCATATTGGAATAATGTAATATTGCGTATGCAGTTTAAAAAACTTAATTTATGTAAGTGTGTATGTAAAAATCCCTAATATTGGACTATTGGACACATTTAGCTGATTAGTCCAAACTACGCTCTGTAGATATTAGTCAACACTCTGAAGTTCGTAGATATTAGTTCAACATATGAGCTGTAGATATTCGTCCGACATACAGGATGTAGATATTAGTATCTGGAGTCTCCTCTACTACTAATAATTTAGAAAGAACAAAGTAGAGAAAATTAATTGGCAATCCTCTACTAACCCGCCAATAATGCAAATGAACGGAACCAGTGCAAACAATACACAGGACATTGTAAAACTTTTTTCGGATTTCTTCAAAAATGTATATGATGAAGAAACCCCAGATGACAAAATACCTGAATACAAATTTAGCAAGACTACACACTTAACGAATTGCCACATCACACAAAAACGCTGCGAACAGAAATTACTTTCCTTAGACACTGACAAATCCACTGGCCCAGACAACATTCCACCAATATTCCTCAAAAAATGCTCTAATGCATTATCTAAACCACTCACATTATTATTCAACCGTCTCTTGACCCTTGGACACTTTCCAGACCGTTGGAAATCTAGCTTCATTACACCTATCTACAAAAAAGGAGACGACACTAATATAGCCAATTATCGCCCCATTTGTATACAGTCAGTACTACCTAAGCTTTTTGAATCACTGGTCCTTGATGAAATATATCCCAAATTAATAAAATTAATTGTCCAAAAACAGCACGGTTTTATCAAAGGTAGATCTACCGCAACTAACTTAACACTATTTCAAAACTTCATAATACAATCTTTTGCAGAAAATAAACAAGTCGACTGCATATATACAGACTTTTCGAAGGCATTTGACAAAGTATCCCATAAACTACTAATCCAAAAACTATTTGCTCTAGGAATAAGGGATAACATGCTAAAATGGTTTACTAGCTATTTATTAAATCGTAAACTGTTCGTGAAAATAAAATCATCGATGTCGAAAGCTTTCTGGGCTACTAGTGGCCTACCACAAGGTAGCCACCTTGGCCCGGTTTTGTTCCTCATTTTTATCAATGATATAACTAATTACTTCAACGATGTCGAGGTATTGCTCTTTGCTGATGACATCAAGCTATACAAGAAAATAACTGATGTAAATCACTGCCATATACTTCAGTCAAATATTAGTAAGTTTAAAGATTGGTGCGTTCAAAATAATTTATTCTTAAATGTAGAAAAGTGCCAAACCTTGACTTTCTTCAGAAATAAAAATCCTGTTTTATTTGAATATTCCATCAATAACACAGCTTTAGAAAGAGTCAGGGAAATGAGAGATCTTGGAATTATTTTGGATGAAAAACTAAGTTTCGCCAATCATATCCACCAAATTGTAAACAAAGGTATGAAAACACTAGGCTTCATATTAAGAACAACCAAAAACTTTAATTTCATTCAAGTCATTAAATTATTATATGTATCTCTAGTTAGAAGCCTAATAGAATATAACTCGGTAGTTTGGTCTCCATCTTACAAAATTCATATTAATAACATTGAGCGAATACAAAAAAAATTTCTGCGTTTTATAAATTTTAAATTAAATATCCCACTAGAAGACTTGAAATATAATTTATTACTAAATATTTTAAAAATACACACACTAGAAGACAGACGTAAAATAAACGACTTAACATTTTTATTCAAAATACTTAACTCTAAATTTGATCTAAATTAAATTTGATCTAAAATTAAATCTGTTGGGAACTACTGCAACTCATAAACTTACGAATACCGACAGTAACTACACGACAAAATACACTATTCTACTGTAGCATTCATAAGCGGAACTACATTGCTAACTCTCCGATACAACGATTTCACATTATGGGAAATCAGTACTTAGGTGATATTGACATATTTAGCATAAACTTGGCGAAATTTGTTGATATTGTGAAAAACTTATTCCAAAATTATTCCTAAACCTATCTGTTTTTTCTGAAAACCTATGAAATCGCTGTATTTTTGTATTTTTATGACTTGTGTGCTTTTTTATCAAATTTTATTTTTAATTATTTCTGTATATGTTTAAAAATAATCTGTCATGAATTATTTGTACTACCAAAATGTAAAAGCCCTTTGGGCGTTAAATAAATAAATAAATAAATAAATAAAAACACAAATAATTTAAGATTATTATGACCTAGCTTGTCGCATATGGTTCTATCTGCATGCATAGGTTCTATGTAAATGTTTTCCTTTAAAATATGTTATACACGAGATTCAACCTCAACATTATAAATCGGTAAATTGATCACGACAAACGTTTTTACAAACTTTGCCACCTCATGTCTCAGAATAAGGTAAAGTGAAGTTAGAACCCTATTCAACCAAAGTGCCATGTTGGGTAAGTTAACCTAGTAGTATCACTTACAACCTCTCAAAACCTTTTCTTTCATTTTACATTGTTGCTTCTTTTCTCAAGTAGATAGCTACAGATTTTAAGATCATTCTAGAAAGGCAGCTACTTACCTGAATACTTCTATAAACGAGAACTCGCGTACCTTCATCGCTAGCCCTAACCATTCGGGTTAAGTTTAAACTCAAACTGCACTCTAAAGTCTATGCATATTCCACATTAGACCGCCCGTTAAAGCTAATCTTCCGTCGAACAAAGGATAGATACCTCGTGTACTTGGCTTGTTTGAAAGCCTGACTTAACAAATTTCAACTGAATGCCTTCCAATAGTAATTACAAGCTATATAGCCGAACATTTGACAGTGATCTATTAAACGTCGAATTATGCGAGAAGCGTTTTAATTGTATTAATTGGAGATGTTAAGACTACAAAGGAAATTAGTTATTAACTAATTCACTTTAAAAGCTCCCTAATTGTCAACAAAATATTTTCGTGGGAACCTTTTCTGGAAGTTTCTACAGTGTGGAACCCTCATTGTTCTACATATAAAGCAAATATAGAAAGAGTTCAGAAAAAGTTTATGAAATATGTCTCTTATCGCGTGCAAAATGATGAATACTATGTCCCCGTAAACCTTAAATCTCTTGATCAACGCCGAGATATCAGAGACCTATTAATGCTCTATAAGATTATTCATAACTTCATTGATAGCCCGTACTTACTACAAAATGTTCATTTCAGATGTCCTGTAAGAGTTACTCGATCTCCAGACACCTTTTATATCCCTAAGAGCAAGACAAATTATCTTGAAAATGTATTTGTAAGAAGAAGCTGTAGCACATTTAACAGATTATGCCCAAATATCGATGTGTTTAATACAAACCTTGATAAATTCACAGCATGCATAAAAAAATAACACTATTGATGCCACATGTTTAACTAATAACTTAATATATCATTGATTTCTGTATTTCTCTTTTTTTATTTTTAGTATCACCACATTTTCTCTCCAACTTTTTGCAGTTGGAATTCAAATAAAATCACTTCCTGAAATATATTATTTATATCAATCAAAATTTAAATGTAAACCCTTGAAAAACCTCAGATATTTACTTTTTGTAGATATAAGTAAGAAGATACACTTTATCAGAATAATTTATATCAGGTATAGGTATTGTGTATTTTTGCATTACGGTTCTAAATTATTTGTCGTTATTCTATTGGTCTATGACATACTTATTTTTATCACTGTCATTTATGAATTTTGTACAGACTGTTTATAACGCTAATAAATAAAATAAAAAAAAATAAAAAAAAATAGTAACAGGTCTAACAGAGCTGACTTACATCCTAGGTCTAACAGAGCTGACTTAGTTTTTAAATCTACGATTAATTAATTAAGTTTTTTTCGCCAGTTTTTTTTAAATATCTCTTCACATCCATGATTAAGGATAGATTTTATAAGGGAACTAGCGCAAACCTACGAAAAACCACGAGATGTTATAATATTTTTAGGTTTGATAAGAGCTATAAAGCGCGGACCCTTGAATAATCACTAAATCAAGATTAGCCATAGGGGGAGTTGTTTCACAAAATTTGAACAATGCCTCAATTATCTATTTAAGTTAATTTACTAGATCTGTGAAAGTTCTTACAGAATTTAAAAATAAACTTTGAAATTTGATGAATTGTTCAAATTCTGGGAAACAACTGGTTCGAAGAAATTTAAATAAAATAAGTACATCATCATCATCACTATTGGCTCTACAACCCTTGGTGGGTCTTGGCCTCCTCAAGAGTCTTCCTCCACTCATCTCGGTTTTGTGCCAGCTCTCTCCAGTTTGGAAGCTCTAAGATAGATATGTCTTTGAGGACGTTGTCGCTCCATCTTAGTCTTGGCCTTCCTAGGCTCCTTCGCCCTATTGGTCTTGAGTTCAGCAGGGACTTTGGTGCTTGATGCTCGGTCATTCTCTCCACATGACCCAGCAACCGAAGTCTTCCCAATTTTATAAATTTTGCGACGTTTAGCTCATTAAACAAAATATAGAGCTCATTGTTATAGCGTCTGCGCCAAAATCCATTTTCTAGAACCGGTCCGAAGATGCGCCTCAAAATGTTTCTTTCAAAAACGTCCAGTGCTCGCTCATTCCTCTTAGTTAGTACCCAAGTCTCAGCTGCGTACGTAAGTACTGGTCTGATAAGTGTTTTGTACACTAATAACTTCGTGTTTCTGGACAGCAGTCTGGACTTCCATATGTAATAATACATGGAATAATCATTTTGAAACATTGTCTACTAATAAGGGAATATGGTACAGAAAGCTCCAAAACGAACCGTTTAAAAGACCATGGTTCACTGAGGTTAATCTGAAAAGATCCGAAATGAGAATCATTTTTAGATTAAGATCCGGACATGCACTAATGGGAAGAATATTGTGTTTGATATGCCTCTCTGATTCTCCAATGTGCTCGATATGTGAACAAATTGAAGATGTCGAGCACACATTATCGAAGTGCATTAAATATGAACGACAGAGAGTGACAATACTAATGACCTCGAACTCATCGAAAGTTCAGAATTTAATTGCCTGAACCAAGTTTCATGCCATATCAAGAATAATGAAATTTATTAGATCATGTAAACTGGAAAATATTTGAAAGTGATTTTTTATACAAAATGAATATAAAAGGACTAAGTACCTTTCAAAGATCATTAGAGATTGTAATGATAATATTATAATTTAAAAACAGATGAGGCAAAAAATGACAACATTATGTGAGTCAAAAGCCTCGATAACATACATGACATTAAAAAAAAAAAAAAAAATTTGCTGACTCAACAAGTCAATTAATTCATTTGATTTTTTTGGTATGTTGTATTTTAAATATCTTTTCCTTTTCCTTTGGATTTTTTTTCAACTCAATTATTTCAGGTATACCTACTGACAAACATGCATTTAAACATTGAAGTAAAATGTTACAAGCTTTCGAACTTCAATGTTTTTTTTTAAATTATAATATCTTTATTTATGAACACACTACAGGGGCCAAGGAAGTCTTCCTAAGGGTTTTAGTTATTAATTAAACGCATGTTTGTTCGTTCTCGCGTGTTAAAATTGTCCAAATACACTGTTAATTTTAGTCCCGTAATGAGCATAAAGAGACAAAAAACAATCAGTTTAGCGTTCGTTTTTGATTCATTAAACTGTATTGTCTTTTCGAATAAATCTACTTTTCTGAAGAAGAATTCTCTTTGGAAGAATTAATGTTTACTAAGTTTTAAACCTTTGTGTATTTTTCAAAGCTGTCTTAATTGTTCGTGATTTTTTGTGTGTCTACGTTCTACATTTTAACAGTTTTCTTCATTTTTATAAACCTGTTCTTTGATTATCAGTCAATTAGCACAGCCCGATTTAACGCATTATGATCAAATTACGCGTTTCATTAAAATTTAGAATTCTCAGCAAAAAAACATTTTATTAACCTTCTGCTCTTTACTCTGTTAGTCGATTGGGAGAGTTTGCGAACAATCCTAATCTTTGTCGAATTAGATATTCACCTTACTGACAATTATTAAATTTACTGTCTGTATGTCCCCACTTATTTTTTTCAGCGTAAAATGCATTTTTTTCTTCAAAAACATCTTCGTAAATTTATTTTATTTTTGCTTTTGAATGTAGTTATAACTTTGTGGTTATCCATTATAATCATATTCATATTTATTTTATTTATTTCTTAAAAACATAACATATTGCATATTACAATGATATTTGGCTGTCCCACTAGGAAATTTACTCGTTTTAGGACAGTCAAAATGAGCAGATTTATTGCTTGTACAAATTGTTTCGTCTATTATACGAGTATATTGACTTTTACTTAGAAATTACATTTGGTGGTTAATATATTAAAGTTTAGATGGTAGTTATAAGAAGTTGCTTAAAAATTTAAATAATATTTTTTAGAATAATATAAACAAAGAGAAGAGAAATAAAAAGAAAGTCCAAAAGGAAAAAAAATTATAAAAATGTATGCTTTTCAACCATTCCATGAAATTATAGTTTAGATTTTGATGAATTGATGCACTAGAGATTAAAAAAAATAAAGAAAGATAAAGAAAGGAAGGTAGAGAAACGATAAATGCAAGAAAAAAATTTAAGAAGTTTTTGAATTTACATTTGTATAAAATTAATATTGAAGTAGTACAAATATAATACAAACATATAGGAAATGTCGACAAAAAAAAAATTATTGTTATTTAGCATATTTTCGCATTCAGCTCTCCCCAAGACCAGAAGCTATTCATTTACAAGATTACGCAGAATGCTAGCACTTTTTGATATCCATGCATCGGGTAAAAGATTAAACAATTTAGGTCCTAAGTACGAGAATTGTCTTTGAGCTAAGGATGAAGAAGTGGTATGAGGCACTGCTGGGTTCCTATTTGCATGTCTGTTGTCGTGATAACGGTCTACGGAAGTGTAGTGGTGACGCTGTTTTTGAGTTTTCCTCATGTATTATTGCCTCAAGTATAAATACCTCCAAAGTTTCAATTTTTTCTAAATAGTTTTGAGTGTGAAATATAATAATAGTAATAAATTATAGATGTTTGAAGTAGAGATGAAACGGATAGTTGTTTGGCCGGATATCCGGCGGCCGGATATTCGGCCCATTGTCTCGTTAATTTTGAGTATTAATTCAAAATATTCTCTTTGATAAGAAGAAGAACAAGAGGTGTATTATGGTGCTTCGATGTCAGTATTTAATCATTTCAATAATCTCTGTTTTTTACGATTTTTAGTTCTCGTATAATGACGATTGTGATTAGTTAATCATGTTAATTTAAGTTTTCGGTACTCTGCGAGGTTTTTGTAAGTTTTTACTAAAAGTTTTTAGTTTAGATATTTACTATTTATGTATTTATCATTAGAATGAATATCTCAGAAGAAAATTTTAGTTTTTTAGAAGGCCTTATGGCTTTTTTGTAACTTTTTCGACTTTAAATAAAAGCTGTCATAATTATAAGCCATTTTATTGATTTTTACCTCACAAAGATTAATGTGTTGCATTTTATTATAGGAAATTGTCGTAGTTTTTGAATATCCGGTATCCGGCCGGATAGTAAATTTAGGCCGGATAGGCTGGATACCGGATAGTTACCGGACATCCGTTTGATCTCTAATTTGAAGTCAGCCTTAAATCTTAAGGAAATTTTAAATGAAATTGATGCATATATTTCTAAAATTGTAATTAATGAGCTAATATTTGTTATTTTTTCCTTTCCAGGTGAGTAACTACCTATCTTCCTCTAATTTCAACATCTGTTCTATAAAGATATCAGTAAACCAATGGACTTCGTAAAGGTTTGTGCTAGATTTTTATTTGCATAACTCTACACAGGTGGCCCTTAGGGAAATATTTTCCCTCGGGGCCTATGTCATCTTTGAAAATGCTGTGTGGAGGATCATTTTAAGAAGGGGGTGAACGTGGCTCTTGAAGAGACCCATGTTGTAGGAGGGAGGAAACACAGAGGCCAGTAAATCATTCCACAGCCGAGCTGTTAAACTCAAGAACTGTTAAACTCAAGTACTGTTGAACTCATGTGTTCAACTGCACGACTCACGATAATAATGCTATTATAAAATCTCCGATTCATTGAAATTTACAAACTCGGTAGCATAAACACAAAAATGAAAATATGTGTTCTATGTTGTACTGAAAGTACCTATCCACATTCTCGAATTCGTACTAATTTCATCCTTTTTCGTCCAAAAAAAATTCGATTTTTTTTTTACTTACTTTTTGAATTTTAAACGTCTCAACTTTTAAAGCTCCATAACTCACGATCGAAATGGTTTATCCTGTTAAAAATAGTTGCATTGAACAGAAAAATCTTTGCAAATTTCATGACGGCAATGATCATCATTCCAAAGTGGTTGCTTCTTCAGAGTTCTGTTTTAGCATATCTTTACAATTTGGGAGGCAGTTATGAGTACCCCCGCCAGGGAACCTTTTATTGGATAACCAACACTCCTGCCATAGGTCACCCCAAGTGGTTCGCTACGTTTGGTGACATAGCAGGGGGCCTGAATTCATGCGGCGAGGTTTGTCTAGGTCTTTGCGGCGAATTCATTTACCACCTACTGCATGGCGGGCGGAACCGGGAGCCTAGATAAAGGAGACCTAACCTAGACCTCTCCAGCGGTACTCTCTCGACCCATCACCTTGCACCTCAGTTCGAGGCATGGATTCATACGTCCGTCACTCCTGAACACATTGATCCCCAGATTCCTACACACCTGTCATACCTTTTCCTTCCCAGAACTCTCCTTCATTTCCCTTAAAAAAACCTACAGTTTATGTGTTATGTGTTCTGTCGGGGAAGTACGATAGGGATGAATAACTACGTGTTAAACTTATTATTTATTCCACTTGTAAAATTCAAATCATGTATTTAATCTATGTAATAACTGATTACTTATTATGTTTAAACAAAACCAGATCATTTTGTGTATATCCATTAAACATTTCAAGTGTTGAACTTATTACAAATTTTCACATCAGCTTTAAAAGAACACTCGGTTATATAACATCCTTCGACCAAGTATAACATCATTTGAAAACCGGGCAAATAATAATTGACCCGTCATTTCATTACCGGCCAGTCAATATGACGTCACTCTTGACATGGCTGCGATGCGGTAATTATCGACTGGCTTCCACCATTGCCGACTCAATATAATTTGTAATTATTCGAATATTTTAATTAGCTATCAGCCCGAATGTAATACGGTATACGCGGAGAGCTTTTAACACGAGTTTTCTACCGGCCATTGAAGACAAATTAAAGTTCGGGGGTTTGGTTATGAAGAAATAATAACACAATGTGTAATGCCGCACTTGGCATTTTTTCAGTCCAATTTTTGTGGAATACGACTCACGGGCTCCGCAATTATGGAAACTGGAATATTGAATGTGATTTTTTTTACAGATTTTTGAAAGGGTTGCTTTGCGCCTTAACCTTTTTTAAAACTGCATGTCAACCGGTTTCGGTGTCTCGTTAGCGAAGTTTGAACATAAGCTAAGTTATGGGAAAAAATTTGTCGAAGATAATATTGTTATTTCTGAATTTGAAATATGAGATCGACAAAAATGACCAAAATCGAAGGCTTTTTACGAATGGTGACGTCACACAGACATCCATAGATTTGGTGCGAATTCAGGAGAACCGAAAAATTAAAACTTTGAAAATTATTTTAACTAACTGCATATGACATAAAATATATATACTTAGATCATTATGAGGACCGGAGTTCCTTTTGCCAGTGGAAGACATCCTCTTGACGCTAGGCATTTGAAACAGTTGCTAACCATAATGCTATAATACTTTTTTTTTACATTAACTCCACTCAGGAGGCCCTGGGGAAAATAATGTCCCTCAGGGCATATGTCATCTGGGATGCTGTGTGGAGGGTTTTTTGAGGAGAAAAAGGAATAAACATTGGTCTTGAAGAGATCCATGTTGTAGGAAGGAGGAAACACAGAGGCCGGCAAATCATTCCACAGCCGAGCTGTTGAACACAAGAACGAGTCGAAGAAACGACCCGTTCTCATGTGACAAATGTCAACCGTGTACAAATGTTGCGCACGCGTTTGGGTTTTCCCACTATGCAACGGTTCCGAAGGGATCAATGATGCTAGTTCCTCGGAGCATCTTCCATTGTAATTCCGGTAGAACAAGGATTCCCACCCGACACCTGTGCTCTAAAGATTGCAATCCGTCTGTTAAGATGGGAGAATCTATCAAACGGACCGCCAGTTTCTGCACAAAGTCGAGGGTATTTTTCAGGTATTTTGCAGCACCAGACCAGAGATGGCTGCCAAATTCACTAGCAATACTAGCAATTAAAAACCCGCTCCGCAGGTTTTTGCTGCTGGAACCTTCGGGCGACACGACAGTAGTTTAAAGCCACAAACAATCATCCGTATCGCAGACTGAAAAGTTTAATGAAAACGCGAATCAAAGAGTACTTACGGCTACTTACAGTACTTACTTAGTACTTACAGTACTTACGCCTGCCAGCCGACCTTCCTTATGCTAGCTGTTAACGTAAGTGGCGCCATATTTTGGCATTATTAGTTACTTGCTTTAATTCGGTTTTATTACGATAGTAGCTTAAGTCACAAACAGAGTTTTACTCGCAGTTTGTTTCTTAAATTTCAACTGTACAGTCGCTGGATATTAATAACGTCAGATGTGAAGAAGATTTTTAGGTCTTCTATTTTCGATTAGGCTATTCGATTTAATTAACATCATACCTCCAAATACTAGTACGGAAACTCGGAAAACATATGAACTACTTACTGCTGTTTAAAACCAATTTATCCACCTAGATTTCACCGTTCACCCCACTTTTTTAGGTTTCAAACAAATTTAAAAAAATGTTAAATTGATAATTCACACAAACCAGCTACTTAAATTTGGGTAACTATTGCTCGAGTGTTGAATAGGAGAGACCAATAAGTTAAATCAGATCATTTCATAATACATGCTGCTTTACCATTTTCTTCCCTTCTTCTCTGCATTTATATTATCTCCGTTTTTTGCTTCAGGTAGTCTCATCCGATAAAGGATTGAGGATTGGCCTTTTGATTGATATTTCATCAGTGATTGATGGTTTATGACAGTCGAACGTGTCTTGGATATGCCGGTCCCCCATCGCTACTAAATTAGGTTTTACTTTTTTTATATTTTTTCAAAGTGCATCTTATCTTGTTATAGAAATTGACGGCAGCATTTAAATACCTAAGATGCTAAATATGGCTTTGAAGGTCAATGCTATATTGCCTCATTTAGATATTTCGTAAAGATAAATCATATTGGCATGGCTGCTGATTGCAGAATGTTGCAAATAAGCTACTGATAAACGCAAAGGGGGGTCATTTATTATTATTACGATAGTATATAATAGAAAGAAATAATCTTAATTTAATGTATGTCTATATAACTAGCAAAATGAAGACAATAAAATACATTTAATTAATTTTGCAGTTAACGACCAGGAAATTGTGTCATTCACCTCAGGTGAGAGCACGGATTATAATGTTGTTGGACCTTTATTAAAATACATGGTAGTTGCAAAGGGCAAAGCCTTTCTAAGTGCTTGACTCTATTCGATATTTGGAAAAGTAATTTATCTCTTATACTGTAGGAACCTGTAGTTTCTTTTGCAAAATACATTTCACACTATCCCAGCCAGGGCAAATCCTTTCTCGGTGAGACCGGTAGTCCAGTGGGTGCTTTTTTGTTAGGGCTTGGAACAAGTTCTCCGCAGATTGGAAGGAGGTTGAAGTTCAAACGACCAGTGTACATGGCAACCTAATAAGCCAATATTGGAATTTAGGTAGGCAAGAATATGGGAATTGATTGAGGATTTTTTTCTCTTCATGTTTCCTCTCGGCTCATCTTGGATCTTCTTGACTATTTTTGGTTCTTCTTTACTCTTCTTGCCTTTTCTCGGCTTTTCTTAGATTTTCTTGTCTATTTTTTCCTTTTTTTACCTTTTTGTCTCTTCATGATTCCTCTTGAATCTTTTTGTCTCTTCTTGGCTCATATTATCTCTTCTTTGCTCTTGTCATTTCATGGATCCTCTAATTTCTTCTTGTTTCTTTTTGTTCATAACTATTATTTATTCGCAAAATATGTGCCTATTGTGTATAATATTTCGCTACCGCAATAGCAATTTAAGTGGTTAGCGCTCTTAATCAAAATAAAAATTATGCCACATATCCTTCAACTTCACAACATAGGTAAGTACCCCAATATTCACATTAAATACTGTCGCTCACGCAAATATTCGTGGCCTTCATTTATGCCAATGAGTTGAAAAAATGATTATATTATAAGGTTTAATGCTTAAGTAAGTATGTTCCAGTATATTATCAGGTTTTACTACAAATATCTAATAATATATTATTTTTGGTCAAATGTATTGAACCTATTATAGTTTTGTATTATCGATTTGTAATCTGGTGGACGAAATCTGTTAGCTATAAGTTCTTATGATAGATAGTTTATAGTTGGTAATATGATAGAGCACTACGAAAAAAAAATACAGCACCCTGAGGTAATTTTTCGCAAAACCTGCGCTTTACAAATCATCAAAATACTATTATTATAATTAACAATGAAAGAGGCTTGCCTAGTCAGAAAATATCTACTCGTAGGTAACTGTTAAAACGGGTTAAATTTTAGTAAAAAACACAAACAAAAGACAGATAGGTGTAGATAACACCCATTGATCAGCGTTCGGTAGATAACAACATCCAAAAAGATTGCTTTATCATTCGTTCCCATAAAAATATCCTAATAACACCATGGTCCACACTAATCAATGGCCACAATGCCCCATAATCCAAAATGCCCTATTGTCAGCGGCGTACCGTGCGCTATCGTGGATGCACTTGGTTCAGTATATATTATAGTATTTGGGTACGGGGCATAGCCTCCCCGAGCACCAACCCATTTATCATCCAGTAATGGCTATTCCCACTCGCCACTCGACTCTAATTGACTCATAGCTTGTCATTGGACAATAGCCGGCCATGATACTGATCTACAGTTATGCATATCTATCAGTGACGTGCGGTCAAATCCAATCTTGGTCGTGATATGATATTTAATATTGTTTATGTTCAATTCATTCACAAATTATTACTGAAGCAGAAAACATAACATAATATAAACCAAACATAAACACAAATCAAGTCACAGTAAGAAATCTTGTACATAACATATGCTCAATATACCTACCCATCTAGATAAAATAATCTAAATAACATCTTCATCCCATACACACAAGCTTAGCTTTTTATGGGAGATTATTTTTTGTCGATTAAACGTCGATTACGGAAGATGAAACTTTTCATATATTAAACGTGTAATTAGTACTCTATTATTACGCACGAGATTTAAATGTCCGGGTTTAATTTTCCCCACAGGAAAAACTAAACCCTTTCACACAGTTCCCAAATGATCATCTGGTCAATCCACGCTATGCAATTGCACTATATAAGTATTATAAATACAAAACAATACAAGAACAACGTGTCAACCTACCAGAGACCAAATGGGAAAATAATTCACCGACACTGTTCGGCTCTGTGGAATTCCTAATTGAACCTATAAATCCTACTGACCCCTCAATATAAATATTTAAAAAATCTTTTGTAATCCTACATGTATTTAAAATGACTGATTTTAGCATTTTTATATATAAATTCTTTGACAAATCTAATATGCCTAAATTTTGAATGAGAGACCCTCTAGGTATAATGCCAGTAGTCGAAATAACAAATGGTAATATTTTTAAATTCTTTTAATCTCATTTCCTAAATCTGTGTATTTTCTTATTTTTTCAGAAACAGTTTTTTTAATATTACAAGGTCTGTTGGAACAGTTTTATTACGGATACCATTAAAAACGTGTAAGCGTTTAACTGTTTATTTAACCATTGCACAAAAATGAGTAATTTAAATATTTTCTCTCAAAATTATTGATTTTAAAGACGATCTAAAACGACACATTCCGAAACGGTTCGAACTTTTTAAAACATTATTATGAATTATATAGCTGGGTGGTAAGACGGCTGTCACCGACGTTGACCGGTGTTACGTAGCTAACGCCAAATTCACGAACAAAACGAATATTATGTCAATTTGGCCCCAAATCATAAAAGACATATTTTAAATTGTTGTACTAAATTTATTGCTCTACATAAAAATGGAATCATTATCGTACTTTTCCGACAATAAAAAAAATCATAAAATACCTCATTGCTCGAAAATGAAAAAATAAAATATGTGAAAACCCCGTTCACAATTATGCAACACGTTATCATAAGTTGTTTTTGCTTCACGTTATGAATTTTCAAATTCATTTATCGATTTATGTCGAGCACATGTATATCGATATCAAATCACGAGTCGGGAATCTATTGCTATTACCGAATATACATTTAGTTTAGTTGTTTATTTGGCTATGCCAAAAAGTCCAAAGCCTATCGACTATTTTTTGTAAAACATTTCGAACCCCATTTTTGGGAATGTTGCTTTTCAGAGAAATCGTACAGCCCTTTGCAGACTTAAATTTTTATTTTTTGGTTACTTTGAGAAAACCGTAGATGGAATTATTAAACCCTCTAATCCATCATAATTATAAACACAGCTGCAATATTTTAAATCAGTGGTCTTCAACCTTTTTGAGCCGGCGTACCCCTTGTCTCTCACTACAAATTTGTTGTTCCCCGTACCCTCTATCTGTCTATTTTACACATGTAATGAAAGACGTGATTCATTTGTAATTTTTAACTCTAATTATTACGTGAATTTAATAATCAAGTCACACAAAAAAAAATAATTAATGCAATTTTATACAGAGTATAACATGACTTCAGGCATTTTAACCTGTGATTCTACATGTGTACCACGTTATTGCGTACCCCCAATTTGGCTTCGCGTACTCCCAGGGGTACGCGTACTACAGGTTGAAAACCACTGTTTTAAAAAAAAAAAAATGGAATATTAAATAACCACATTCATACAGACTTCAATATTTTAAATTAGTTTTACTTACGAATTATAAAATATTAATTTTTGTCATCTACTGAAAAGCTTTCACTTTGTGACTTGAAGTATTTTAACCAAACCACAGCAAAACATAGTCGATATTAATCCCTATTTATATTTCTTTGTCGGTATGGTTCAGTCCGTATTAAACTCACAATGTATAAATACAAATAGCTACAAAGCGGGGAGTAATAATTACTCCCAAGGGAACAAATATTTGTTATTAGTTAAATTTTTACATTTTACTTTTTGTTCGCAACAGAATGTACGTACAGTTTGTCAAATAAGAGTAGAAACATAGGAGGGCGCCACTGTTGTTCAAATTACAATACTAAAAATATAAGCATGGTGATAATCTAAAGCTGTATAACCTACATTTTTATTAAAAATTGAAAAGGCATAAAAGTGAAAAAAATATTTTTCCATTCCACTGATTTCAAAATTAGAATTGCGTGTATGTATATTATTATTATATCTTTGCAATTTTGTGTTAGCATAATGAAGAATAACGATATTGTAATAAAATATAAAGCACACTTTAGAAATTGCTCACATTTATTTAATATTAGCTTAAGTACCTACTAGCGTTGTCCTGGCTTTAGCGTATGTCTTTCATTTTAGATCTGAATATATTTAACTCATTCAGATCTAAAAGTAGTGTAATTAAACTCACCATTAATGATTCTTCCTTTCTATCTACTGTTAAATTCAAATTTATGATAAATTAAATGAAAGCCAATCGCTTTGTAAAACACAATTTAATCAAATTTATGTCACGGTAACTTAACAACAGTGCTTCTTCGGTTTAATTTTTTTTTAAGAACAAAAAATGTATTTTTAAATGTGTATACTGAGTTTGGTATTTTCATTGTCATTGTACTTTAAAAGAATATTTCACAGGTAAATTGGTGTTGCCAGCTCACACATTTTGTAGTTCCATTTTCATATTTTCTACTCTTATTTGACAGACTCTAGGTATTTTCATTCTTCGTTCTTAATTTTTTATTTAGATAAATAAGTTCTTATCTAAATACTAGGAAGTGTGAATTTTTGTTATATTTTTCGAATTATGAGATTCCCAAATTCACTAAAGTTGCGTCTTGCCAAAAAATTAGCTTGAATTTTTATTATGACATAATATTCTTAGCCTCTTCAAACGCCCTGAAATTAACAAAGTTTGTACTTTTTGACGTACCAATTAATTTAATCGATACATCGCTCGGAACGTCATTCACCAGAACTGAATAGCTAGATATTTTCTAACCTTCATTTAACCCATTTCCTCTGTCTTCCTCGCTTCCTCCTAATATTGAAAGTAAATTTTAATTCAATCCTAACTAAGAGATGTTTGACCATTTTGTAATAGATATTTTAAATTAATTGTAAAAAGCCTACACCATTACAAGAAAAATATAATTGACAAGAACCGGGAGAAAGATCGAACATCACGATCTGCATTATAATTGATAATAGTTGAAATTCGATTAAGAACACGTGATCAGAGGTCTATGACCTTTAGTACCGAAAGATGCCATCTCTTCTCCGGCGCTCTCGTCAAATAATATGGATAACTTCTTCACAAACAGAGAGATAGAGATAACAAACAACTTTATCCGGGAGTTAAGAGTTGTCCGGAACTTATCTCTGATCAGAGATAGCGGGAGATAAAATAATAATATAATAACTAGATGTCGAAGAGCGTGTATTGTGTGGTGTGTGTCGGGTTCGGTGATTTCTCGAGTTCTATGTCTATGGCTTATTTTTACAGGGTCATCGCACGTAAAATATATATAAAATAGTATCATATTATTATCTTATTCTATTAATTAATCAACAACTTAGTTTTAATAACTTGTAATTAACAATATTAAGTATATGGTCGCTTTTTTGTTGAAAAATGTATTCTCAACGTCCGGATCCTGAAAAAATTCGCCATCCTAATATATATGACTCCTTTTCCGAGATTTCATTATTTTTTCAAAATTTGACTCAATGTAAAGTGTATTAAATTAACAATATAATAGGTAAGTACTGGGTACATATTCAGGGTTATTTTCATAAACTTGAGGGTTTTTATGTAATAGCGCTCTGAATCTAAAGCTGCGGATACATGCTTGAAAATGAACGCGAACTGGGCCGCGAATTATGGGAAAGGAACGAAGCTACTGCAAACGGCGCGAAAGCATAAGCCTAGTAGCATAAAAAATACTTGAATAAAATGTCTGGAATAATGTTTCACCAATGAATAAAAAATGCTATTTGGGATAACATGTTGTGACCCTGAATGTATTTATAGTTTTTAAAGATATTAAGGCTGTTAGATTGGTAGCACGGAGATAAACTAAGATTATTTCTTTTCAACAACGAGATCTTATACAGATTTTAATCCAAGATTTAATTCATCCGAAAGCTAAGTTAAAATAAAGATACTTATGCTAAAGGGGATTAATTTTAATGAGGTCGAACGGCACATTTTGTGTTATTATATTCATTTATTTATTTAAAAATAACGTATGGAGCATATTTGCGGCACCTTCCAGAGTGGAAGATACTCTCAGTATCGCCCTGGTGCAAGACCATCATTCAGAATTGAAACGTCAATTAAAATGGCTTAAGAGGGCATTACCAGAGAAAACCAGAAATATGTCATTTTCAAATCAGATTATAGACGTGTTGACTCTTTTCCACAAAAAATTATAAATGGATTTCGAAAGATTGTTCAATTATCTAGCATTCGCATGTAATAAATTTTGAGAAAAAAAAAAAAAATTAGTATAATAAGGTTATTCCATGGGTCGTTGGAAGATTTGTTAAATTTTCAAAAAAGATTTTGTATTATACCACACCCATTTCAAATAATATAATCATGCAGTAAAATAAATCAATACATTATCTAGCAAACGCATGTTTTAGAATTTTAATTTTAGTTTCAATAAAATCATTAAAAAATATGTACGTACATGTGTTTCTTGACGAAAATTGGTCCATTTATGTATTTATTTGCGCCCTTACAAACTAATATATTTCAGATTTTTTAACATTCTTATTAAATTTAGACATTATTGAAAAATGATAAATACTTATAATCAAAAAATAACTACAAAAAGTACATTATTTTAATAGTTTTATCATCACGCCTTTCAGCATTTTTGGATGAAGGTATAAATTAAAGCTAAATTGAATTGAAATAAATTCGATATTGAGTTAAAATTTTAAAAAGCTGGTACGGAGAATAATTAATCTTTCTCGTTGTAACCGCCCTGCACGATCGTAAGAACAACTTTCGACGAAATGTGGATTTTCGTCCGCTGGCTGGTTAAACGCTCTTAAGCCGTGTTTGGTGACCAATTCTGAATAGCCAGGTACATCCCCACCCTCTTCTTCCCCATCTCCTTTCCCTCCCCATTATCCTCAGTCGCACGACATACCCCAGTCTGGGATGCCACAGTCTCTCTGGCTCCATACGGAAGCAGTTAGAACTCAAATATGAAAAACATAAATAACTTGTTATGGTTGTTATACACAACAATTTAATCAAAATAATCGATGTGTTTCAAAACCAATCATTTCTTCATCGGATTAAACGTGTAATTAATAATAAATTAAATATTACTAATAAACTTTTTTAATCCCTGTAAAGTATTAACAACTTTTTGGAATTGAAAACTTCTATAGCACCGTTGTGATTTGAAACTATATGAAAAGAAAAAGCGACACTAAAAGAGACATCTATAGGATTTAGCCTGCCAGAGAAAGAGATAGAATAATCGCCTCCTCTTTGGGCAGTGCTTCGAAGCCTCCCCACTCTTGTCTACTTTAGTTTTCTGAAGGTTTCACTTCTACCTTTTTTTTCAGGTTGATTTTGTAAAGGCCTGTAAAAAACATTAACTCCTTTTTTACGCATTGTTTATTGTAATAACAACGAAATTTAAAATTGATTTCACGGAACCGAGCGACGCGGAGCCTAATACTCAATGTAAAGTGACTATTCCTTGTCCCGGCCGGGGCCGAACTGATAAAAAATGGGTGTGGCAAGTCTGTAGTCCTTTGGTGGACGGCATAAGATTCACTTTGAAAATCCAAAATCGTCGACTGCCACCGTATTGATTGATGTCAAAAATAAATAATAAACGCGAAAATGCATATTTTATTTTATTTTGTGAAGTTCGGCGTAAATACAATTTTTTTTGCGATTATTATAAAAGAACTGAATTTTCCACATTAAACAATAAAACCATATCCGAAAATGTACCATATCCGGGTTAATAAATAGGAGAGTTTGGGCTTGAAAGTGTTCTTTTATAGACCTAATACTTTACTTTTTCTAGGTTTATTAAAATACTTTTAAGAGCCAAGATATGTTCTACATTATTTCGCATTATTTCGCACGGCTTCATCTTAAGTAAAAAGATTTTTAATTTTGCTCTAACAACTTAAGATTAAATAGTTCGTTTTTAAGATATTTGTACTATTCTCCGTTTAAAGGCTGTCTGGAAAGAGATTAAATTACATTTGTACACCCTCGGCCAATGCTTCTCTCGTCACTTTCAGTCTTAACAGTATTTGTGCACAATTTATTTTGTTGTCTAACATTATGTTCGATATTAGACAATTTGTTTACTTTGATACCCAAGCTGATGCGAGGCGCCTGCTACCAATCGCACGTAACTAACTACACGTTACGTACATAAACACCAAAATCAGTATAGTTTTTTTAAAAAGCCAACCAAAATAAAGTTTGCGAATTTAACGGTGTGCTTTTCTCAGTTTATTATATCTCTCTCATGAGCCGTCTCAAGAGCATGTTGTATTTGGGCTGTAACTATTTGAGATCTTACATGTTTACGATTAAGACTGTTTTTACGGCGGCCATAAATAATATTGCTCCACATTTAGTGTGCTCGCGTAAATGAATTGAGATAGCTGGTCGGATAAATGCTGGTCGTATGAACGTGGCTGAAGTCAATTAAAACTTAATCGAAAAAAGGCGAAAGTGTAATGTATTTATATATGTACATACTGATTGGGGCGGAGGTATCTGAGTCAACTTAATGAAATGCAAGTTGAAATGAAAATTAAGAGATATATTGTTATAGTTTTTTTAGCTGAATACCGCGCAAGAGTCCCAAATGCACGGTCCTATTTATACGGTCTACGGTAGAGATGGGTGAGTTCTGCATTTTGCCGGAAGCCTCCGGAGCGTGTTTCCTTTTAAAAGTACTCGAGTTCTAGGAGCAGGTCCCGGGTCCGTGTTCTGTAATGGCTAACGGGACGCATGGGCTCGGCCGGAGCCCGACCTTAGAGCCGAATCCGGATTGAACCCGGACGCGTATTTCCTAAACCTATACCGGTTCAATCGCTTTATATTTTAATATCAGAATTTAAATATTTAGAAATAAAATAAATAATTTCTAATAAACACATTGGAAAGATTATTTTATCTAGATTTTAGAACAATTTTTGTTTTTGCAAAGTGATAAAAAATTATCAATAAAGAGGTGTATTTACAATATGTGGGAATAATATTAAAATTTAAATATTTAGAAATATAATTATTAATTTATAATATACACATCAAAAAGATTATTTTATCTAGATTTTAGAACAATTTTTGTTTTTGCAATGTGATAAAAAATAACCAATATAGAGGTATATTTAAAATGTAAATTGTCGCTACCGCGACTGAATCGGTATGGGTTTTGTAAATACGCAATCCGGACAAGAACCCTCAGGATCTCGGAGGCATTCGGATTCCGGCTCCGGGTCCGACTTCGAATTCCGGATTTAGGTCCGAGTCCGGGACCGGGTTCTCTTAGAAAAGCGAGTAGGATTAGGATCCGCTTCCCACGAAAACAGAGCTCCAGAGCTCACTCCAGCTGAACCTACACATCCCTATTCTACAGTACTCCACTTTCATGGTTTAAAATCCCATTTGCAAGCCGAACCACGAATAATGGGAAAGGAACGAATCAACCGCAAACGGTTAAACCAAGCAAATTTTCAATTTGGAAGGCGGGTATGTATTGCGGCCCCGAGCTTATTTTGCACATTTTAACAAAATTTGTTCCCAGATTTGGTTTCTTGGTATTGGTTAATTTATTGGAGAACCAATACCCGTGCCGTAGGTCACCCCAAGTGGTTCGTTACGTTTGGTGATTTAGCGGGACAGACCTAATCTAGGCCTCTTTCCTACCCACTCCTCATTCCTTTTTCCTTCCCATAACTTTCTCTTCTTCCTTTCACTGATGATGACATAGGCCCTGAGGGTTTTTTCCCTCGGGGCCTCCTGTGAGGAGCTAATGTAAAAAAAAAGTTAGTTTTTTCCTTTCCCATGATACGTGGTTCGGCTCGCGGTTCTGCTCACAAGTGTATACGCGCGGGGATATAAGGAACACGCCGTAAACGAGTGTATAAAACATAATTTAATGTACTATATATTTCATTGTGTAGAAAAAAGATTAATTTTATGACTTTGTCTCGCTTAAAATGACTGAAATTTATTATTATTTCCCATCGATAATATTATGGTTTTTTTAATAGCAGTAAGACCGCTTTCGCTCCTTTGAAACATGACTGAACGCCCACGTGGTTTCGCAACAATAGTTTCGGTGAAATAAGAATGGCGCGGATGAATAGCCACTGTTATATTTGCATTAAAATCGAATCAATTACTTTCTTGATGTCTAAATCGCAGGGAGCGGCGGAAATGTCTTCCGCATAATAAATGCACCGATCTCTTCATACTATATTTCTGACGTTTTAAATTACAATAAGAATAAAAATCTCCATATATACATTAGACTAGCTGGTTCCCGGCATGCGTTGCTATGCCATTTAATAAAGAAATTGTTTCACCCTGCGTGTCCTTCCCATCCGACCCATTCCCGTTCCGCCTCCCCTTCTTCTCCTGCGTCCCCTTCCCCTCTCGCGTTCCCACTCCGTCTCCTCCACTTTCCTTCCCAGTCCCGCGAACCCCCTTCCCGATTTTCCCTACCCCCTACCAGGTCCCCTTTCCTCATTCCAGGTTCCCCTCCCCATTCCCTGATTCCCCTCCCCCTCCCGCAAACCACCTCCCCGATTTCCCCTCCCCCTTCCCCCCTCACGCATTCCATAAATTCAGTTTTCATACATCTCGCGTGCCACTAATAGCAATTTTTTATACAAATTTCATAATGCCAAAGCTCAGCAGAAGTTTTATACAAACCTTGTCCTGACAATAACGAACACACAAAAAAAAGAATTATCCAATTTAATGCAGTCGTTCGAAAGTTATGCGCGTACATACATATCGGTGATTCAATTTTATTTATATAGATAGATAGATAGATAGATAGATAGATAGATAGATAGATATAGATATTACAAAAAATACAATGCAGATTGTATTTTTTTATTATTTATTTATGTTTCTATACACAAAGCTACATACAAGGTGGTGTAAAAGTCGTCACAACTATCATAATGTCAGCTCTGCTTTGACATTTGTGAAGCAAACATACAAAGTAAACTAACAAAATACACGTCAATAGCATGGCATACTCCTCAAGGACGGGGAAATTTAAAAAAAAAACGCATTTTCGGCTCGCCTAATATCTCGTTTTGGTGATTTGCACTGGCCGGCAAGATCGCCCGATTTCTTAAGAGGACATTACCAGAGAAAACCAGAAATATGTCATTTTCAAATCAGATTTTAGACGTATTGACTCTTTTCCACAAAAAAATATAAAAAGATTTCGAAAGATTGTTCTTTTATCTAGCATTCTTATGAAATAAATTTTTAATTTTTTTTTATTAATTTTTAGTATAATAAGGTTAATCCATAGGTCGTTGGCAGATTTGTTAAATTTTCAAAAAAGTTTTTGTATTATACCACAACCATTTCAAATAATATATTCATGTAGTAAAATAAATCAATACATTATCTAGCAAACGCATGTTTTTGAATTTTTGTTTTACTTTCAGTAAAATCATTAAAAAATATGTACGTACATGTGTTTCTTGACGAAAATTGGTCCATTTGTGTATTTATTTGCGCACTTACAAACTAATATATTTCAGATTTTTTTAACATTCTTTTTAAATTTAGACATTATTGAAAAATGATAAATACTTATAATCAAAAAATAATTACAAAAAGTACATTATTTTAATAGTTTTATCATCACGCCTTTCAGCATTTTTGGATGAAGGTATAAATTAAAGCTAATTTGGATTGAAATAAATTCGATATTGAGTTATAATTTTAAAAAGCTGGTACGGAGAATAATTAATCTTTCTCATTGTAACCGCCCTGCACGATCGTAAGAACAACTTTCGACGAAATGTGGATTTTCGTCCACTGGCTGGTTAAACGCTCTTAAAGTCACGAGTCTATGTCAGCCTCAGACTCTTGAAGCCCTCAAAGAGAATATTCGTCAAGAATGCGAGAACCTATCGCCGGAAGTTCTGGAAAGAGTGATGGAAAGTGCCATAAATCGGGCCCGTATGGTCATGAATTCTTGACCAATATCATTTTCTCGACTTAACGGAAAAAAATTAAGTCATCAAATCAACACAATCCAAAAGCAGAACCAAATTTTTAATTTGTAAAAAAAATTACAGCCAAAGCACATCGGATGAGAACTTTAGCTAAAGCCACTTCAAGCAACGTTTTGAACGTTATTCAATTTTGAATGTTGGTCTTTCACTCTGAAACGTGCCGCAAATATTTTAAAATTGAAATAAGACAAATAAAATTTTTGAATGTAGCTATCACTTTGTGGTTTTCCATAATAGAAAAATGAAACAATAAAAATTTGTATAAACTATAAATAACGGATATGAACCAAAATTAATTGATAACATTCTAAATAAAAAACTTAACAAAATTTCAAAAAATAATTATCTATACAATTCTAATAATATTAATGAGAAAATAAAAGAAAAGAATGGCGTAAAATTTTGTATATTAATAATTTTTCAGTTCAATGTTGCAAAAATCTCCCTTCTAATATTAAACCAGCTTTTTATACAAGAAATAATATCGATAATTTTTTGAGAAATACTAAAGATAAAGACCATAAATTGACTAATTCCGGAATATATAAACTCAAATGCAATGATTGTCCATTATATATTGGAAGAACAACTCGTAATTTTGAAATCAGAATCAAAGAACATTTAAGGTGTCTTAATAATAATAATTTTTCTGAGTTCGTTAACCATATCATTGAAAATAACCATAGTTTTGAAAAAAATACAGGTATAAATATTCTTCATATTAATCATAAAGGAAAACGTTTGGATAACTTAGAAACCTTGGAAATCAAAAAATCCCTTAAAAATAATGAATCTATTATCAACAAACAAAAAATATTATCTTATAGCCCAATCATGGATTTGTTCCCCTACCCACCCACTCTACATTAATACCTACCCACTCAATCTACATTAATAACTAGCAACGGCTCCACCCCTACCATAGTAAAACATTGTTCGAAACTGTCAAATTAGTATAAGCTTTCCCTGAAGAAGGAACGTTTGTTCTGAAACCGGTAGGATTTACGCATTAAATAAGTGTTTTAATACAAAGTTTTATTGTTTCATTTTTCAAATAAAATTTATTTGCGCACGCTGGGATTTGAACCCACCACCTTCGGATTCCTAGTTGAGAGCCTTACCCCTGGACCAAGGAGGCCGTAATATGCTGCAAATAAAAACGAGATAAATAATAAACAGCATTAATTAATTCAAGGCAATAATAATAATAAAATTCATACCTCAACATCCCGGTGTAAATTGGTTTTAGTCTCTGTTTGGGTCTCGCCGGCAGCGGAAATTGAATCGGTGACCTACGTTGGACTATCGGAATGAGCAGATCTGGTACAGGTATATACATACTTTGACAATCTCCTATATTCATTTGGTATCATGAAGCCTTCGGAGATAAAAAAATATATGCATTTATCCAGCAATATATTTCTCAATACAAACGAATTCTTTAAATTCCTCTCTCAGTTTTAACCCTAGTGCAAATATTTTTTAGATAATATTTACATCGACCTGTCGGTACGTTTCGTTTTTTTTTTCGTAAGTTGTAAGTCAGAACCATAAAAAAATCGTCAAAATTGCCTGGTTTGAACGCCTTTACAGACGTTCAGTATAAAAACTAGAAAATGTATTCCGTTGGTAAAAAAAAAATCTTAAAAATTGGTCCATTTTTTGAGGAGAAAAATGGGGAATACAAAATCATGATTTTGACGATTCTACATATATAAGTACAAAATCATGATTTTGACGATTCTACATATATAAGTACAAAATCATGATTTTGACGATTCTACATATATAAGTAGCCTGAGTTGCAGTTGTCCCTTTCGCTGAATATTCAAGGGGTAACAGGGACAGCAACAGTTTGGTAAAATACTCATTTTTCTAATTTCTCGGCGACCGCGTTTCCTCTTCATGAGAAAAAAATCATTTCTTTGCAATTTAATGACTTATTCAAATTCTGAGAAACAAATTCGCCGTACTATGAGTTAACAATATCTCCAAATTAAACCCGATATCATGATAATTATATTTGGTTCTTAGCATCTTGGTTCGGGTTAAGTAAAAAACTGAAAACTATTTTTCATATTATGTAACAATGTACGCCGATTGAACACGACGAATTTATCTTTTTTTAAATTTTATTTATTAATTTTCAACGCTCTGATGGGAACATGAACATGAACATGACAAGTTTATAATACAGAGACATTTTTAAATAAAATAAAAAAAAAAACTGTAAAAATGTAACTAGTAAACATCATATGAAAGGTAGGTAGACAGATAAGTTTAGGTAAAGATAATGCATTACTGTAGTGTCCGTGGTACACTGTGGCCGCGGGGGGGGGGGGGGGGGGGGACCGGGTGCCGAACGTGGCCGAAGGTTTCCGATCCTACCCGAAGGTGGTAGTGGAGGGGTAGGCCAGAGGCGCTGGCAGTGCACGGCGGCTGCCGGCATTCCGCGAATTACCTTACTAGCGTTAGCATTGTACTTCTTCATAATTGACTTAAATAACCATTCGTATAAACGAGACCTTTTCAATAAATTGTATTTGTAATTGTCACAGACATTACAATTAAATTAAGTTAAATCAATAAGTTAAATTTTGTTATGTTTTTAGCAACTATTTACATATCACCGAACTTACAACTTATTGTTTTTTACATTCACATTGTAATTTAAGAACTTAAATATAGCATTTAAAATGTACACTACTCTTCCAGACACAAGCTAATGCTTCCATGGAAGAGTGGTATTAACGTATTTTAAAATGAACATGTACGCAAATTACTACATTATCTAAATGTATATTATATTTTATATGCTAAAATAAATAAATAAAAAAAATCTAAAAAAAAAAAAATAAAAGAGAAAGTTTCTAAGTTGTAAATGGCATAGAAATAAACTAGTAGGTATGTTAGTAATTACAAAATTTACAGGTGACTGACTAATTGTGATACAAGATAAAATGCAAAATACATAAAAAGAAAACGTGAACAAGTTTTTACATTGTTGATTAATATAGAAATACACAAATAAATGGATGATGCTACGTGATGCTCCTTAAATATCAAAATATCCTACATAAAAATGTCATTCATTTTTTAACGAAATGGTTATGGAAAGCATTATTAGCTTCTTCGCAGACTGAAATTGATGATGTTCCTCATTGTAATAATTGACCTCAAGTTTTTAAAATGGATGTCCAGCGTTTCGGGATATTATATACACAGAGAAAATATACATTATGTACGCTCAATGACCTCATTTTCTGATGGACGACATATTCGACGATAATATACCAAATACTACAGTTTTTGCATACACTATTCTTGCTTCACCCATTACAATTGTACTCATTATGATATGTCAAACACTTCTATTGATGCCTGCCATGCTCATCCACCTGCTCTAAGTATTCATCATTCACAACTATATCGCACACTGTTTTCGTACTACCTCTCTCAAACACCATGACTTTAGACTTACTTACATTCATCTTTAATAAGTCAATCTTAATACATACTTCGTTCATCCTAGACACTAGAGACTGTAGATCTTCCATAGTGTTAGAAATCAGCACCGCATCATCAGCATACAACAGGCAACATACTTTCAGACACATTCAATTTGGGAGGCGGAAATGGGTACCGCCGCCCCGGGAAACTTTATTGGATAACTGCACCTACATATATATTGAAATACATGACTATAGTAAATAGTAATTGTACTTATATGAAATGTATTAACTGTATTAACTGCATTGTATTAACTGTACACGTTACTGTATTTGTACATAATATATGAAATGTCCACTCTTCTTCCATCCACAAGCTAAGGCTTTTAATGGAAGACTAAAAAAATTATAATGTGTAGCATTTAAAAAAAATAAAATAAATAAAAAATAACCAACACCTCTGTCATAGGTCACCCCAAGTGGTTCGCTACGTTTGGTGATTTAGCAGGGGTGCCCGGGTTCATGGGGTGAGGTTTGTCTAGGTCCAGGAGACGGATGACCAGGACACACTGAACCCCAGATTCTTACCCACCCCTTAAACCCTTTTCCTTCCCAGAACTCTCCTCTCCTTTCTTTCCTTAAAAACCCTCCACACAGCATCCCCAAAGATGACATAGGCGCTAATGGAAATTATTTTCATCAGCGCCTCCTGTGTGGAGCTCATGTAAAAAAAAAATACATAAACTAATTATTATTGCCATTTTTGTATTACTGGAACGTTGGTACTATCGATGCATCTAAGAATCTGTAAAATGTATGTAAGACGATAGAAACAAATAAATAAATCATTTCTTCATCATATTTGACTCCTCTTTTCCTGACACTCTTTTCTTTTTATACCGCTGGACCAGTCTCTACTAACCTATCCATTTCATTCATTTTCAGTTCTCTTGATTAACACTATGTTATTATCGTACGCATCAGAGTAATTGAATATATTATGTCCTTCAGTCTACTTCGTTCTACGTCGGCCAATTTCATGCCTCACATGTTTCAGAGTTCCAATGTGGGCTGCTATCCTCCCTTCTTCAGACAATTTTTTATTTGTGACTTAGTTCTGCACGTTTTAATACAATATCATGTCTTACTTTGTGTTTTGTTGATTTACCGCATGATTGTTGATTAGGTACAATTAGGTAGGCGTACAACAATGATTTGGTATATTTGTCTGCTTTTGAGAAATACAAAAAATACAGCGCGAACTCAATCTATAATCGATGCTCTTTGAAAATGTGCTCCACGCTTTATTGAATTATTAGATTTGTCTCTAGTGCTTTTTTTTATGTGAATACCGCACAAGAGTCCCCAACTGCTCCCTTCTGGAGTCAGCGAGACTATGGCAACCCCAATTGGGGTACGTTGTGAGGCTGAAGGTAGCGGTAAGGGGAAGGAGATGAGGAAGAGATTCAGATCTGATCACCAAACATGCACATTTCAAGCGACGTTTCAATTCTGAATGGTGGTCTCACACCTTGGCGATACTAAGAGAATCTTCCACTCTGGAACGTGCCGCAAATATACTATGTATTATTTTTAATTAATTAATTGTAAAATACCACAAATTAATCAAATAAAATTTATTTGCGCACGCTGGGTTCGAACCCGCGATCTTTGAATTGAGAGTGGAGAGGTTTACTTCGTGACCACAGAGGTCGTCAATGAAGTGCTGTTTATGAAGTGAAAACTCTTTTAACACTGTTGTGATTTGAAACTCGGTGAAACGGAAAAGGGCGACACTAAAAAGAGACAATCACATACGTCTATAAGATTTAGCCTGCGAGAGAATGAGATAGCAATAATATTGATTATTTAATTCACGGATACTAGATTGATAAATCCATTGTCCCACGCAAGTCTCCTTTGCTGTGTGGTGTTTGTACTCCTGACGAACCTCTGTAGACATTTAGCCGACCAAGAATCGAATCCTACGAAATCCAAAAAAAAAACATTTTTATTTTTATAAAATCAATATCCTATCTACAAACCACTCCAAACTGAACAGGCAAAAGAAAACACAAAATAAGGCGACATCTAGTGACTCCGAAGAATAATATACAATCTCTAAAAAGATGACCAAATGTGTAGAAAAAGGTGCATTGGAATTTGTCGACAAAAATAGGGTAAAATAAAAATCACCCTTAACATTGATAAAAAAATGCTTCGTAGTCTCCCCGCTCTTGTCTACTTTAGTTTTTTGAAGGTTTCACTTCTACCGCGTGTGAATTGCACACTCTGATTTTTTTTCAATTAATTAAAACTTAACACATTGCAACATTTACATTGCGTGCAACAGTACCGCTTTAACAGCTTTAATTATAACGCATAATAATTACTTCCGATATCGGCGCACACATCTCCGCATTCAATCTGCATCACTTGCAATCAGCAAAACCTCCGCCCTCCGTACAAAATATTATTATACGTGGGACCTCTGCGTCGATTGTGACAGGAATACGTGATAAAAAATTACGTCGGAACTTTAATATGTATTCATCACATGCGTTACCATCAATTGATTGTTGAATTATTCATTTAAATACAAATAAGATATGAGTATTTCTGCCGGCTGTTTGATTGATTGATGCGATCGTTAATCAATACTTCAAGATTGGTGACTTTAATTTATCAAATACACAAGTAATTTAAATGTTAATAGTCTTGTAGCGTCAACCAATTATACGAATGTATATGTACATCAACTAGTTATGTTGAGACCACTTTTTTCAACTTAATGAATAAATTTGTTCTTAATATATCTGGCAATATCACGGCCTTCGTATTAATCTAGGTATTTCACTTTGATCAGGAATGTTTTGGGATCGATTCCTGTGGCAGTGAAAAGACAAATGATTTTTCTTTATTTCTTTTGTTTACTGTCGCTTCCGACATTTTTGTTTATTTTGTTTACTGTCGCTGCCACTTTTTGTTTCTTTTGTTTACTGTCGCTGCCACTTTTTGTTTCTTTTGTTTACTGTCGCTGCCACTTTTTGTTTCTTTTGTTTACTGTCGCTGCCACTTTTTGTTTCTTTTGTTTACTGTCGCTGCCACTTTTTGTTTCTTTTGTTTATTGTCGCTGCCACTTTTTATTTCTACCATACAATAATAATCGTACCTACTCTGTTTATAGTTTGTTTTGCGCGTAAGGGCCTTCGCTCATGGAGAAACCGAACACTGGTTGGCAACTCCATTCAACTCAATTCCTGCTCTGACATATCGCAAATTACTCTAAAACTTGGCAGGTTGTGAGGCATAACATTGGCAACTTGTCAACCTGGCAACTGAAACGGGCCGGCCGCGCGACTGGTACGAGTTGCAGCATCGCCCTTGACAACTGCTCTTTAACAAGTTGCCTTTTGTGCGGACCACCAATGAAATTCCCAAGTTGCTTTCCTGTGGAATACTACTGAGTTGCCAACTGGTTTTTTCTCAGTTGCCTCAAGAGCAGATGAACTAAGTCTTCAGCTAAACAGTAAGATCTGAAGGAGAAATAGCTGTTTAAATCTTATTTGCGTTTGACCTTTATTTACGTTAATTATATTTTTTTAATTCGAGTTTTACGAGTTACGAGTACTATTGTATTATATTTTAAGACTTCCAAAAAAAACCGATTTGAAAAAAAACCTTTTGTTTTTAATTAGTGCGAAAAGTTCGTATCGTTTCAATTTGTTTCAATAAACAATACAAATTGAGTTAGAAATTAGTTTTATTGGATCGACTCTCGCAGGTGGAATTTACAGATAGCCCCTAAACCAGCGTTTGACCGTTCATCATTTGGTTCATTCCTCAGGGAGACGGAAAGGAAACTCCTGAAAAACAACTCGCCAATATTTCGTGTTATTTACCTTTACGAGATATTATATGGGCAATACGGGGTGTTAGAACGAACAACATAAAGAGCCAATTTAATTATGTAAAAAAAAGCTGGTTTCATCTTAAATTCACTTTCTGAATGATAACATAAATGTAATAAAATTAATAAAAATATTTGTCTAATAATATTGACTTGGTAAGTTTTACTTTTGCATTAATTCTATTCTGTACCCTAAAGGATAAACCACGGAAGTCCAAGTCTATAGCTATGTGTGGTTTATCCTTTAATAATATAATAATAATAATAATAGCCTTTATTCAGACAGTAAATTACATTAAATTATTTATAACACTTATCATGCATCGACTCCCTGTCTGTATGTCACTAGTTGACAAAGGCCTCCTCCAACTGTCGCCATTTCTCTTTATCATTAGCCACTCTTGTCCATGTACCACCTGCTATGTCTTTGATGTCGTCAACCCACCGTCTAAATGGTCTACCTGTGTTCTAAGGTACAGTATTAAATTTCCAATTCAATATAACAATTTAGAAAATCGGTGGCATGGTAGTAACATTTAAAAAATATTTTTCTACAAATTCCTACTTAATTTTTTTTTCAGAAGTGATCACCTGCGAATTAACCTCACACTTTGTTAAACGGCATACTGTCCTCAAAACCAAACGATTTCTTCGATCATTGTGAATGTATATAGAAGACAATACCGGTAAAATTCCTAACTGCTCCTTTCTAACCGGACCTATGGCATACCCAAATGTTTTTTTTTTTAATCTGAATACCGCCTGAGAGTTCCAACCATTTGGAACCAGTAAGACTATGGCATCCCCAACTAGGAAGATGGGGAAGAGGAAGGTAGGGAAGTATCTGGCTATACAGATCTAGTGACCAAACACGGCTAAAGCCAATCTAAGTTTCAATTCTGAATGGTGGTCTTACACCAGGGCGATACTGAGGGAATCTTCCGCTCTGGAACGTGCCGCAAATATACCTCATTTTATGTTGTGGATGTGTATTCTGAAGAAAATGGTTACATAATAGGAAGGTAGGGATGAACCTGGTCATTCAGGTCTGGTCACTAAACACACATAAAGACATTTCAAGCGAAGTTTCGATTCTAATTGTTAAACTTTTTTTTGAGCGAATTTGTTTTTGTACGCACATTTTTAATTATATTCTAAAATCATCCTGTAAATAAATGCAGGTACTTATCCGGTTTTACGCACGTGAGCCCGGTGGCATTCACGGACAAGTGTGGAAAATAATTTCATCAATTGCCTCCGTAAATTAAACAAAGTTTTCGCGAGTTGAGTCTAACCCTTCCACTCCTAATTCCTCCGAGACTTACAGTATCCGAGTATCACTATATATTATAATATTCTCGTAATATCAAGCTTTATGGAGTGTGGAGCATCCAAATTGATTTATGGCATCAAATAGTTTACGAAAAACAAATAATACCAACATAAACACGATGGGAGGCTTCCACACATCGCGTTTGGTAAAAGCAAACATTAATATTCATAAGTTTGACAGACTGCAAATCTTACAAGAAACGTATTACATTTTCAAAGCGTTCTTTTGATCCATTTGTTCAATAAATTTGCGTACCAACGTACTAATACACTTTAGACCCACAAACGTAAATCTTCTACACATATTTATTGTAATGGCTGATTAAGTTCTTTAAAGTACGATTGGAAAACACTTTAAACATTTTTGAAAACCTTTTATGCTAACGATTCTGATATTTTTTGTATGCCTCTACTGAAGTATAAAGCTGTACTAATTAAACAATTTAGCAGTACGTTTTTTTTTTTTAACAAGGTCACCATATACAAGTATTTTCTGTTTGCTTCTTCTTCACTGCTTTCAATAACTTTGTATTAATATGTATTATTTTTCTTTTGGTTTATTTATAATTAATAGGTATTATTTTTCTTATGTATTATTTTTCTTTTGGTAGAATGTATTATTTTTATTTTGGTAATATGTATTATTTTTCTTTTGGTTTATTTACAAGTAAACTTATAATTTTACATTTCTTTCTTTTTTCTATATTGAAAAAAAAAAACATGTACGTAAAGGACACTTGTGCATAATTATAAATAATTAATAATAACTAAATTAGTAAATAATTAAATTATGCATACATTATAAATAATTAAATATTTTTGCCTGAACTTTAGTAAATAAGATAAAGTTTTTTGGCGATGATTTGTTGATTTGTGTCCCAAATTGGTAATTTCTAAATTAAATTTACGCCTATCAAAATGTTTGTCATTTGACTGTCCTAGAACGGGAGACCTTCCTAGTTGGACAGTCAAAGCTTCTTTGTATTGATGTATTCTCTATAACAAATAAACGTTTTATTATTATTATATATTATTAAGGCTTGAATAAATTTAAATGCACTCCCGGGAGAAACATTCCCGGGTTACAAATAACCTGACAATATTTGAAAATCTCCCACAGTAAGCTGAAAATGTTGCTTGTGTCGTGATGGAGGACTTAGCCAGCCAAGGAAATGAACACGCGACGAAGTGGTTGGGACTCAAACGCGATGCTAACTCAGCCACTGACCGGTCATTACCACAACACGGGCATTAGCCTAGTACGGTAGTCGAAAAAACAATGCAGTGTAATGAAAAAAAAAATTAAATAGTAAAAATAAAAATTTAATAATATAAAATAGATAGATACTATTTTTTGTATTTCTTGGGCACTGACTATGTAACAATTACCACTACCACTACCCCCGCCTAATTAATTGTGTACTTGTATAGAATTTTTAAGTTAGTTTTAAGTTTGCTCGTTAATGATACGGACGTGTCGAACCCGTCGCAAAAAAATTTAAAATTAAAGGTAACAAACGTACATCGAAAAATAAAACTTTTCAAAACAAAAAATAGATAGATACTAGTAAGTTTTAAGATTTTCACGGCCAGAAGCATTTTCGTTATATGTTTTTGGGGTGTTGCGCCGTGTTGCGCTACCTCCTTCTTTAGCCAACGTTTCGGACATCGTTGCAGTGTCCATCATCAGGGCAGATCCGGCAGATCCGGTAGATGTGTAATTTTTAGTCGTGAAGTGTGTGCTTATTTACTTCGAAGCGATACCGTGTCGCCAGCAGCACTAACTTTCACCAGTACAAAATACTCGTGACAAGCAGTGGCGTCATCGCCGCGGAACGGAATAGAAAGTTCATTAAAACGTGGTATTTATGCTAGCCAGGGGCAAGTCCGTTTGCGAGATGCCGACGGAAGTGGCTCCATCTCTTAATGAAATCTAAAATTAGAAATCACGATGGTAAGAATTTAAGACATAGAATTACAATGGTTAAAGCGAATTTAGTCAATATAAATCAAAATGGTTTACCACGAGCTCGCATTACTATAGCTCTATTAATAATAAATGAATTTTACTAGAATTAGAATTACACTGGTTAAAGCGAATTTAGTCAATATAAAGTTATAACACAAAAAATAGTTTACCACGAGCTGGCCTTACTGTATACTTAGACATGTTTTTTGCGTTTAGCTTTGGTGTAGCCGTCAATCACCGGATACCAAGAGCTATTGAGCTTAGCTCCGTCGTCTCTATACACGGTATCGCTTCGAAGTAAATAAGCACACACTTCACGACTAAAAATTACACATCTACCGGATCTGCCGGATCTGCCCTGATGATGGACACTGCAACGATGTCCGAAACGTTGGCTAAAGAAGGAGGTAGCGCAACACGGCACAACACCCCAAAAACATATAACGAAAAAGATAGATACTAATTTGTTTTTTCCAGGTAAAATTTGTGCTTTGAAATCTAGTTCATTGTACTCAAATTTGCTTTGACTTTTAGTTTTTTTTTCATAATTAGAATCAGTTGTGTGAAGAATTCAGAAAGTACCAACCTATCTCTGTATATTATAAATTAAAGCCCTCCGCCACGTCTATCTATCTGTCTGTCTGTCTGTTCGCGATAAACTCAAAACTACTGAACGGATTTTCATGCGGTTTTCACCAATCTGAAAGCTTCACGAGGAAGGTTTAGGTATATAATTTGTCAAGGTTTTGTGTAAATTGGTTGAAATATAAAGGTGAATGTCTGGAGAGCGACAAGAGTGGCAAGCGGGCGGTGTGGATTTGATTTGTATGCAAATTAACAGATGGCTGTGGTTATAATGGTTGGGTAATCATCCAGTAGATGGCGTTTTGTTTCGTTAGCCACAGTAACGCATGGCCGGGTCAGCTAGTAAATTAATATTTTTAAAATCAATAATTCGGACTATTCCGTGATTCTTCACGGGTCTGTGCTAGTATTATATAGTTTTAAACTTACAACTATATATTTACATTTAGCCAAGCAAAAATTTCTCGTATCCGAAACATTAAATAAGTTCCTTGACCACTGGAGCGATTATGGTTGAAAAACGGACCACTTTTATTTATCTGCGATTGATACCGGTCCAAAATTGGACCACATTTTTCTACCATTCGTAATACATTATTTTAATTATTTAAAATATTTCCTTGGCCAGCCATTTATTTTAAAACGAACCTATTGCAATGCTTTATCTGTTATGACCATCGATGTTGCAAATCCAAACTTCGTAGACCATTTTAGAACGATGTTAAAAATAATTTTTTTAAATATTTTTTTCCCGCCGAATTTTTGATCAGCTTTTTATGCTTAAAATTAAGTCATTTTGTCATAGATATACACCTTTAATTATCAAGTATACCTCATTCAACATACAGAAATCGGAAATATTCGATGTTGACTCGAATAAGTACCTACCCCTCAAGGCAGTTTCAAAGTAAAAAACACGCAGAATTCGCGCGGTTATAAACTTCACGATTTTTTAATATATTTTTTTTTATAAATCCTACAAATGTGAGATAAACGGTAAAATAAGGTTAATTCATTGGCTATATAGCAGCATAATAAGTTTTTATGTCTCCATGTTAAAATTCGAAGGTGTGATTTTTTTAAGGTGACGAAAAATTAAAGAAATGATATTCTGGTAAATCTCGAGCAATCGAGGCAAATTTATTTATTTCGCGTGATCGCTCCAGTGGTTACCACGACAACTCTTTTTGAAGAATTTACATTCAAACAATTTTCGTAATATTAACAAACTATATCAATTGCATTGAATAATTTGGCTTAATTGAATTAAAATACTTCCTTTTTGTAATGAATTACATACTTTGAAATATAAATGAAAAGCAGATAACCTGAAAGTACGTAATTACTTACACATTTTTATTTATTTAATTAATAATATATAAATATTAATATAAAATGCTTGAATAAAATCAGCGCAGTCGTCCATATTACGTGTGTAATAATACGCTCCTTGTTGATCCGAGACCCATAACATAACGTTTCGATTAAAACGTTTTATTTGATTATGGAATATAATATTTATTCTATCCCGTTAAGGCTTCCTTTAAACTCGAGGCTTTTTGTTTGCCTAACTTATTCTTCAACCAGCATTGGAATAGAAATAAATAGAAAGACCATTTGAAAAAACCTTGGAGAATTTTCAATTTTAGTATAGGTATAGGGATGTCGAAAGTGAAAAAAAATATCGATATATCGATGTATAGACATTTATTTAAATATCAATATCGACGTCGATATATCGAGGAAAAAATATCGATGTATCGATATATCTGTCAAATTTTCAAAAATTTTGCGTTTTTAAAATAATAGTGTATTCAGCTCAATATTATCAATAGTAATTTTTATACACAATATGGATTATTTTCATGTACAAAAATCTCAATGAAAATTTAGGTATTTTTTATCAGTATTCATTTTTATTAGATAATAATTACAAAAATATCAAAAACTAAAAAGCTGTCTTCTAACATATATTTAAACAGAGACGCATACAAAGTTTTTATGCGTCTCAGTAACATTCTATTGGCGTATTAATCTGTCAAAAAAGACTTCGTGTTTGGAACAAGGTATAGTCAATAATCATAGGTAATTGGGAACCAACACATAGGAGTGGCTTAGAAAAAAATGGCAAAAAATAGCATACATTTCTATGTATGTACCTACACATTTGAGATAGTATTAGTGATCACAAATAATACTAATGTAAAGACATTAGATTTGTAGGCTATTAATAGTTAAAATTTCAACCGCCAGATGTCATATCCCAATACCTTTTTCCGTTCGTTCCTGTACGGTTTTGGATTCTAGTGACTTTAGTTACATAAATAAAAAAATATCGTTTTTGATACAATTTTCGATATTTGATATTTTGTATCGATGTATCGATACATCGGATTAAAATATATCGGCTAAAAATGTCGATGTATTGAATTAAAAATATCGATACTTTTTCAACAAGCTTATGTAGGTAATAACTACCGAATCAGCAAATGAAATTGTCAGGCTATTTTTAGTTATATTCGATAAAGACCTTGTTTTGTTGAATAAGTGAGGGCTTATTAGTGTTAGCTATTTCAACTACATTTTTATAAAATGAAGTATTAATTGAACTATGGCTATTCGCCTTTTTAATGGACATGTGGGGATATGTATAATTGCAATGGCAAATCAAATAAGAAAGACTGCACTTATAGGTTTATTACACAATATTCAACCACATATTTAATATGTAGGTATATAAGAGATTATTAATGTATCAGAAAGTGGGAGGTGAGCACTGGAGCAATTCGCGAGCAAATTAAGTCGACGGCGATCGAAAACGGAATGATTTTTTAATATTTTTATTAAATATGATGGTACTATTAATGACATGTTATTATACATTAAATACATTGATTCGCTTTTTAATTCAGCCTGTCGGGTCGCTGATGATAAAAGACCCGTGTCTTTTTTTTTTTTTTTTTTTTATAGTGAATACCGCTCAAGAATCTCAACTGCTCCCGTCTGGAGCCAGTGAGACTATGGCATCCCCAATTGGGGTATGTTGTGAGGCTGAAGGTAGCGGGGTCTACTATTGGCGTACGATTTGCCAATAAAAGATATACCTACATATGTCACAAAACACGCTGCATTGTTCGCTCTCACAGTCAAGGTTCTCAGCATTGCAGTACACTTGAGTTTTTGAAATTCAGATGTAGACAATCATCATTTTCCTCTTATTTTGAAAATCAACCAAAACTTCATCAAAAAGTATCAAAATTATGCTAAAAGGGTCGTTTTTAGAAATTTCATATATTCAGTGCCCTTTCCCCTCTTTTCAAATACGCGAAATTTCATCAATTTCGGACTAAAACTGTTTATTTTATATGATGTACGCTTACTGTGAAAACGTTTTAAATAAGTAAAATTTTCAAAATTTTAAGCAACCCCTAGCACAAAAAAGAGCTGCTGACCTTGAAATGCCTGAACAGATTTTCTTGAATTGTAGCTAAGAACCATCTCGATCACGTCAGCTTTCAAACATCAACAAAAAACGCATCATAATCGGACAATTCGTTTAGGAGCCACGATGCCTTAGACAGACAGACAGACATACAGACACACAGAAAGCAAACTTATGTATAACACCGCTCCTTTCGTTGGGGGCTAAAAAGGTTTTTCTTCAATCATTTTTTTGTCTTAGTTCAT